>BSBK01011658.1:0-87500 GCA_027943335.1 Chamaecyparis obtusa | reverse complement strand
TTAAAATCTGGAAGTGCTAAAATAGGTTGTTCTGTAACTTTTTGTTTCAACAATTGAAAACTCTTTTCTGCCCCATTAGTCTACTTAAACTCTTTTCTATCCCCTCTCATTGTTTTAGTCAAGGGTCCACAAATACTGCTAAAATTTCTGATAAACTTTCTGTAAAAGCTAGCTAGACCATGAAAAGATCTTACCTCAGTAGCACTCCTTGGAGTAGGCCATTCAAGGATAGCCTGTACCTTCTCTGGGTCCATTTTTAGACCTTCTGCTGAAACTACAAATCCCAAATACACTAACTCTTTCTTCACAAAACTGCACTTCTTCAAATTAATCAACAATTTTTCTTCTCTCAACTTCTCAAATACCATACGAATATACATCATATGCTCATCCAATGTCTTACTAAAGATCAAAATATCATCTAGGTAAACAATGACAAACTTACCCAAAAATTCTTTCAGAACCTCGTTCATGAGCCGCATGAAAGTGCTCGGTGCATTGGTTAGCCCAAAAGGCATGACTAACCACTCATATAGTCCTTCCTTTGTCTTGAAGGTAGTCTTCCATTCATCTCCTTCTCTGATCTGAATCTGGTGATATCCACTCTTCAGATCTATCTTTGAGAAATACACAGCTCCACTCAAACAGTCCATAATATCATCCATTCGTGGCAATGGAAACCTATACTTGATTGTGATCTTGTTTATTGCTCTGGAATCTATACACATCCTCCATTCTCCATTCTTCTTTGGTGCTAATACCACTGGTACAGCATAGGGACTCAGACTCTCACGGATCAATCCTTTCTGTAACAGTTCATGTACTTATCTGTTCAACTCCTCACTTTCTGCAGGTGTCATTCTGTGTGCTGCCTTATTTGGAAAACTCACTCCTGGGATCAAGTCCATCTGATGACTGATCTTCCTGACTGGTGGTAATCCATCAGGCACGTTATTGGATACAATATCCTGAAACTCATTCAACAAATCTGCAACTTCTACAGGAACATCTTCTACTTTCTCTTCACCAGCTTTTGGAATTAAAGCAAAACATACATGCTCATGCCTCATACCATCTAGGAAATTTCTTCCATCAACAAAAGTTATCCTTGCATTACCACATACCTTTTCTTCAGTCTCCTTCAATGGTTTTATCTTATGCCGCACTCCATCCTTTGTCAGGGAATAGGTATTCGCATGACCATCATGTACAGCACTGTCAAACTGCCATGGTCTACCCAACAACATATGACATGCATCCATAGATATGATATCACACAATACCTCATCTTGGTATCCGCCAATCTTGAACTTCACCAGGCATTGTTCATTGACCATGACCTTGTGGTCATCCTATACCCAGGCAATCTGATATGGATGTGGGTGTTTCTGTCTCTTGAGCTTCAACTTTGTCACCATCTCTTCTGACACCAAATTGTCAGTGCTTCCATTATCAATAATCACATCACAACATTTACCTTCACACTTGCACCTGGTGCGAAACAGGCTCCTCCTTTGCTCAGGTTCATTCTCACCACTCAACAGGACTCTTCTGTTAATCAACGTTTCTCCTCTTTCAGCATCTTCAGAATTTGATGATCTGGCATCTTCATCTACATGTGCAACTCTGGCCTGGCCTTCATTTCTCCTGTCCGTTCTGCCTTGGCACTGAGGACATTCAAATGCCCTATGACCTTCTTCTCCACAGTGAAAACATGTTCCACGGAAGCCACCTCTTCCAGATCCTTGTCCTCTTCCTCTTCCTCTTTGATCTCTATTATTCTAATCGTGGAAGCGATTGGAATTATTTCCTCGCTGATTTTGACTGCTACTGGCCTCATCCTTCTTTTTTGGATCTTCATTTCGGCCACCATATGACCGTCCACCAAATCGTCCACCGTGACCTCTTCCATTTTGTCTGCTCTCGAACTTCTTGTTTAGCTTTTCCTCTACTTTTAGGGCAAATTGGTATGCCTCCTCAATACTGCTCATTCGAACCAGATTCAACTCCTCCTGAATGCTTGGCCTTAACCCATTAAGGTATTGGGCAACTTTCTCCTTATCAGCTTCTGCATGGCCTATTCTGATGAGGAGTCGATAGAACTCCTCTGTATACTCCTGAACAGATCTTCCTGCTTGCTTCAAACTTTGCATTTTCTTTAGTAGATCAAGCTCATAATCAACAGGAATGAACTGTCGCTTCAATTTATCCACAATCCGATCCCATCTTGTGATTTTATCTTTCCCTCTTCTATTTCTCTCCAATTGAATTTCTTGCCACCAGATTTTCGCATGACCTTTCAGTCTGGCCTTCACAAATTTGACCCTATCAGGATCCTCAACATCTTCATACTCAAAATATTCCTCACATTCATTGATCCAGTCGATCAATTCCTCTGGGTTAAGATTTCCAGAAAATGTAGGAACCTCAATCTTAGGTCTTTTCCCAATCTTGGAAATCGCCCGAAAAAGTCTTTCTTCCTCCTGGTTCACAATTTCAGCTTCTCCTTCTTGATATTCTTCTTCGGCTTCATCCTCGCTTTCATCTCTGACATTAAGATTCATTCCTCTACGAATCTCTTCTTGTAATGCTCGCACTTGTCTCTGCAGCTCTCTAACCTCAGGTGTTACAACACCAGCTCTTCCGCCACGTTCCCTTCATGGAGGCATTTTCGCGATGCACGCTGAAACCCTAGCCACGGTCCTGGTGCAAACTGCCTCACAATCAGCGATCTGTTTACACACTCAAGAACTCATGCTCTGATACCACTTGATGAAGGGTGCTCCCCTTAATACCACAAACACATAACAGAAATAGAAAAACAACAACAATATGCAAGAACAGAAAATTGGCTTCTTATTATCTCCACAAATGTAGAATTACAAACTTTCAGAATTACAATATGCAAAGCCACATGGGCATTCCCTTACAATATTTCGTAGGACAAAGCCTCGAACTATTACCCAGATCTACTACCCAGAACTATTCTAAACTACCTAAGACAATAATACAGCCTTCCTTATATAGGCAATTTTCCACCGCCTGGGAAGGTTCCAGAATTTTAGCCAATAAGGCCGACCAACTTAGAATTATTTTATTTTACATTTTATTACATCATAGTCGGCTCAAGATAACCTTTGAAACCCGAACAGAAATTTTGAAGAAAATTATTTTCTGCCATTTCAGGTGGCCCAACTTTCGAAGACCATAAGTCATCACCAGTTGACCCGCTCGGCTATTATAACCCCATTTCGGAAATGCCACAAAGTGCTCTACAGGCTTGACCAGCACAAGCACCCATCACCCAAATTTTTTACCTCATTCGGGGCCTCTAAAGCCTTCAAAATTGAGTTCAAAGTTTTTGTACCCTGCTGCCAATACCGAAAATCTTCAATATCTTCCAATATACACTTGATCTGGCAATGAAACTTTACTGGCAGACTTATATGACCAAAATGAACCTCCAAGAAAGAAATAAGATCATTCTGAGCACATGTGAAAATTACCAAAAATAGTAACTTTCCATAAATAGCAGCTCTGCACAAAATAGCCCTTATTGAATACAAAAATAGAAATATTTTTGGGTGATGCAAGATTGCTCTTACACCCAGGATGCTCCTGCATCAAATGGATACTCCAACAGTTCCCAACCATCTTTGGCTTCCTCCTTTCACTTCTCCTTACTTGACGTTACACTCCATACCAAAAATGGTTTAAAACTCTTCAATGTACCTTAAACTTCTCTCCAAACCCCTTCATCTACCTTGAAACCCACACTAGGCTCTTCTATTGCAAGCATCAATAACCTCTAGTCCATTGTGGCTTCACACAAGACCACATAACTCATACAGCCTCCTCTTTCATACCTAGCTCTAGTGCCCATGCAAATGTTGTTGAAGCAATCTCAATGTTCAAAGGGTATCGATGGTTAGTCACTGTGAATTTCTCATAGAGTAATAGGTCCATTATCTGCCAAAATTGGGTATTTTGTAGATCAAGAAATGCCCCTCATCTACTTCATGTTGACTTCCCCCAAAAATGTTTGTTGTTGGTTGGTTTTCTTCAAGGAAAAATCAGCCTCCATCTCATTGCCCAAATAAATGCCAAGCTAAACAAACAACTTGGAATAATGCCTTGCCAACTAGTGCTAAATAGTTCACAAAATATCCCTCCATTTTCAATACATGAGCCACTCAACTCTTCATCTAGACAATTCCTTCATTGATTACAAACACACTCATTACTTTAACCATGTCAGTTTTGATGCGGACATAATTAATGTTTTTCACATCAAATCATAATGACAGCTTGTGTACTTACCATTCCCCTTAATCATTACTCATTGAAATTAAATTATAATCCTTAAGACCAACACCTAGCCTTAAAAAACTAGTTGGTGGAGGTAAACACCATCAATTTTAAATTTGAATTTGAACTTTTATTTTTGAATTATGCTCAAGAGGTGTGAGGTATGCTCCCTACTTTGTTCAATTCAAAAGTTGTCTGGATATGTCTACTTGTACCAACTGATGCTACTTCACCTCTATCGAAGATGTCAAGAGTGTTCCCATCAATATTTCAAAAATCCTCTACCATTTCCTCCTTTCCTTGCTCCTTCAAAGTGACTCCAACTTTAGACATTACATCAACTAATTCATTCCTTTCTCATCTGACATGCGCAACTTTCAAGTCTTCAAAGGTGCTCGATAATGAATTAATCCTTTGAATATGTTTACCACACACCCAACTCTCCTTTGATTATGGTGTTGACTATGATTAAAGAATCATCATCCAAATAAAGCTTGGAAACCTTAAGAGATTTTGCAGCCTTAACTACAATGAAGGTTGTTTGCGCCTCTACCTAATTTTTTTTCCCTTCCATCAAGCTCTTTGCTCCAATCAATAGTATATTACCTTACCAATCATGCACTACAAACCCAGCCCTAGAGGGTCCCTAGTTAACCTTTGAGGCCCCATCAAAGTTAATTTTTATCCATCCTTTATCGGGAAGTACCCAACATGCCTTTGTGACCTTCTAAGAGATGGGATTAACTACCTTAAGCCCATTAACATGCCATTACTTTTTAATAATTAACATAAGATTTAATAATTAATATACAAAATAAAAATAATAAACATAATATTTAACTAGCATTCCTATTTTTGGGAAATATAATGTAAAATATGCTGGAAGATATCATTCTTATGTGTCCATTCCACTTAAATTACCAACCTAGCAAAAAGTAGGCACCCTAAGATGACATCTCTCACCATCATTTAAATTTTCATTAAAAAAGTTTATAAAGTAAATAACATAGCAAGTAAAACTTTAGATTTGAGTAGAAATAAAAAAGTATGATTTTATGTATTTAAAAAATAAAATAATAAATTCTATACATATTTAATATTTATTATACATTAAAAAATCAACATAAAACAAATGAAAATATAGAATAATTTAAAAAAAGTATTGAAATAAATTATCAAAATTGTTAGTAATTTAAGCATTTTTCACCATGTAGTAAAATAATTCTTAAATAATGGTGCACTTTGAGAAGAACCATAATGACTTAGGATTTCATAGGGATCCATGACAACATTTATGGGAAGATGTTGTTAACAAAGAAATAGGAAGAATCTCAGACAAATGGGACCCCTTTCAAGAAAGTGGCATTTGGAGTCTCAACAAGAGCAAGCAAAGAGAAATCAAGGGATTTTTGGGTTCCCGGGGAAACTATATTTTAGGACATTGTAGAGAATCTAAACCCTTTCCACTTGTTGGATACAAAAAGTATGCCCACAAATCATAGGTTTCAAATAGTTCCCCCCCCCCCCTCAAGAATATTGCATGTTGTTTAAAATAAGATTTATATGAGACAAAATGAACTTTTACCTCACCCCATGCAAGAAAAACACTCTAGATGTACCAACAAAAAGGCCTCACTTCTCAAAAATGTGGTATGAGAACCATGAGAATATCTTCGCCAAACAAGACCTCCCACTAGAACATGAATCAATCTATCATCTAGAGAAACAAGGGCATTAGAACATGAATCATATAACATCTACAAAAGAACAAGCCATGTCCTATTTTCTTAGAGGTCTGCCTTGTTTCAAAATAAACATAGACTTGATGCAAATGGGGCTCCTTTTACCAAAACATATATAAAGGTTTCTAATAGATTTGGAAATGGGAGGAGTCAAATATTTCAAGAAAGCCCTCAAAAAAACCTACAATCTAGAAAAATGGCATCATAAGGATGAAAGTCACTTTGGAAGACCTCTATTGAACAAAAATCCTACTCAAAATAGAAATCCTCCTATCTACCAAATGCCTACTCCAAATATTAACATGTTAAATACCTATCTATCCACCAAGCCCAATAAGTTGAAGGAAAGAGCCCTTATTAAAAACCTATGGAATGCAATAATCCAATTCTCTTAGCGATAGAAGTGGGTGACAAAGGGGGTTGACCTCGTAGTGCAACAATAAAGGTTGTCATTGTTAAGCTGTGTTGAAATGGTGATACAAGATCGAATCCCCGCGCATCCAATCTTCAGGTGAAAAGGCATTGTTGGAGACTGGACCCGCATGCCTTGGTGGTTGCTCGCATTCATACGGTTGCTGATGGTGGATGTTGCTCAGTGGTCCAAGTCAGTAGGAGTGTCTATGAAGAGATAAGGGTGATCATGTTTACATGGAGGCATAAGTAGATATGGAATGATACAGAGTTTAATTAGATTGATAAGGAGAGATATGGAGGGATAAGGGTGAAGGGAGGTATAAGGTGTGGATAGATAAGGCAAGATTATATATGATAATATAGAATGTCATATCTACAAGATACATTAATGTCTCAACTACCACAATCAAACTACCATGTGGATGAGGTCCTCCAAATATGACTTCATTGGTTCAAATCTTTAGTCAAAAGTGATTATCGATAAAAAAAACAAATAGGTGACAAAAAAAATGGTATGGTGTCTTTTGAAACTTTTCTTATTTCACAAGATTATTTTATTTCCATTTTCAAAAAAACAATGCCAAAGCTATATCCACTCAATCAAAAACATGATTCATAAACAAACACACCTTAATACTATAACCCTAGTCTATATACTTTAACCCATCTTCTACTTTCCTACCCTCAATCCCTAACTATGTGTCTTTCCTAAACCTAGTGCTAAAGTTTTGGCACTTTACCCTCTTAAAATAGATTGAGAATTTTATAGGCATCTTCCTCTAATTTGATGAACATTCTTTTTTATGATGAAAATGAACCCCTAGTAAGAATATCTCTTCTATATAAAGCCACTATGCCTCCCACTTTTTCTTTGCATAATCTTAAACTTTGGAGTTTAGAACCAAACCCTAAAAAAATCAAGGGATCTTAGGAAAAAGTATGTTAGCTCTTAATTCCTCAGTTGTCCCTTTTCAAAATCAATCAAGGGACTAAACCATCTCTACCCCATCAAGAAAACCACCTCTATTCTAAGAAAAAGGGCCATTTTGGTGGCAAGAATGTCTCACCTTCTATAGTAATAGATGATGAACATACCTCAAATACCTAAGATAATATTAATAATGATTTTTTAGTACAACCAGTTTTGAATGTGGATAATGGGGGTCAATGTCCCTCTAAATTTGTAATTGAACCTACTATGCTAAGGTAGGATAAAATACCATAAATCCTAGATGTCACTACAACTGAGCCAATAAATAATGACTATAAAATTTTAGACCAAGGAAGAAAATCAGAAACTACAAACTTCACACCTCCAAAGATAGGGAATAAGGTTATGGACTATTCAAAAGTTGCAACAACTTCAAATCCCTTAAATATATATAAGATCTTCAACAACCCTAGGGATAAATTATAGAATTAGAAGAACAATTTTTTATCTGGTGGAAGACATCCTTTAGATAGTAAGTGATGGCTCCATGTTTTGATCCATTTTTTTGGTCTTTTATCAAACTTTTATTATACTTTTAAATGTTTAAAATGCTACAAAATTCTACCCCAAACAGGACACTTTTTATCACATAGGTTAATCATGAGCACTATGTTTTCGTAATGAATGATGATTTATATAAAAATTCTTAAACTAAGTTTGAAGTATGATGGATTTGTGTAATTATTATTGTATGAGATGTTTTTTTATACTAGCATGATGTACACTATCACAACTGGACTTATTGAAGCAATTCTTGCAACTGAACCTATGCAAGTTGTTGCAAAAATATGCATAATGTAGTTTGAATAAGAAAATGATGGTATGTTTATCCATAATCCTTGGAAGAGTCCTATTAAATGAAAACCTCTTCAACACATGATTATCTACCTTAAAATTTTCTATTTATTATTTAGTTATGTCATTGTAAATGGATTTATGCCTTGAAAGTGGTTATGTGGTAAAGTCCTATTATTGCTCTAAAGTTGTTTATGTTTTCTTGAGTTGTAAATAATCCTCTTTAAAAGGGTGACATATAGTCATGGGCTAGCTAATTGAATATAGATTATAAATTAGTTTAACTAACACCATAAGTGGTTAAGCTTACAACTCTTTTCAGTGAAAGATTATGATTATGAATAGTAGCATCTAGAAGTATTTGAATGGTTATGAATAATACGATTTCTTGAGTAAGTTGTCTCATTATCAACTTGAGAGTGTATTACCCAAAGAGAGCCCACTTGAGGTAAAAGCTCTTTGTGTTTCATTTAAGCACACTATATAAAAAAAATTATTCCATTTTTGTGTTTAATTCAGTTGTAGCATAGAATTTTGATTAATTCTACTATTGTCCCATAGCAATATTGTTTTCCTTGTTAACATGACATATTTTTACTATTGAATGTTCTTGATGTTATTTGATATTATTGTATTATTTTTTTATTAGTTATTTTTATTGTTCCAAAACTCGAACCCTAAGATTTCAATAATTTTTTTGATCGGTAAACTCAAACTAAGGGGTATGCACCCATTTTATTTAATTAATAACTAATATTTTGAGCCTAGTCTAAACCAAGAGTGGCTACAAACAAGGATCCACTGATCACGCATATTCATGTCATACTATAAACACCCTAGGATGATATTCGCTAGGTCTTTTTCCTATTATGATACATTTGCCTCAAGACTTTTATGCTCTTTCCTGTTATTATATGGCGTGCTTCCATTAGACTACTATCATGGTTTAAATGTACTTAAATATGCTATACTTGGACAGATTACTATGTTACTTGTTTTGAAGTTATGGTTATGTTTTTAATAAGAAAAGTAGCTATTTGAATATGAATGATTATGCGCATTTTGGTATTTATCACCATGAATGTCTTTATCCTAACCTTTGAAGTGCATCGCATCGAAATAACAACTATTGTTTTGACTAGGTAAGGCATATTCATTTACTGAATGCTCAACCCGGTTTTCCAGCAAGTTCTAGCAGAGAAGTATTAGTGCAACACTAGTTGAGAGTTTCTAGAAGAGCAAGGTGGTAGTCATCCAGCAAAGACTGAGGCAGTGTGATGAATTCCCTGAGGAAATCTAGGAGAAAGTGGAAAGTTAGATTTTTTGTCGCGACAACTCTTTCCTCTTTTCTAGATCTAATCTGTTCTAGCTTTAAATAGCTTTCTTTATTTTTAGTTAAGTAATGTTGTAATAAACATCCGCCTATTTCTTTGGTGTAGTTAGATAAGTTGTTAGAAGTTTTCCTTTAAATAAATCCCTGCTCCTGCGTGAGAAGGAGGGCATTATCAGTTTACTAACAATATAGTTTTATGTTGTTTTCTGGTTTATAAATCTTCGTACTTAATTATTCAACCAATGAGAAAATGAAGTGTTGAGATTTAACTTTGCATAATTGTGATTGGAATACTCATCCAAGGGGCCCACTTGGTGAGAAATCCATAGTTAGATAGATTCATGCTAGTTATAATTACTTTCATGTGTTTCTGCTATTTCAGTGCCAAGTGTTAAATTGTTCATGCAGCCAAAGCCACAGGCTAGCTGATGCTTCCTATAGCCAAAGCAGTGGAACAATAGAAGTATTATGGCATAGTTTGCAAGAGTCTTCATATTTTTTTAGCATGTACATCTTCGTAATTTCCATTCTAGTACTTACTTTTTGTAGCTTTAGTTTAAGTATCATTCTATTATTTATTTTCTGCAATCATAAGTTAGTTTCCTTCTAGAATTTCTTTCCTGTTGCAACTATAGAATGCATGGCTGAGTGACATTTGGTGCATATACTTTCCTGGCCCATTTCAAGTAACATGTCCTTGGGTTGACATACTAAATAAGTTCTTATGAAGAGAATAAACTGCTCGGTTGGATGTCCAATCCCTGAGTTTGGAATTATACCTAGTTTCTGAGCCTTTATAAGAAGTGATCATCCACCTCAGTAGAAAACCAAGCAACCTAGTGCAAAGACCTATCAACAAGTCATTACATTAATTATTTCTCTTTAATCTCCTTTTGGTCTATGAGCAATGGACCATGTCAAAGGTTCCATCTTTCTTTTCCTTTTTATCCCTTTCCCCCTTCACAACTTCCCAACCCTCCTCCAGCTTGGTAGTCTTCTTATTCCACATCCTAGCATCGTGAAAGGATGAATTTTCCTCCCCAAATGAGATACAAGGGTATTCACCTTGGTCCTTTCCAGTTCTATTGTTGTTGCAATCCACACAACCACTATAAATATTCATTTATTCATAACCTTTGGTGGGTTCTAGACTACCTATCTTTACCATCATTGTGCTACATTCAACAATATTATTAACCTTTCATTTTCAAAATCTCCCCTAAGGACTTTACATTTTTTTATTCTCCAAAACCCTCTTTCTTCTTCTTTAAAACTTATGTGGCTTCATCCTTCTCCACCAATTAGTGAATGGGGGAGACCTCTTTCCACCAAGTAGTTTGTTTGTTTGCTTTGCACTTTGTACAATGAGTGGTAATTCATCCCATTTGGAAACATCTTTGGCATATAAAAAGAATGCCTTCATAATCCAGTGGTCACTTCCAGCAACTGATTGAAAATTTTAACAAAACCTTCTTTGGGAAGTCTCTTGATATCCATCCCCATGTGAATTTGGGTGTAGGTAGTATGAAGAAAAATTAAAAAACATCATCTACAAAAAAAAATCTACCAAAAAGTTTACCTATAGCCTCAAAGAAATATTCAAACCAATATTGCAAAGGGAGGTTTGGGAGTCTTACTCAGACCAAAATCTTGTCAAATCCTTCAATATTAGGATTATAAGTTAGGTACCAAGTTTTTAACTTTATAAAGTGCTTTTCCTCCCATCTCCATTGGTACTCATAGATAATCTTGTTCTTGTCTTGCGCATTATCAAACACAACAACAAAAAAACCATGAGTCCTAGGATAGCTTTGTATATCCCCTTTCAAGATGGGGCCCCAAATTTTTGAAATCTTCTTGTGAAGCTCATTAAGGATCAACCAAAACCCCTTCAATATCCCTATTAAACCTATTTCTTCAAAATTTTATTCATTTTCAAACATTTTAATTTCTATCTCTTCATCTAGATTTACTATAACCATTTTGATGGAGTTCTGCTCCTAATTCAAATTAATGTGACAAATATAGTGTCTTGCATCTCCCCTAGAATGTTTCCCTGAAAACTCTCCTATCTTTCCATGAATCTCCACCTATTCTTGTCAACCATACTAGGCTCCCATTGATTGTGATAGAGAGCCTCATTCCTCATTCCTCTTGGGAGACCCCAAGATTTCTCCTTTCTTCTACCAACTTACCCATGGGATGGATTATGTCCATCCCTATGGTCAAAGATTCCCCTCTAGCTTGTGATTACACCATCAAAGACCTTAGAACTCATCTGAAGGGATTTTTTCACTACCTTTAGAGACCCATGTCATCTCTAAAATGCCCCAAATTAAGAGTCATGAGCCAAGAAAACCCTAGAAGTGGGAAGCACATGCAACTTTGACATCTCAACCCAAAATACAAAAAAATGAGCTTTAAGATAATTTTCAAGCAACATGGACCTTGTAATTTTGAAAGCATGTACAAAGGAAATATCATGGTAATCATGAGCATGCATGAGTACAATTATAAAATGTGCAATCTTCTTTGTAATATTGAAAACTATTAAATCTATACCCGCAATCCTTGTTCCAAAATTCTCAAACAGGCTAAGTATATAGTGTTGAACACTGTTTAGATGTTGAGAGCAGGGGTGAATCAACATAAACCAAAATAACACTAACTAACTTCAATAGTCACCATATGAAACAATAAGAAAGTAAAACAAAACTAGCAACACATGAACACCCATATTTCATATGTGGAAAACCCAATTTAGGAAAAACCACGGTGACTTTCCTACAAAGAATAATTCACTGGAGAATACAGTTTGATTATAAAACATGGTAGAATCTCACTGCTCTAGACTTGTAGCCAAAGTTTCACTACCAATACAATAATGTATACAAATAGGAGTTCACTGCTATAGACTTGCAACTAGAGGACCATTTCCAAAGTAGCAAGATACAATAACAAACTTGTCCACCCAAGACTCACTGTCCCAAGGACAAGGTATATACAAGTCTCTAAAAGGATAAAGAGATATTATCCTAATAATGCAAGTGACTTGCACAACACTATCAACCTTAACAACACATTGTTACTTCCTTTTATTCTCTACCACTATCACTGAACTTTTCTCTACTAATCGTAGAACTTCGTTTGTTCGCACACCATTCACTTTCTTTACATCTTACTTTTTTCCAAAGCGTAATTTGTACTAATATACAAGATAATTTTTTGGAGATTAAAACAAGGTTGGAAATGTTAAAGGTATATTATAATTTAAGTTACAAGACAACCATGGCAACAAAAAAATGTAATAAGGTCCCATACCAGAAGCAACCAAACCAAAACATAGAATGGACCCAACCAGGTAAAAGATAAACATTAAATGCATAGGTCATATATATCACGAACCCATCCAAATAAGAGATAATCATTAAATTCATAGGCCACATATAGCATGAACATATCTAGATAAGATATAATCATTAAATGCATAACCTGAACCTAAATCAAGAAGCATGATCCACTCCTAGAGAGAGAGGGACCATGAACATGCTACACATAGACCAATGCCAGATCTGCAATAAACAAAACAACTTCACCATCTCAAACATATAGAAACACACTAGCCAATGAATCACCTAACTTTCCAACTATATCCATGCCCCCACAAAACATGGTGAGATCCACATGCCACATCAAAAACACCAGCACATGCCAACAATCCACATCATAAGTTTTCATGACATATTTCTAAACTAGGACAACAACTGAACATAACTGTAACACTAGATGGCACAATTTTTGGATCACTAGGAACAATTTTTTGATCACCATATAATGTCACAACTAAGACCAAAACCTGAATCCATCAACATAAGTATCAACACACCTTCAACCTTGATTTCTAGAGCAAAACCCTTTTGAAAAGAACACGTGACACATTGTTAACTACAACTATAAAATTATATTTCTTTCTTCACTGAACCACAAACATTTGAATGACACAAACTTCTAGATATAAGACTATAACACTGAATCACTACTAAACATCATCTTTAGATGATCAGAAGATACATATCTATCTTCCACTATCTTGAATTCATACTTGTCTTCCACTGCACTATAGCACTAGTTTAAATACATACTTTTCTTCTAATATATTGTAGCTCTGAATACATACATGTCTTCCACTATTCTAAATACATACTTGTCTTTCACTGATCTATAGTTTTAATAGACAAACTTACTTCTTTAAGAATAGAAGACTTCAAGACCATAGTGATTGAGAAACCACAAAAACCTCTAGAAAAAAATGTTTGACCTCAATGAGAATAGACAACCAAACATATATTTCTAATGATCTCCCCCTTTGTCATTAATGGAAAATAACTACCAAAAATGTTTTTGGCTAAAATATCAATCACTATCATCTCCCTCTTACTGAAACAACCAAATCAATCCTAAACAAACAAACAATATCCTTATCTTTCTCCCCCTTTTCCATCAAGGACAAAGGCCAAGAAAATATTTACCATTGCACAACTCTAATAATAGTCATTAGCATCAATCCAGACAAAAGAATAAGTTAGAAGGCTCCCCCTAGATAGATGCACCACTTTGATACACTAAACAAGAAAAATAGCAGGCAACAACCCCAATCTTATCTAGGAGAAACTCAAAAATGTCATGATCATATGATAGAACATATCTCCATTAATCTTCAACCCTCCTAACAGAATCAACATAGTAAGAATATTTTCAACTAACATGTTAAATTCATCTAAATAGGTAGAAGAAGAAACTTTCTCCTCATTACCAACATCAACCAGAACATTAACTTCTACATTCTCCATTGGTTTAACAACACTTTTCTACTCTTACACTGCATTGTTAGACTTTATCTTCTTTATGTAGCAACAACTCTTATTGTTCTTAAACTAGTGTGTAGTGTTATGATAAAAATGGTCCCACAAACTTATCTTATCAAGAGAAATTTTGTAGTTCATACTACTATTATCCAATTCATTCAAATATATATTAATTGTGAACCAATAGACATATCATATCTCTAACCAATATTTGAACATAACTTAGAAAGAACAATCTTTGATACAACCAAACAATTATTACATTATTCATAGAACCAAACAATCATATATCCAAACCACAAAACACAAATATTTCCTATGAAAAAGTCTTCATGTCTTATTTTCATGCTAAGAGGATACCCAACATCTAGCCTCGAGGGGGAAAATAGATTCATACAAAAAATCCCCCTTGGACCCTACTGTTTGACTCATTTCACGGAGGAAAAACGCATCTAGAATGGATGCCAGATCACCATCAAAACCACCTTTTGTGTTCCACATCAAATATATCCTATTCATTTCTTTTGAATATTTTTCAATCATCAAACAATCATCCTATTTTTCAATATTTCTTCATAACTTTGTGACATGTCATATGATGTTACATTTATAGAAAACCAAATAATTCTTGAAAAACCTTTCAATATGTCATGTTATGTTACATTTATAGTAAACTAGGCCATCCTTGCAAAACCTTGCAATATGTCTTTTCATGTTGCATTTATAAGACAACAAGCCATTATTTTTCATTTTAGTAGTTTCATTATTTTTGACATTGATATGTATACTGCATTCAACCCTTTTGTGTCCATATCCATTACAACCATTGTGTGCTAGAAAGTAGTCACACTTCTGTGAATCATTACATTCAAGAACACTCAAGAATGAGGTCTCAAACAGCAATTCACAGCTCTCTATTCGTGGAGTGAAGGGGTTTGTATATGAGGCCCTCAAATTGACCTAGTTATGCCCATGCAAGTACACCAAGAAATGAGAGATTCAAATATGAATAGCAAGCATGCTAATCTCCATGATCATCAAGTTATTGCATGCAAATGAAACTAGTCTAGATGATAACAATGCAAGAAATAAACTATTCTATTGAAATGAATGCTTATACAATGTTAATCTATGAAAGGAAACATGAATTTAAACTATTATGTTAATGCAATATTAATCTAAACTATGGATTGCCATAAGGCATGAGAGAAAAAGACAAGAAGAAAGAAGTCTCAAATATCCAAAGCTCCAAATGTGCTCAACAAGCTTCTTCCAAGATTGCTCTCCAAACCTGCAGTATAACAATAACATGAAAATTCTTGGATCCTCAAAATGAGAAGGAGAGGGCTCCTTATATAGGAAAATGTGGAAGAGAATGCATCCTCAAGAGCAATGTGGGATAAATCCAAAAGGAGGAAATAAAGCTCATTTTTTAGAAAGTGTGGAGAGAAAAGGGATTTTATTTATTTTTAATTATTTGTTTCCCTTTTTTTATCACAAAGAGCTTTAAGAGGACTTTTTATTTATTTAAAAGAATGATTATCTATTAATTAAATAAGATAACATTATTTAATTAAAAGAGAGATATTATTCTAAATAAGATAAAATCATTTAATTAAAAAAGATTTTATTTCATTTAAAAGATATTTCTTTCAATTAAATAAGGTTATTTTATTTATTTAAGAGAGAATATTTCTTTTAATTAAATAAAATTATTGATGACATGATTAAACCTTAGGAGATGATTGAAATAGTTATGATTTGATCAAGGAAATTGATTTGAATATATTGTAAAGCATTGATTCAGAAAATTGATATTTGACAAATTGAGTAAATGGGGCCCAAAGTCTAGGTGACCATTTTAAGGTGCATACATTTTCGCCTCTTTGACTAATGTGAGGTCGACTCGGGATCACATGTAGTCAAAGAATGGAATTGAAGCGTGAGATCGATTTGGGATCACAAAACAACCCAGATGTGTGTTCGACGGATGGGAACACATCAGGACATAGATAAGCAGACTAAAAAAGATAAGGCCAACACCTATGAATAGGTAATTGTCAAGTCTCAAATAAGAGATAAGAATCTCAAGCAAGGTTGCCCCAAGAGAAGCAATCGATAAATTTGATAAAGCTGAATCAAGCAATGAAGTTTGGTAGGTACTGCCCCCTTGTGATTGAAATCAAAATGAGATAGAGGAGAAACAATAAATTGATAAATTTGATCAAATCTAAACATAAGGTTCTTGACATAAGATGAAAGATTAAAAAAATCACAGAACCAAGGTAGATCAGCAAGAAAGATTATGCCCCAAGGTTGAATTAAAAGAAAAGAAGTGTGGTGAAAGTGAATGGAAGATAGAAGTTTGGAAGAAATGGAAAGAAATGGAGAGAAGAAAGAGAATTTGCCTCAAGAAAGGGGATGCATCAAAATCAATCAACTGTTTGAGATAGGGAATTTTGATTGAGATCACGAAAGAAGGTAAGGAAATGAAGATCAAAACATGACCACAGTTGACTAAAAGTCCACAAGAAAGATGAAGGAAACCCTCTCAAACTCATAATGCAGCCTAAAAGTGCAAATTGAACATGAAGTCTAAATAATGCAAGCTACATGAGAATGCAAAGGTGTACTTGCATGGGTAACATAGGTTTTTTTGTTTTCATCATTCATTAGAGAATGTAAGAGAACTTATTTTCATCATTGGGCCATTATTACCGGACATCAGACAATCACACAATCAACACTAGTCACAAACGCAACTATGAAGATATGAATGTGATTAATATCAGATTGGAATGTGGAAAGATTCTAACATGAGCATCAAAAGACATAAAGGTCAAGATGATAGCAATGTTAGCTTACCCAATTTAATGTAGCAAAACCATGCTCGCATCAAGGCATAAACGTCGGGATGAACATGAGAATGGTTGTGCAAAAAAACCATCAAAGAGCTATGACAACCATCTTCCATGACATGATGCATAAGAATATAGAAGATTATGTGGATGACACCCTCGCTAAGTCTAAGAAAAGAGGAACACATCTGGCTGATTTAGAAGTAATTCTAGATTGCATGGAACAATTTCAACTAAGATTAAACCCAAAAAAGTGTGCATTCAATGTTACTTCTGGAAAATTATTGGGATTCATCATTTCAGCCAAAGGGATAGAAGTGGACCCTGAAAAGGTCCAAGCCATTATAGACATGCCACCTCCCAAAAATATCATTCAAATGAGGTGTCTTCAAGGACGCCTTCAATCAATAAGGAGGTTTATTTCACAATTGGCAGATAGAGCATAGCCCTTTAACAAAAACTTGCATAAAGGTGTTCCGTGTGTCTGGAATGAGGCTTGCCAGAAGAGCATGGATCAAATTAAGGAATACTTGGCAAGTCCTCCCATTTTAATGCCTCCCATTCTAGGAAAACCCCTCATTTTGTATGTCTCAGCTACTAAATCTTCATGGGGGCATTGTTGGCTCAATTAGATGAACAAGGGAAAGAAAGGGCCATATATTATATTAGCCGCACTCTTGTTTCTTATGAGGTCAATTATACTAGTATTCAAAAAGCTTTCCTTGCAGTAGTGTTTGCTTCTCAAAAATTGTGACACTATATGCTTGCACACACCATACACCTCATAGCAAAAATTGATCCTCTCAAATACTTACTCGATAAAGCTGCTCTCACGGGTAGACTTGCTAAATGGATGATGATTCTTTCTAAATTTGACATAGAGTATATTGAGCGCAAGGAAATCAAAGGCCAGGCTATTGCAGATCAACTAGCTAATTTCCCAATTCAAGATAATATTCCCATTCAAGTCAATTTCCCAGATGAACATCTTATGTACATGACTGAGAGATCCTGGAAATTGTTCTTTGATGGTTCCTACATGCAAAATGGTTCTGGAGCTAGTGTGTTGTTTGTCTCTCCACATGGGTACACTATTCCCAAATCTTACAAGTTACTCTTCCCATGCACAAACAACATAGCTGAATATGAGGCTTTAACAAATGGATTAAAAATGGCTCTAGAGTGGAATATCACAGAACTACATATCTATGGGGATTCTCAGTTGATCATTAATCAAGTCAATGAGCAATACCAAACAAAAGATGATAAGTTGATACCTTACAAAAAAATGGTTGATTCATTAAGATGGTATTTTACTTTTGTCACTTTTCAAAAAATCCCTAGGGCTAAGAACAAAGTAGCTGATGCTATGGCCACCCTTGCTTCACTTCTTCAGTTAGAGGAACATGAGTCCAGATATGAATTCCTGATGGAAGAGCTACGTTATCCCATTTATGACTCTCAAGAAAGCCACGTCATTTGTACCCTTGTCAATCATGAATCCTCTCACTATGGTACTATTTACTCATATCTCCATGATGGCCTCATCCCTGACACATTTAACCGATCTGAAAGAAGAAACCTTATCCGTAACACCTCTCACCATTCCCTCATCTCTGGTGATTTGTATAGGAGGGGTCTAGATGGGACACTTCTTAGGTGCTTATAAAAGGAGGAATCTGATCAAGTGCTAGTTGACATCCATGAGGGCATATGTGGGGGACATTCTAATGGTCTTTCCATGGCTTGAAGGTTGCTTAGGGTGGGGTACTATTGGCCTATGATGCAGATAGATGCGGTAGCTTTTGCCAAGTCTTGTGAAAAATGTCAGAAACATGGACACCTGATACATGCTCCAGGTAGGGACCTAATTCCTTCTATATCTCACTGGCCATTTCAGCGATGGGCCTTTGACCTTGTTGGGCAGATTCATCCCAACTCATCAGGTGGACATAAGTTCATTATCACTGCTACTGACTACTTCACAAAATGGGTAGAGGCTGTTCCACTTTCTGTTGCCTCAAGCAAGACAATATCTTTATTCATTTTAAACCATATCATCTGTCGATATGGAGTACCATCTGAGATCATCACTGACAATGGGGGTCAGTTCAAAAACAAGGACCTTACACAACTCTACCAAAGATTTAAGATAAAGCAACATTGGTCCTCCATTTACTTCTCGCGAGGAAATGGTCAGGCAAAGGCTTCAAATAAAACCATTCTCAAGATTTTTCACAGAACAGTTCATAAGAATGGTAGAGACTGGCACCTATAGATAAACCTGGCCTTATGGGCCTATAGAATGAGTATTCATACTCCAACTGGGGCTACTCCTTTTTCCCTCACATACGGCACTGAAGCAGTGTTACCTTTAGAGGTTGAGATTCCGTCACTTAGAGTCTCTCTCAAAGGTCTAGTTACAGATGAAGAATATCATGCCATGAGATTACAAGAATTGGAACTTCTGAATGAAAAGCATAAAGCATCATATGACCATATGAGGGTCTACCAAAAGTGGATGTCCAAGGCATTCAACAAAAAGGTTTTCCCTAGAGAATTCCAAGTAGGAGATCTTGTCCTGCGAGAGAATCCTAAAAACCAACAAAATAGAGAACAAAAGGGCAAATTCGAACCTAATTGGCTTGGACCCTACATTATCACAACAGCTTTTGATACAGGTTCTTATTTACTATCTACTGAAGAGGGGGAGCAGCTCCCTGAGCCTATCAATGTTTTGCACCTGAAGAAGTTCTATCCTTGATGCCCGTTCTATCTGAGGGCATCTTTTGTACATACTTATTGATCCTAAAAAAATTCCAAAAAAATTTATATATGATGCTGAAAAAATTCTAAAAATCAGAATGGCAATTCTAAACTATGATGCAATATTCTGAGTATTGATATTTTAATAAATGGGGCCCAAAGTCTAGGTGACCATTTTAAGGTGCATACAACCATAATAGTATACATTGAAGTTCTAAAAAAAAAAATTTACATTCACTCTACTAAAATTAATTTTAATTTTGCACTAAACTTCCTTATGTCCTAACTTGATGCAATGATAGCATCTCACATTCATAACATATCTCATTTTCATACTTATACACACATTAACTAAGTGTCCTACTTTATTAAAAGAAAAATACATACTATCAAAAGAAGAGTACCTAGAATGAATAGGAGGTCTCTGATTCATTACCCCCTTTCTGTCCTTAGCCTGTACAAAATTCTTTGTGTTCTTCACCTACTTCTAGTGTACTACTTTATTTTTATCTTCCAACTTCTTCTAGTCTACCATGTTCTTTTTGCCTTCTTCTTGCTTCTAGTCTACTAGTTTCTTTTTATCTTCCAACAATTTATATTCTACCATATTCCGTTTTCCTTCTACCTACTTTTGGTCTATCATATCCTTCTTGTCTTCTTCCTACTTCTAGTCTTCCATATCCACCTAATTCTAGTCTCTCATATTCTTCTTATCTTCTTCCTACTTCTAGTATTCTATATCCATTTTCTTCTATTCTATCATGTCCCTTTTGTCTTCTTCTTTCTTTTGGTCTAACTATTGGCAAGTGACACTACTATGGATGGTATATGTTTTTTCATTAATAGAAACTACACATGTTTCTTATGGTCACTTGTCATATTTTGTGATTACCGAAGGTCAAATTAATAATTTGGATAAGTATGGAAGAATAGCAATAGTGTACAAGGTTCTATAAATAGATCAGTACGGACAGGTATGGACAAATTTTGAGTTGTGAAGCTAGAAGAAGATTCTACAGAGTATATTCTATGTTAGTCTATGATTGCACCTATTTATGTTATCATTTTTTTGAGTTATGATGTTCTAAGTATCAAGTATACAATGAATTATGAAGAATAGTGACAATAAATGATCCTAACAAATCGATGATCCAATTAGTTGACCAGTCTGATTTGATAAAGCCAACATGGTAGAAGATTTTCATGACATTATTTGAGGTTAGCATGAAATTTTGTTAATGGATTTGGGCCGACACTGCATACGTTACACTTTATGTTCTTGAGGTCGACCAATTAAGTAATTATTTTTGCATTTGGTTTATAAGCATGAATTTTTGTGGTAATGTGGTGATTCGATTGTGAAGGGATATAGAGTAAAGTATAGAGATGATATTTTGACATGTTGTATGTGCTAAGAACTTGAATACATAGGTTGGGTTAATGATTATATATTATACCTACATGAAACTGTATTATCATAATTGATGCTATTTCTCAATTCACTATTTTTGATTATAGTCCAATCATTTTGTATAGCATTTAGCCTCTATATGTTGTAATCTAAGCAGTGAGCTCTAGGAAATGTGCATAAAAGCAGGTGCATTCCTCCCATGTATTATTTCCCTTAATTGAGTTGTTATTTATATAGAAGTAATTACTTGTGGGTGTTTGCTATGTTTTGGTGAGGTGAAGAGGCTAGAGGATTATTCTCTACTCCCTTTTTGGGTAGTACTAGAAACTCGGATCCTTGAATCTAAACCAAGTCCCCATGTGGTCCTTTTTGTGAGTCACCTTGTTAGAGAGGGTTAACCATAGTGGACATTCCCTTTATTGGGTCAACCATGTGGATGGAACCTCAAGTGATAATAGCCATTTTCACCATGGTAGCAACAACCACTAATGTCCTTGTGGAAGAAATCTCCATGGGTGTAGTTTCTTGTTGGGCTGTCAGATCTCCTCAACATCTCTAATTGATTAAATTCTCGAAATGTGTCAAAAACCTAGTGTGCCTAGATTTGAGTTCACCCTCTTGAGATTACAAAAGTTGCAGAGTCAAACCATTACTATGAACCATAGTGCAACCAAATTTTTATTTTCTAGGACTATGTGTGTGATTGGAAAAACATTTTGAGAACATACATAAGTAGAATCTTTAAGGAGTACCATACTAAGTCACTATTATTGTTCATGTGCAAGGTTTCTTTGTCCCTTGCACATTGTTTGAAGACATTTGTTTTCTTGAACTCCTTGATTTCTTTCTTATGTGCTTGATCAATGATAAAAATTTGTTGATGCATCTAGTTGATCATTAAAAACAAACAAAAAATGAGTTCCTGAGTTTACAAAATTGATGTCAAGCGGCCTGATCCTATTTTGTCACCTGGCTCTATGCACATTCTCACGCGAGCCTGGCATTTTCTCGCGTGAAATTTCATTTTCTCGCATGATCCCTGGCATTTCTTTGCATGGGACTACATTCCCTCGCGCACTACAACATTTGGGGTCAAATTTTGATGCCAATTTGTGACGCCACTACAATTTGTGTTTGTTTTTTATGTTTTTTTTGCAAGTTCCCCTGACGGTGTCATAATAGCGATGCTATCATCATAATTGTGACACCCATTTGGTTATAAACAAAAAAAAAAAGAAAAAAAAAGTGTCATTTATAATTTCTAAATTTGAAAAGCTACCACAAAGATGACACTGCAATTTTGCATGGCACAAAGAGGGCATTTGAGTTTGGCATGCACGAAGAGGCCGGCACCATGTGGGAAGAGGGCATTGGCATTTGAGGTAGACATTCAAGCTTTTTCTTCTCATTAAATTAATTTCAGTGTCATTGTTTACATCTTAATTAGCATTTGGAATGCTTGATGACCCATGAGCTTTGAGAGCTAGGGCATCATTGCTATTACCTTCAAGGCATTGTGTGAAGTGTTTGATCTCTCTTTATTTGTTTTGTTGTTGATATTCACTATGTGGTACTCCCCGTTTATGATCATTTCATGAGGAAATGTCATGATGGCTCATGGGCTACAAGCTAGGGCATCATACATAGTTCATGAGCTCACTGTTTAATACTGGCATTGTTTACATCTTATCATTTGGAATGCTTGATGACCTGCTAGCTTTGAGAGCTAGGGCATCGCTTCTATTACCTTCAAGGCATTGTGTGAAGTGTTTGATCTCTCTTTATTTGTTTTTCTATTGATATTTACTATGTGGTACTCCCCGTTTATGATCATTTCATGAGGAAATGTCTTGATGGCTCGTGGGTTGCAAGCTAGGGCATCATACATTATTTATGAGCTCACTGTTTAATACTGGCATTGTTTACATCTTTTCATTTGGAATGCTTGATGACCTGTGAGCTTTGAGAGCTAGGGCATCATTGCTATTACCTTCAAGGCATTGTGTGAAGTGTTTGATCTCTCTTTATTTATTTTTCTATTGATATTCACTATGTGGTACTCCCCGCTTATGATCATTTGATGAGGAAATGTCTTGATGGCTCGCAGGCTGCAAGCTAGGGCATCATACATTGTTCTATTAGAAAGTAAAGATCCCCAAGATAACTAAGAGGGGGGGGTGAATCAGTTATCTAATAATTTATCCATTCAATAGCTTTAAACAATATAATCAATGTACTGATCAACCATAGAAAGATAATCATACACAATTGCACAATAACACAAGATATGTTAACTAGGGAACCTCTTGAAAAGAGTAAACCCCGGTGGGAATGATGCCCACAAAATGATGCACTAATATGAAAGTTCCTTGTTAGAGGATTGATCAAAAAATGATTCGACATCTCATTAAATGAGATTTTTTAATTATAATTAACTTTCAAGTTTAGGTTGTCCATTCAACTTCTAATGGGAATGCAAATGTAATGACCTTTCAACTTCAAATGAAGATTTATAAAGAGGCTGAAGCCAAATTCAAGAGCAGAGAGAAATGGAGACACATCTTGTTTGCTGAGATTACTATCAGATGTTATGGAGTTCATGGGCATACATCTCATTCACGGGATAGCCCAACTTCTATGAACTCAACATACAACTCATCTACGAGTTTGTCCAAACAGATCGATTAACGAGCATCCATCTCACTTACAAGATTGTCCAAAAATTGTACCAGATTCTTAGAATTATGAATGAAGAAAATTTTTAAAATTTTTTTATTGTGTATTTACAATACCAATGTTTCTTCTTCTGGTATTGTCCTCTGAATTGACAAAATAATTCAGAGGACAATACCAAAAGAAGAAACATTGGTATTGTAAATACACAATAAACAAATTTTAAAAATTTTCTTCATTCATAATTCTAAGAATTTGGTACAATTTTTGGACAATCTCATAAGTGAGATGGATGCTCATTAATCGATCTTCTTGGACAAACTCGTAGATGAGTTGTATGTCGAGTTCATAGAAGTTGGGCTATCCTGTGAATGAGATGTATGCCCATGAACTCCATAAGATCTGATAGCAATCTCAGCAAACAAGATGTGTCTCCATTTCTTTTTGCTCTTGAATTTGGCTTCAGCCTCTTTATAAATCTTCATTTGAAGTTGAAAGGTCATTACATTTGCATTCCCATTAGAAGTTGAACGGACAACCTAAACTTGAAAGTTCATTATAATTAAAAAAATCTCATTTAATGAGATGTCAAATCATTTTCTGATCAAGGATGGACCCTGTTAGGAGTCTTATGAAATACATTCAGTACATATAAATCCCTGTTAGGAGATTTTGAATCCCTGTTAAAAGATTCTAACCCGGTTAAGAGTTTATGGAAGACAGAAGGACCCACTGCCCAAATAGCTTCAAGGCAAGATCTCTGAACCCACTGTCCAAAAGATCTTAGAATTATTCAATAGAATAATATGAAATATATTACCTCCTTCACATTGTGCCAGAACTGCACTCTCTGCTACACAAGATCACAATTCCAGATCTCTGTACTCACAAGTCTTCCTTCATCACTGAATTAGCTCTTTTCTTCACTTCATGCATATATTTGCATCTCACTCTTCATAGTACACATTACAATAAGGAAAACATTCCTTCTTATATACCAAACTCAAATAATTACAAATGAGTCAGTCCTCAATTACAAAATAATAAATTCTACACGCTACACACAGAATTCACAAAAACTATCGGCTTCCAGTTACTGTAACTTTCTCCAAACATATCCTCAAAGTTTACACTATGAACCACATCATCATTAATGAGTCTCCAACATCCCTTTAACTACGCAAAATCAGATTCCATCCCAGCTAAGAGATATCCTCTGATTTCCGAACATCGCTACACAGAAACACTGTCTAAACACTGCTTTCACCAAAATGCTCATAACTCTTACAAATGAATGAATTTCTTTTTACATTGTTAACCATAGGTTAATAACACACCAAATAACATACCATCAACTGCACAAAATCTAATCTGCAATACAACATGTGCGCAAAACAAAACTGTACCTACTTTCTTGCTAATATCCAGAATATCACTGTGTTGACATCAATGACAATCCAAGTCATGAATGCAACAAAAACTGCTATAGAATGACTACCAAAACACTTTGCATTCATTCCTAACATGTTCATGAGCTCATTATTTAATACTGGCATTGTTTACATCTTTTCATTTGGAATGCTTGATGACCTGCGAGCTTTGAGAGCTAGGGCATCGTTTATATTACCTTCAAGGCATTGTGTGAAATGTTTGATCTCTCTTTATTTGTTTTTCTGTTGATATTCACTATGTGGTACTCCCCATTTATGATCATTTCATGAGGAAATGTCTTGATGGCTCGCAGGCTGCAAGCTAGGGCATCATACATTGTTCATGAGCTCATTGTTTAATACTGGCATTGTTCATGAGATCACTATTTAATATCTAGCATCATGCAAACATACATTAATAAACTTACTATTTTGAATTTGAGCTTGGGCATCATGCAATGTTATTGTTTTCATTGCATGCTTGCTGCTGTTGTGCACCATATATTGTTTTATACACTGTTTATTTCATTGAGACCGTGAGCTTGGCATTTATAATGTATTTTCTATTATTGGATCAATTCTACCATGTTTTTGAGTCTTTGTATGGCTTGACTATGCACATGCATAATTGTAGATGAGGATCAGTAATATGTTGCTAGGCATTGCTTAGATCCTTTGGATCTAACCCCATCTTTTCCTTCCTTGCAGGTTTTGGATCATATAAGAGCATACTGGATTGAACCTCAGGTCAACAATTCATTACTTCAGGAAATGTCTGTTACCTTCATTATTTATGTTCATCCACTTATGTATGTTTGCATTCATTCATATTCTTCCAAAAGTTGGCTATTAGTGACCATATAGGACCATTCTTGATGTTTTTGGGTCATTTGATGAAAAGATGTAAATAGGGACATCAATAATAAAATAGGGATATCTTAATAGGGATATATTAAGATTAATATCGTAAGTAAAAACATTACATAGTGGCATTCAGATTAAGTACAATATGAATTCACATGCCTTTAATTATGATACACTTTTGAAATTATCACTCATTGGTCATTTGACAATTCAAGATATAAGTATCAGGATATAAATTGTTGCAAAAGGAAGAAACACATATGTATCTATCATCATTTAATACAAAATATAAAAGTATCCCACAGACACATAGTTGCTATTATAACAACCATCCTCTAATCCCATGGTGTACTAGTCTCAAGGTAAGAATAATTTACTTAAGCCATCATATAAGTATCATCCTATTTGAAACTTGTAACACCTAATTCTATCCTAGACTCCAAATTTGGTCCTAAGGCTTATTAGGCCTTTTAGGACTGATTACACATTCACCATTCTTATTGCATGAAATGACCTCATAGGCCATTACAGGTGCCAAAATCCTCTAGTTGATGTCTTTGGATGTCTTTATAAACTCTGATGGCTCCAAGTGTGTCTTCATAGGTATTTGGGTTTCTTTGTGTCTTCTCATTAAGTGTTGCCATTAAAATATATCACTCCTCCTGTTATATAATGTATATGCATAGTTGTTTAAAATGCCATACTTGTTTCTCTTAAATATTATTACCATTTCACTCAAATTTACATGACATTAAAGCCAAGCCCAAAATGTATACATACGTGTAAGTATAGGAGAAGCTAGATTCTGCAACTATTGAAAAAAAAAAAAAACTATACCAATAGCAGCTTACAAGAAACTATACTTGTGCTTACCACACCATACCTCATCATCATAATGCTTATCATTTTCAAGCTTCATTAAACTTGATTCAATGTTCAAATTGATTCATGTTTATAAGTTTTCTAATATTAAATGTATTGCCTTGATTCTCATTCATGTGTTCAAACTGATTCAATGTTCAATATAATTTTCAAAATTTGTTGTGTATGTTACTTCAATAAAATTTGTTGCATAGACCTTCTACTTAATGCTTGATATTATTTACATATTGTACATTGAAAATGTTGTATGTATGTGTCTTACATTGGAATGTTATTTCACATGTATGTTCAATTATAGTGAAGGGACGTATTTCAAATAATCCAAAATTATTCAACATGGGATTCTTTTTATTGATGAAAACTAGATAATATTACATGTTATCGAAGATCAAGATGAACCACTTTAGGTGGTATGAATCATAATTGTGCTAGTCCTTGAACAATTTACATAAGTTGTCTAGTGTCCTAGATCAAGTAAATTTAGATTTCTTCCTACAAATTTGAGAACAAACTTTATATAGTTGATCATATGTGTGTTTATATGTATATACATACATACATACATACATACATACATATGTATTTATGTATAGACATACACACATATTTCCAAAGAGATTGGGTTTATCTCATTTTTTTAGTGTTTATGATCTATTAACTAAATTATTGAAATATTAAAGATGAACCATGCAATGAGTCTTGTTTAAGAAGTCCCATGTTATACTACATAAATATGCCTTTCTGGAGAAGTCTCAACACTACCAAAGACTAGTTACCTAAATCCCAATGACCTTTTGGTTAGACCATGTCAATTAGGATTAGAGGATTGATCTATTAGTACAGTGTGGTTGGGTTTCCTATTTCGAATTTTAGATGCCAAGACAAAAGAGGCTACAAGGAAAGACAAATGATTCATTGGTAAAATAATACAATCCTAAAATTTATAAGTTCTTACTTGTCATCTTCATGAGTTCATTTGGTTAGTCATTGTCTTGAAACTAAGAATGTATAGACCATACTTATAAGGATCAATGGCTACAATTTTTCTAATGATCAATGGTTAGAACGATCATTGGATTTCTCCATTATATAAAGAGATTACAAACTTCAACATACAAAGAGTTAGCAATAATAACTCAGGAATACATTTGAGACATATGACCTAATGCATTCTTCGTTAATTCTTTGAAATTATACAACTTCAAAGACACTTTTGTACATGATGTAAATCCATAAATCTCTTTGGAAACTCCTCTATAGTATCCCTTTTGCCAAAAATTCCTTCTACATTACATAAGCCTTGTATTTATATACTCTCTTTGATAACCAACTTGTAACCCCTTAGCATAATCACCTAACTACTTTATGTAACTACCTAGGATAACTAGCTAAGGTAACCACTTGAGATAACCACTTTGAGTAACCGCTTAGGATAATTACCTGGAAAAACCATTTAGAATAACTACCAAAGAGAACCCTTTTTGTAACTACCTGAATGATTACTTCTAATAACTACCTCTTTTGAAAACAAGTTAGGATTTACCTCACTTTACAAACATTAAGCCCAAAATCTATCATTTGTTACAATAAGTAACATAAGTCACTTTCTCAAAAAGATAATTTGGAAAATAAAATATGACTTGAGGTAGCTTTCCATCTTCATGTGCCTTTCCTTTGACAACATTTTTGAAGATGCAATGACAACAATAACATTGCATGATGCCCGAGCTCAAATTCAAAATAGTAAGTGTGTTAATGTATGATCTAATAGTAGCAACCTCATTGATCATTACCTTTCACTCCTCCATCATTATAGAAGAGATAACTACCTACAACTAGGGCATCATGCATTGTTTATGAGCTCACTTTTTGAGCACTTCATGTCCTTATTTGATTGGTTGGTGCTCAAACAATGAGCTCATAAATAATGCATGATGCCCTAGCTTGCAACTTGCAAGCCATCAAGGCATTTCCTCATGAAATGATCATAAACGGGGAGTACCACATAGTGAATATCAACAACAAAACAAATAAAGAGAGATCAAACACTTCACACAATATATGTTGTTTTCACAACAACAGCAAGCATGCAATGACAGCAATAACATTGCATGATGCTCAAGCTCAAATTCAAAACAGTAAGTGTGTTAATGTATGATCTAATAGTAGCAACCTCATTGATCATTACCTTTCACTCCTCCATCATTATAGAAGAGATAACTACCTACAACTACGACATCATGCATTGTTTATGAGCTCACTATTTGAGCACCTCACGTCCCTATTTGATTGGTCGGTGCTCAAATAGTGAGCTCATAAATAATGCATGATGCCCTAGCTTGATGTCAATAACATGCTCATAAACAGTGTATAAGACAATATATGGTGCACAACAGCAGCAAGCATGCAATGACAACAATAACATTGCATGATGCTCGAGCTCAAATTCAAAACAGTAAGTGCATTAAATGTCTTACTTATGTCCCTATTCGGTTTTAATTTTATAGTGAATTCATGATTTATAATTCAGTTGTAGCAGCTCAATGTGTTTGAACTCAATAATACCCCTTACTTGGTTTCCTACAAAGTATTGAATTCGCCACATTACATGTTGTTCTTTAGCGCCATAAACAATATTTATTCTGAAAGCTTGTTTTTTTGGTGAAACTCCAACACATTTTACGTGTTTAAGGACAAAAGAAATACAAAGAACTCATCTGGTAAATTGAACTGTTCCATTGATCACTACAAGAGCTAGCATTTCCATGTTTGTGCATACTTAGAAAGTTAGCTAATTTTTGAATGTTAATATTTTACTAATACTATTCTACTTGCGAGATAAATTCCTGTTGACAACTAGACACTATAAGTCCTCTGAGGTTGGATGAATTAGAAACATTGCAACTGAACAGAGAACTTCATGCATGTGTTTATGGAGCTGGAGACACCAATTCCATAAAACCTGTTCAATTTGGAAAAGGATGGATTAAAACCATTTATGTCAAATTACAAAAATTTTCATGACTTTCCTCATGCTTCTATTTTGAATTAAAATAAACAATATGCAAGATAGGTTAGCAAGTTAAATTCAGGACTGTCTCTCAACATAGGATAAAAAATATAAGGTTCTCTGCCTCTTTCTTCATCATGTTTGACCATGCCAGAATATAAAAACCCCCACTCTAGTAGAGAAAAACCTTTTGCCAATTACATAGTCATAAAATGAGAATCTATGAGAAGGTGACAAGAAGCTAATGAAAGGAGGCATCTCCAATTTCTTTTGCAGATAGACACATTAAGGATCATGTTAGATAATACAAGGGAATTCGATCAAAATAGGGAGACAATCGCTAGATTGTTGTCTAACTTTCAAAGAGAATGCGATGACAAATGTTATTGTCCATGTAAGAGTTGTAACAGCTTAAAGACAAGAAGAATCAAAATCAAAACAACAAAGAGACATTGTAGGGAGAATGGTCACATGGAAGGGGGGTTTAATTATAATCCAATGGTAAGTTGTTTGTTATATTTTTTTCACAATTAATATACATATGAACCATGGAAGGAGGTTTGATTATCATCATTTTTATATAGTTCGATATCTCCAGTGTGAATATAGAGGAACATGGAGGTGTGAATATTGAAGTTGAAGATCATGATGCCATGGAAGATGACAATCATGCACCAGAAAACACATTTGAAGATGATGGTATGAATGCACTGATCTTTGACACATTTGGTACTGGTGTTCCTGGTGCTACTACTGCTGCTAATGAGGATGACATTGACAACATCCATGATATACCTCTACTTGAGAAGGCAGACACGGCCCTTTATGAAGGCTCCCAATCTACTCTTCTCTCTTCTGTATTGTTGTTGCTGAATTTGAAGGTTATTAATGGTTTATCCAACATAGCAATGTCACGTATGCTAAGGTTTGTCATATATGTCATTATAGTCTATAAAAGTTGAAACATGTACCATTAAGATTATTTATAGTAATGACTTATATTATTTGTTGCAGATTGATAGGTGACTTTCTGTTACCACCATCAAATGTTCTCCCTTGCTCGTACCGAGAATTATGTGCCATTATGAAAAAAATTGGAATGAAGTATCAAATAATAGATGCTTGTCCTGAAGATCATATTATTTATTATAAAGAATATGAAAATGCAACAGAATGCCCTGAATGCCATACAAGAAGATATCGAGATGATCAAGTGATAAAAAAGGTGCCTCGCAAGGTTCTTTGTCACATCCCCATTATTCCACATTTGAAATGATTATTCAAGTGCAATAGCTTGGCACAATTTATGGATTACCATGCATGCGACAGGAGTCAAGATGACATTATTCAAATGCCTACAGATGGTTCATCATTTATGGACATAGAGGAAAAGTGGCCACACTTTAAAGAGGAACCTCAAAATCTCAAGCTTTCTCTGGCAGCAGACGGTGTCAATCCGCATGGAGAGATGAGATCTGTTTGCTTGGAGTGGCCTATTTTTGTTATAAACAATAACCTTCCTCCATAGATGTCAATAAAGAGGGAGCACATTATGTTGGCAATAATTGTTCTAGGTATCTTATTATTTTATAGTTATCTACATGTAATTATAAGTCTTAGAGTGAAATGACCACAATAATTATCTGATGTTGTTGTTAATTCAACTAGGTAAGTACCAAGTGAAAGATATGAATGTATATATTGCACCTCTTATCGACGATTTGTTGGTGTTATGGAATGGTTTCACTATGTATGACATCTCCTAACCAATTGGACAAAGAGAATTTCAATTCCATGCAATGCTTCTGTGGACAATTCAGGATTCTCCAGGGTTGACACATTTCTGTGGTATGTTATGGTGAATTCTAGTTGTACGGGATAATTCAAATTATAAAAATATACATATTTAATCTAATTTTATCATTATCTTGTAGGTTTTCAAACAAAGAGAAAATTTTCATGTCCAATGTGTGGTCCAAAGATGAAATCCTGTCATTCCAAAAGTTTAAGAAAATAGGTGTTTAATGAGTATAGGCAGTTCCTCCCCAGAAATCATAAGTATCGAAGTGCAGAAAGTCATCTTTTCAATGGGAAAGAAGAGACTACATCAAAGCCCCAAAGATTGACACCTCACCTATGGCACTTGGAATATAATGGAATTCAAGGTAATATCATTCCACGTAATGGTCAATGTTTGAAAATTATATATTTTGATTTTGTTTTGTTGGCTAATTATGTAGTTGATGATCTTGAAGGTCATGAAGGCATCACCGACCAGCTTCCAAAGGGACTAAAATGTTATCTCAGAGAATTTAGTAGGCTGCCCTACTATAAGCATCTACAAATTGTGTATTTGTTTGATAATATACATATTGAAAAGAATGTAATAGAGACGTTGTGGAAAATATTGGACGGAAGGCGTGACAAAGAAAAACTTGACAAAATTTGTAGTGACATTCATGATTCCAATCATGCAATGAAAACTATCATTGAATAAAATAGCAATGGAGACTGGATTAATGCAAGTGCTCTTCCTTGGTTATTAACAGAGCAACAAAGTAATGTCATAAAAGAAGTGATCCGAAAAATTTGATTTCCTATAGAATTTTCTACGGATATAAGCAATCTCATATCAAAGAAAAATGATTTTGGGTTAGGGATGAAAACGCATGATTGGCATACCTTCATCAAGGTAAGTCATAGTCTTTTGTATTTACAATATATTTGTGTATTTACATTCAATTTTCATTGTATGAAATGATCAGTTGACTATTGTTGCAGTATTTTCTACCCCTATCTCTCCCAGAGAACTTTGACAACAATATCAAACAATTGATATATGATCTTGGAAAATACATGAGGTAAGCAGTGATATTTGTTCAATATATCAAACAAGTAATATATTGTAAAGTCTCGTATTTATATATTTATGTCTTGAATCCCTTGTAGGTGGATGTCATCTAAAGAAATCCATAAAGAAGATATAAAATATTGGAAGAAAAGAATATGTCGATTAATGTGTGAAATGCAAAAGTGTTTACCTCCAGCTTTTTTCAATGCACAAGAACACTACCTCATACACCAAGTTGAGGAGATTGAATTGTGTGGACTTGTACATGCTAAGTCAATGTGGATGGTTGAGAGACACTTAAAATTTTTAAAAAGTTTGGTATGACAAAGAGCACATCCTAAGGGTTCTATGGTTGAGGGATATATGGTATACTAGATGATGGTGTACGTTACTCAATATCTTCCTAATCTTGCAGCAAAGACCCATATAGATTGTATTTGGGATCTCGACTCAATTAAAAAATTTGAAGGGGAGTACTTGTTGGGCAATGGTAGATTTAGGAAATTGAAAGGTAATAAATTATGAGATGTTCTTGTAGTAAATTAATTCTTAATCTTCAAAATAAATCTGTTGTAAGTCATCTATTTACTTTTGTACATCTGCTAAAGAGTGAGATGCAATACATTTGTTTATTGCAAACAATCAAGATTGGATGACGACATGGATTGAACGATGTCAACATGATGCTCATAGATTAACATGGGAATCCATGTCTTCATTGGTTATACAAGCTCATTGCAATAGAAATCCCAATGTTACACAAAAGGAAATAGATTTAGCATATGGTTGAAGAGATCACAAGTACTTATAAATTTGTTAATTAATCAATCGTATGCTTTTCAACTCGTGATGCAATAATTTATGCATGTTTGACATTATTGCAAGTGAAACACCACAAGGCTATGTTTTGCAATGGTTATAAATTTCACATCAAAAAGTTGGATGACACAAAGAGAACTTGTGATTCTAAGATAAGTGCAGTGTTCCAGGTGACTAATATTTCATCTAGAAATGACTTACATCCTCGAGAGTCATAAAATTGATACTATGGTATTTTGGTTGATATACTTGACAATGACTTCAATTCCTTCAAATTAGTTCTCTTCATTGTGAAATGGTACAGACTACAACTCAATAAAAATGATCCTAATAGAACTTTTATTGAACATGACAATGGATTTCTAATGATTAATACAAGGTTGTTTGAGTCAGTCGGAGAAGAGCCCTATGTTATTCCAAGCCAATGTGAGCAAGTATTTTACTCAGAGGTTCCACATAAACCAGGTTGGTAATTTGTTGTTAGACATGATCCAAGACGAAGACCGATAAAGTATAATGCAATGGAAGAAGATACTGAGGAAGATGAAGAAGTGGAAAATGATGTAGAACCAGATCGTGATCGAGAGCTAGTTGAAGAAGAATATGAACAAGAAGATGATGATGATGTTGCTACTGATGACGATGATGCTACTACTGATGAGGATGATGATGAGGATGACGATGATGCTACTACTGATGCCACTACTGATGAGGATGATGATGAGGATGATGATGATGATGATGATGGTGATGGTGATGACGATGACGATGACAATAGTGGTGGTGATGATGTCGTTGATGATGATGATCTTGATGATGAGATGGATGAAGAAGAATATCAATGACATGAATGAAATGTACAATTATGCTAGATGTCTAGCATGTTCTAATGATTGTTTTATATGTACTACTCTTATTCACCTTGTTTTATATGTCCTACTTAGATATCTTTGATCTTTTGTTAAGAGAAATTTCATTCTAAAAGATTGTATTTAATCTCTATATGCTTAAACAACCTCACTAGTTAAGATTGTTCTCATTTGTAGTGGGCATGAATAGAATCAAATCACTTGAAAGACACCAGTATTTAGACATGCACAAATTAGTGATGTGATTAAGAAAATTACCTTTCTTTACAATTGCATGGTTGTCTTTGGTTTGTCATTTTGTCTTGAGTGTCTAGTGATTTAAACCAAAGACTTCAACTTAGCCAAAAAATGTGCGTAAATGTGGTTAATAGAGGGCTATTGTAGATACTAATTTTTTTTGGGTAATTTCTAGTAGATACACATAAAGAACATGCACATAAACATGACAAATGAGAAACATAAATGTAGATATCACAACAGTTGACAAACATAAATGTAGGTATCATAATCACAATTTTTTGGAGACACGACATAATTGAATGGTATACCTAGATGATGAAACAAAACTATATATCACTCCTCTAGTACCAATTTTACACTGCGGTAAACAAAATCCATAGATAAAAAATAAATTTAGAGAGCGGAGGAGAGTGAGAACGACCAAAGTAATACAGGTCCCTATATTATTTTGGTCATTATCACTCTTCTACGCTCTCTAAATTTATTATTTATCTTTGAGTTTTGTTTACACAGTGTAGACATGGAACTAGAGGGGTAGTTGTGTTGCATCATCTGGGTATACCACTCAATTATGTTGTGTTTCCAAAAAATTATGACCATGATGCCTACGTTTATGTTTCTTAGCTGTTATGTCCCAGGACCCCTTATGACCCTTTACGACCATTTACGATCTCTAAGAATACATCTTAGATATCTTAAAATGTCGTAAAGAGTCATAAGAGGCTCCTAGGAGGGGTTAGATGAGCTTCCACCTTCACGTGGTTGGCCCTATTAAGTAGAGAATGTTAAACTATTCTTGAAACAAAGAGAAGCTCAATAATTTAAGATTTCAATCCACGTACGACAAATATATATCGATCCATCTCAATGGCTACCAAATCAATAGATCTATGTCAAGAACCCAGTCGCAAACAAACACCATAGACCTCACCATGAACCCGAACATCAAATTCAGACCAAAGAAGTCAAGAAGTCACTCAAATCAGATCTGAATGCAATCAGGTCCACATATATCCCATGAACACATCACGAAGAATGCATCTCTGATTGCCGCACTAGCTTCTTGTGCTAGAGCAGTTGTTGTCACAAGTCTTGATTTGGTAGGATCCATTCCAAATCCAAGTCTCTAGACTCGACTCAATAATCCATGAGCAGCTATTGAATCTATTTGCTAACTTATCTCTGAATTGTGCTGTAGTAGTCACTGTCACAAGTCTTGATTTGATAGGATCCATTTCAAATCCAAGTCTCTAGACTCGACTCAATAATCCACAAGTCACTACCGAGTCTACTGCAAAGTTATCTCCAAATGATCCATAACCAAATCACGAGCTAGAACCAAATATGCAAGACCACTGTTCTGAATCGATACCAACTTGATCGACAAATATATATATTTTTTTAAAAAAATTAATTATCATCATAACTACGATGGATTCAAAATAGCGACGGTTGTCTGTCACAAAAATTCATCGCATTAATAGCATCACTATCAGAAAACAACCATTAACATCAGATATTCATCATAAATGTCCAACACATGTCCATCACATGTACAGCAAAGTCATCATTACAAACCACAAATGACAGATATGCGTCATACATTTCTGACGGATATTCATTGCAATAAAATTATTTTCATCGACGAACATGTTACAAATGACGACTACCCATCTCTTGTAACTGATGTGTTGTCATCGTTTGTTATTTTTTGTGATAGAGGGGCATCACAATTGCAACAGCCACAAATAGGTCCGACGACAAGTTCGCTCTATTGACACCCTCTTTTTTAGACGGCCACGGTTGTCGTAATTACGATGCCTAACAAAATTGTCAATTTTTTCAACCACAAAACTACGATGTCAGGTGGTGTTGGTTAATCGATAGTTTAGTGTCTAAATTTGGATGTTCGGCCATCGAAAAAAGGTCTCAAATGTAGTAGTGGTGCAAAATTGTCCCCTAGTCTATCAAAATAGTGATTTGATTCCTGTCATTTTCAGTCTTCCTTAGTAGGTCCAGGTCAAATCTTAAGTGCTATGAGACGTTTCTCAACATCCAAATGAATGTAAATGGTATCAAGTTGCACAAAATGACTCTTGGTCTTCTTTCTTCCACATCTCCCATATCTTCCTAGTCTCTCTTTTCTATCCTTTCTCTTCTTCCTTCACACTTTTTCCTCTTCTTCCTAAACTCTTCACGTCTTCTTGATTCTTTTCCTCTTATTATCTAGTCTACCTTCTTCTATTCATCTCTTCTGTCACTTCTGTGCTTGATTCCTCCTCCTCCAGAACTATGAATTTCAACTATCTTGTTATGGAACCTCTCTTGAAAATAGATGATCTCAAACTCATTGCTCAACTCGAAGAGTATATTTATTCCTCTAAAAATCTCATGGGTGATAAACTTATGACAAAAATAAAAGAAAAATTGATTAAATCAGATGCCTTTGCTAGGATCATACACATGATCTTGTCACGACCTCCTTCTTCCAAACATTTTTCATCTTCTAAGTATTCTCATCCTTCCTCATCTTCCAAGTCTTATCATGACTCTTCTATACATTATTTGCATTCCTCATTAGCCAAGTCTTCTTCCTCCACCAGGTCTTCACTTTCCTTTTCTTCATGATCTCATTTCTCTTCTACTTCTCCCAAGAGTCTTACTTCTCTTCTCAAGACATACCATAATGAGCAATGTGACAATCCTTGTGATACCTCTTCCACAAAGAGTGATATGCCCATCTTTGATGACTATGATGATGGACAATGTAGTGATACCTATGACACCTCTATTCCTAAGAGTCCTCCTAGTCATGTGCTCGTGCTTACTAGAAATGGTTCATCACATTGGATAGATCGTGATGGTGATCCATATGATTCTGATTTTGAAAGAGACTTTGATTATTTCTGTGAACAATACCTAGATGATACATCTACTTCACTTGAGGAAGATAAATCTTACCGTGCTGATTATAAATGTAAATACTATAAGAATCTCTCCTCTAAGAACTCGCATGTTGAAAATAAAGATTATACTCTCGAGCAAGATTATGTTAATGCTGGACCTTTGTCTTGTGATGGTTTCTTTTCATCCCCTACTTCCTCCAATACCCATACATTTCCTAAAGCTTCCAAGTCTTTCAAATCTTTCACAAATCCTTCATCCAACAAAAATCTTAATACTTTTCATGTGGTTCCCTATAATTATCCTCAAGGGCTACCTCTTAAAGAAACTCAAGCTAACCTTCACTTGGCTACAAATAATTTTAATAATGCTAAACCTAAAGAGCCTAAGCCTTTATACACTATAATGCCTACTTCAACTAGTCCTTCACCATCTCTTCCAAAGTCTTCCATACAATTCCAACATGCTTCCTTGTCCTTAGAAGTGGCTCCATGTCAAGAGGACTCGAAAAATGATAAAGAAAAGAACATAAAGAAAGATCAAGATCAAGAACCCTCCCTATCATCCAATCCTTTTCATGATGTCTCTTATCCATTTCATGGTTCTTTTGATCCTACATGCCCTTTCTCATTCATTCCACCATGTCTTAAGTCTTCTCCTAAGCAAGATCAAGCTACTACTTACACTATTGAGCTTATTGACAATCAAGATAACCTTACTACACTTGCACTTTCCAAAGATGATACTTGCATTAAGGTTATTAAAAATGGTGTTGTTACTTCTAATGTTAAGCCTATTGAAAATCAAGAGAAAAATTATACACTTATGCTATCCAAAGCTCCTTGTCAAGATCAAAGTCTTCCATCTTCTTGTTCTACCACTCCATGTTCTCTTCCACTTTCTACTCTTCCTAAGTCTTTTCAAGCTCCGAACAATCCTATCAAAGAAGTTGCTCCTATTCAATATTTTCATGATCCTATTACAAATCCTAATGCTCACTCTAAAGATGCTGGTGTCCTTGGTTTCCATATAGATATTGATGAACTTATTGATTATCCTTTTATATCTTTCACGTCCATCCTTGGACCTCCTCCACCAATTCTAAGGGCTTCACATCTTCCTTCCATCTTGGGCCCTTATGTACCATTACTTTCCCCTCCTAACTCTCCTAATTTGTCATCCATCTTGGGTCCTTACATCCCTCCATCTCCTATATTTCCTCAAGATCAACATAGATGCATACCTTTGAATTCTTTTCATCCACCCACCCAGTTAAACCAGTCATATCCTTCTTCTTCTTCCACAAGTCCCAAGTCTTTTGGAAGTAACTTGAATGCTCAATACAAAAAAAAAAAGCAATACAAGAATCCATCAAAAAAAGAAGATCACCATGTGTCCTTTAATCAACATGGAGGCCTAAATTCAAAAGAGATATCTAAGAATGAAACTACAAGACAAGTATGGGTTCCAAAATCCATCATTGAAGGTATTCTCTCTAAATCATCAAAAAGAAATGAAAAGCCTATGACTATATGGATTCCAAAGTCTCTCTTGAAAGAGTCTGATGATGAGAAAAAAGTGAAGTTGACATTCAAGCTTCCAAAGGCTTCCACTTCGTCTTTTTTCCAAAAACATTCTTCCATTCCATGCACCTAAAGCGCAACCTCTGCTATCCATTCACCATATTCCTTCACATATTCCTTCATTCATATTTCCTCTATCCTCTCACCACCCTTCAAGGTGTGTGTTGATGTTGATCTTGCCTTCCTTTCCATCTACCCTTTCACAATCCTTCCATTTATTATCCTTCTACCTTCTATCATTTTTCCTCATTTGCCTATTCCTCCTATCTTCCAACCTCACTCGCTTTACATAAAACTTTATCCTCCATTTTTCTCATCCATCTTCCTTTCCCTATCAACATCTTTGAGCATATAATTTTGAATCCTTGGCATATCATAGTTTATCCTTTCAAGGATCATTATCTAAAAAGCTTACCTTCTTCCAAAATAAAAAATAAATAAATAAAATTGAAAAAATTGAAAAAGAAAAAAATTGAAAATGTGTCTTGGTGAAAACCTGGAAACAGGTGCCTTGGTAGCAAAATTAAAGAGAAATAAATTCATCCTATGGTGAAAACCACTCCCTTGTGGCACCTTGGATAAGTACCGTGATGAAAACCTGGCAATCAGGCATCATGTGTAATTCTTCTACTTATTTCATCCATTCCATCTTCTCTCTTTGATCTTGACAATGTTGAGCTATACACAAACATTTGGCTATCTTGTGAGCTATCTTACAATGATCTTGCTTTCATTCCATTCATGCTTAGCCGTCATATTTATTTTCCTCCATTCATTCTAGCCTTTTGCTATCCTTTTCCCCTTTGGTCTTGATCTAATAAAAAAGAGTAAAACATGATGAAATGAAGCCTCTTGACATGTCTACTCCTTTGGATTTCATCCTTTCCTTCTTTTTCATTACGGTTTTGTGACTTATCCTATGCTGGCCTTTCATTGCTTGTCCAAATGTGCTTTACATGACATTTTTTCCCTAGCTTGGGTACTCTTAAGGAGTTTTCCCTTGAGGATTTCTTCCCTTCATTCTCCTTCATTCTCTTGTCTTCCATCTCTTCCACCATCTTGCTAATCCCTCTTGTTCTCCACCTTGCTAAACATTGGGACTACATGATGTGATCTTGCTTGGGAGTTTGATGCCCATTCTGTCTGGGGGCATCCTTTGTACATACTTATTGATCCTAAAAAAATCCAAAAAATTATATATTGTCAAAAATTCTAAAAATCTGAAAATATCTTGAAAAAATCATCATCTTAGTGAAAACCTAGCAATAAGTGCTTTGATGTATCTCCAAAAAAAATTATATACTCCAAAAATACCAAAAAAATCAAAAAATTCAAAAATTCAAAAAAAAAATAGAAAAAGTGCCTTGGTGAAAACCTGGAAGCAAGCGCCTTGGTAGCAAAAATACAAAAAAATAATAAAAAGTCTTAAAAAAAAAAATTTGCAATAAAATCCAAGTGGTGAAAACCTGGAAACGGGCGCTACTTGAGGCCTTTGCACCCCTGTTTCTTAGCATGCATCCTCAATACTTAGCCTTTCTCCATCGGGCCTTGTCCTTGTTGCCTTGGTTTGGAATTCATCTTTGTCTTTGTCTAGGGGGCATAACTATGTTAGCTTTGGTCTCTTGGATGCATTCATCTTTAGGACACCTCGCAAATCATGTTTTTTCAATAGCACCCCAACTATGTTTTTTAACACAACCCCTGGCATCGAGTGTTTCTCAACACTTATCAATTTGGTCTTACCCAATTTCGTCATGCGATCTTACCTGCTTGCAAGAATTTGATTGTTATCCTCAAAACTCGGTATCAATTAACACACTTAATTTTTAAAACACAACACTTAATGCTTGAGCTATGTCATGATCTTTTCTTTGTGTGCTGACTATTATTGATTTTTTGTTGAGTGTCCTTGTCTAATAAGTCTCTCCAGGATGCATAGCTAGAGGACTTGGGGCATGGGGCATGTTTTTATTTTCTTTTCGCTTGTGGGTGTGGTCCTGAACCTCTTGAGTGTCTCTTGTTGTTCTCTTGAAACACTTAGGAGATTTGAGGCATCATCCTTGACTATTTTTGCACAACCGTTCTTATGGTCATCCTGACATCTATGCTTTGATGCGAGCATGGTTTTTCTATATTAAATTGGGTAAGCTAACATTGAAGTCATCTTGACCTTTATGTCTTTGATGCTTATGTTAGAATCTTTCCATATTCCAATATGATATAAATCGCATTCATATCTTCATAGTTGCGCTTGTGGCTAGTGATGATTGTGTGATTTTTCTGATGTTCGTTAATAATGGCCCAATGATGAAAATAATTTCCTTAACATTCTCTAATGAATGATGAATACAAATCCTATGTTACAGTTTCTCTATTGCAAGTACACCTTTTCATTTTCATGTAGCTTGCATTGTTAGACATCATGTTAACTTGCATTTTTAGGCTGCATTAGGAGTTTGAGAGGGTTTTCCTTCATCTTTCTTTGGACTTTTAATCAACTATGGTCATGTTTTGATCTTCATTTCCTTATCTTCTTTCATGATCTCAATCAAAATTTCCTATCTTAAACAGTTGATTGATTTTGGGGCATTCTCTTTCTTGAGGCAAATTATTTTTCTTCTCTCCATTTCTTTTCACCTCTTCCAAACTTCTATCTTTCATTCACTTTCACCCCACTTATTTTCTTCTACTTCAACCTTGGGGCATGATCTTTCATGCTTAATGATCTACCTTGTTTCTGTGATCCTTATATTTTTCATCTTACATCAAGAACCTTATCTTTAGTTCGATTTGATCAAATTTATCAATTTACTATTTCTCCTCTATCTCATTTCAATTTTGATCATGAGGGGGCAGTACTTATCAAACTTCAATTATTGATTCATTTTTATCAGACCTATCAATCAAACCTTGCTTGAGACTTGACAATTACCTATTTATAGGGGTGTTGGCCTTGTCTTTTTTTCAATCAGCTTATCTTTGTCCTGATGTGTTCCTATCTGTCGATCACACGTTCGGGTTATTTTGTGATCCCAAATCGATCTCATACTTCAACTTCATTCTTTGTCTACATGTGTTCCCATGAAGATCACACATTACCCAAAGAGGGGCAAATGTATGCACCCTAAAATGGTCACCTAGACTTTAGGCCCCATTCTTCAATTTATCAAATGATGGAACCAATTTATCAATTCCCTAAATCAATGCTTTGCAATATTTTCAATTCAAATCAATTTCCTTGATCAAATTGTAATTAATTAAATTATTTCAATTTTTCCTAAGGTTTGATCATTCTATCCTAAGCCTCATTTAATTAAAAGAAAACTTCCCTTTTAATTAAATAAAATCCCTCTTTTAATAAAATCCCCACTTAAAATATCTCTTTGTGTTGAAAAAGGACATAAAATAAATAAAAATCCCTTTTTCTCTCCACTTTGAATGCATATCCTTCTAAGTGGTGGGCCTTTTTCATCTTTTTTCCTCTTAAACAATCTTGAGCACATGGATCAACCAAGTTTTAATCTCCACCGTTGCTCATTTCTTTTTGCCTCTTAATCTTGACCATCCACTTTCCTTTATAAGGAGCCCTTTCCTTCTCATTTTCATATAGAAATTTTTTGTATTGTTATGCTGCAGGTTTGGAGAGAAACTTTGGGAGAAGAATTTGAGCACTTGAGCTTGGACATTGAAACTTCTCTTTTCTTGTCTTCTTCTCTCATGCCTCCATGGCAATCCATTTAGATTAATATTGCACTTGCATATTAGATTAGATTCATGTTTCCCTTCATAGAATAATCTTTCATAAGCATTTCCTTTCATAGATTAGTTTTCTTTCATACATTTTTATCATATAGAATAGCTTTCATTTTTATTTGCATGCATACTTGATGATCATAGAGATTAGCATTCTTATTTTTCCTCTTTGAATCTCTCATTTTATGGTGTACTTGCATGGGCACAAACTAGGTCTAATCTGAGGGCCTCCATTACAAACCCTTGCACTCCATGAATAAAGAGCTATGAATCACCATTTGAGACCTCATTCTTGAGAAATCTTAGATTTAATGACTCGTAGAAGTGTGACAACATTTTTAGCACACAGTGGGTTCCATCCCTATTGTGGTTTTTACCCTAACATGGTTTCCACACAAAAATCATGGTGTCATAATGTTGTGGATGTTTTGTTTATGTCTATGTTGTCTACTTTCAATTATATTATGTTTATGGTTTTGCAATTAGCTTAAAAAGGTTAAAAGGTTTAGAATATTGATTCACTCCCCACCCCCCTCTCACATTTCCTTAATCCTAACAATTGGTATCAGAGCTTTGTGCCTCAAAGGAAATCTAACATCTTGAGGAGGATCCTAATGGGTGATTAAACAGTTTTTGGAAGTGTGCACATACATCTCTTGATTATACTTGAAATTTTTAATAAATCAAATGCTCATAACCTTGAATTAGAAGCAAAAATCAAGGAGGTTGAAAGTTTCATTAAGAATTTGAAGGAACAATTGAATAGATCTAGAGATAAAAGGAAAGATATTTTTGAGAAGCTCAAGCAGAAAGAAAGCACTAATGATTCTCAAGGCTTGAAGGAAAAAAATGAAAAACTTTCAAAAGAAAAAGACAATCTAAAGTATGAAATGGAAGCCATGGTAATGAACATGACTAAGGAAGTTTAAGAAAGGAAAAATAATGAAGAACATATTGAGAAATATTTGAAGGATAAGATTGATGAATGTCATAAATTGAATGGTGAGATTGGACAATTGCAACTTGATCTTGAGGAATCCAGACACAATAAACAAGAGCTTGAAATAGTTAATGAAGATCTTAGGGGTGAGCTTGCTACTGCTAGAGAATTCCAAGACAAATTCAAAGCTAACTCAAAGAAGCATGATGAGAAACTTGAGAGTTAGATACCTAAAGGAAATACTCAAGGAATTGGATTTGATAAGGGAGAAATTTCTAGATATGGAGAACAAAACAACCTATCAGAAAATTAGATTGTGGAGCCTAGACAGACACCTATGAGACAACCTAATGGACATAACTTCAATGGGAGATTTTTTACCTACAACAAAGTTGGTCATAGAGAAAATTAATGCAGAAGTAGACCTAATGCCACATCCTTTTCTAGATACTATTTCACTTACTACAACTATGGACACAAATCAAGTGAATGTCAAGGAAAGGTGAATAATTCTATGAACCAAGGAAATATAACCTGTTACAAATGCAAAAAAATTGGTCAAATAGAAAAAGTAGTGCAGATTGGGGATAAATCAAGAGAATCCAAGGTATGTAAATTAAAATGTGATATGTTTCAAATGTAACAATTGTGGTCACATTTCTAGGAATTGCAGATACAATAATGATAATGTGAATATGGGAGCTTCGACAGAAAGAAACAATGTGCAAAATGATAAAGGGAAGCAGAAGGTTGATGTAGAAGACGTTAAGAAATAAATTATTAAGATATGGGTTAGAAAATAATATATTTATGCTACTGGAAAGACCGCACCAAATTTTGGTGTGAAAATATCATCAACAAATTAATTAGGTCATATACCTAAGGGGGAGTTTTCATGAAAAGTCTTTACCTTATCTCCAAATCTAGGGGAGCGGTGGAAGTGATCAATATGGTTAGATGAAGAATTGATTCTAGACTTCAATGAAATCATTCTTGATGAATTGTGATAAATTTTGGAGGATCGCAGATAGATTATTGGATCACTAACTATATGCAGCTTTTTGAGCTAGGGTTTGACGCATTAATTGTGGTTACCTTTTTGAGAATGCAAAGGATTAAAAAGGTCTTTTGAGACATCATTCGACACCTTTCTATCTGGATAGAAATATTGCAAAGAGATTTGAAGTGATCCGAGCAGAGATTGGAAGCATTTTTTGAGATTGAATTTAAAACCCTTGTCATTGTGATTAAAAAGGTATTTATCACTTCACAACTTGGTAAATTGAATATGAGATTATGGATACATCTATGGTAATTGATGTTAAGGATAGGTCTCTACCTAAATTCAAGAAACATCCCTACAAATCTATGGAAGATGACCCTAATGATGCATTTTATAGTATACCTTATGGAGTATTGCATATCAGGGATATTAGGGCATATATCTATTATAATATTGAGGAATTGGGGGAAAATTCAATATGTTTCTATGTGATGATGGGAAACAAAAGGAAGATATCAAAGTATTGGAAACCGTGAAAATAACCCATGTTATGAAATTTTGTACCTTTGATGAGCTAGAATGGATAAGATATGTTCTTAGTAAGATGTGTGATCAATTCTTGTGGTTAGATAAGCCACAGAAGATTTCTAAGTGTTGGAAGTTGTAACTGGTTTCAATGCAACTGGACAAGTTCCTTCCCTAAGGACTATAAGTAAAGGCATTGTGACAAAATTGATAGAATCATAGTGGGATAAGAGAGCCATGATATTGAATTACATCAAGCATCCTAATGTCAAGTTCTCATCAATGATTTTGGAATATAAAGTGTATCATTCAAGAAGGGAAAACTCTATTCCTAACACCATTTTCCATACAACTTACTAGATGATTAAAGAGAATGCTCAGTATGATATTTGTGAAGCTCTAAGAGTGTAGCTCTTGGATAATTTGGAAAAGATAAAGAAGGATAAGAAGTGGATATTCCAATATGGATTGTTGATTCTACATATATTTTTTACTTTATGAACTTATTTCCCAGAATTGGCAACATTAGATGGAAGAAGGATATATTGGTCACGATTCAAATCAGAAAATTCTATCTTATGCAAGATAGGAAATCAATGGGAAGCACCATGTGGGTATACTTTAAATCATTTCAAAAGGAAATGCAAAATAAATATAGAATTCTAAGGGATATTATAGAAAAATATGAAGACACTATTTGTTTCATGGTGGAGATTGATGAATGCTTGGTGGAGGAAAATGAGCCTAGGACATCTTGGATTGTTCCATGAGATATGAAGTAGATCCTATTATACTTGAAGCATATGTGCAAGATATGTTAAGTAAAGTGATTGATCCTAATATAGAGAGGTTCGGAACTTGTAAGGAGAAGAGACTAAAAGTTCATTTTGAAGTTAAAAAACCTACAAGAGATTAGAGAGTGAGAAGAGAGGTAGAAATTAAATTAGAAATATTTGATGATCTATTTGAAATTCTTGAAGCAAGAAGATTAACAACATCAGAAGAAGATAAAAGGATATAGAAATGACTATGGTTAATTTATATCTGGTAGTTTCAAGAGAAGAAATGAATATAATTATTGAAGAAGCTATGAAAGAATTGATGAGAAAAACAAGGGTATGAATAATCGGTATGGTGTTCCATCTAAGGATAATAGGGAGGAGACACATGTTGATACAATGGACACTTCTTTTTAGAAAATCAATGTGGAGCTAGATGTCTTTATCTCTGGTGTACCAATTACACTTTCAGTTATGAATGATGATGAGAAAGATATACCTAGAGTCCCAAAAATCAAGATGATAGTAATAGAAGATGATTATGTTCTTGGTGAGAAGGAGAAAGAAGAGGAAACAAAAGAAAATGCAGATGATCAGACAAATGATAGGTTAAACACAACAGATGTAGATGCAGACATAGGTGAAGTTGAAGTAGAGAGGATAGTTGAATAGATGGAAGATGAAGTGAGAGCATGAAAATACACAATGAAAGAGAAGACTCATGAGAGAATTAACGAGATATTTCCTGAAGTAAAAATTGAGCAAGATGAGGAGGCAAGAGACACTGTAGAGGCAATGGCTAAATTCTTGGAAGAAATTATCATTGAAATAGAGGATATGTGGATTACACAAGGTATAATTAATTTGGACACTCCCAGTCTGGTTAAGTTAATAGGATTTGATTTGGTTTCTCATGCCAAAGAAAAGGAAAAAATCTTGAAGACCCATGAGAAGGATAATAGACTATTAGCTAGGGCATCAAAAGTTTTGACAAAGATAATGTCGACCCAAAAATCATATCAAAGTGGGTGAAGTTGAAGCAAAGAGGATAGTTGATCAGATGGAAGATGAATTGAGAGCATGAAAATACACAATGAAAGAGAAGACTCATGAGAGAATAGAGGAGGTATTTCCTGAAGTAAAAATTGAGCAAGATGAGGAGGCAAGAGACATTGTAGAGGCAATGGCTAAATTCTTGGAAAAAGATATCATTAAAATAGAGGATATGTGGATTACACAAAGTATAATTAATTTGGACACTCCCATTCTAGTTAAGTTAATAGGACTTGCTTTGGTTTCTCATGCCAAAGAAAAGGAAAAAATCTTGAACCATAAGAAGGATAATAGACTATTAGCTGGGGCATCAAAAGTTTTGACAAAGATCATGTCAACCTAAAAATCATATCAAAATGAGTCTTCATGAAGCCATCTTGAAGGTTTTTTGGATGTAGTTAATAATCATTTTGATCTTTAGAGAAGGTTGCAACGGTGAAAGTTCAAAATAAATTCAATGCAAGAAGATTTCATCAGTTGAACATAATGATTCCTAAGGATAAAATCTCACTAGGATTTTTTATTCAGCAATTGAAGGATGTTTTATCAAAAGGAGGTAAAATCAATAACGCTTGTATTGAATTTCCTAAGTGTGTTCTAAACTTGATAAAATCATAAAGGATAGTGAAGCTATCATAAATATCACAAGAATTTGATATGTTGAAGTCCATTAGCCTCAATCCATGTAGCTCAAGTGACATCACTAAATGATAAAATTAAAAAACTTGTCATTGAGATAGATAGAGTAAAGGGAAGGACTAGTGAATTGATGAATTTAATTATCCCCAAGCTTGATTTTTTGTTGAGAGATTTGAAGGAAGCAGTTGCAACCCATGAATTTACTGATGCTCTTGATTATATTGATGTAGAAAAGTTGGCCTATGTAGTTTAGGGTCAAATTTATATTGTGGAGAGCATAAACAAGAGCTGGGATACATATTTTTCCCCTCTAAGAAATAATTTCTCAAATGTATCTGAACTCTTGTACGTATATTTTGCATACTTGTATATAGTGGTGAGTTATATAGGATTTTGGTAGTCAACTTTTGAGGAGGACCCTAGCCTTTTCCATTGATGTCAAAGGGGTATAGATAATGAGTAAAAAATGAGATTTTCAGCTCAGGGGGAGCACAAAATTTTGGTTAGGGAGAGACCTTTTTTTGAGTTTGGCATTTTGTTTACAAACTTAGCTATTTTTCACTAAGTGTTTCCATCAATTCCAAAGAGGGAGATTGTTGGTAAGAGAAACTACTATGGATGGTCTTTATGTTGTCATTGATGACAACTACACATGTTTCTTATGGTCACTTGTCAAATTTTTTGATTACCAAAGGTCAGATTGATAATTTGGCTAAGTATGGCAGAACAAGGATAGTGTATAGGGTTTGGTAAATGGACCAGTATAGATGAATTTTGAGTTGCAAATATAGGAGAGGATTCTATAAAGTATATTCTATGTTAGTATATGATAACACCTATTTATATTATCATTCATTCAAGTTATAATATTCTAAGTATCAAGTATGCAATGAATTGTGTAGATCAATGACACTCAGTTGTTGGATTGATCAAGGATCCTAACATATCAATGACCCAATTGGTTTACTAGTTTGATTTGATAAATCCCATATGGTAGAAGATATTCATGACCTTGTTCAAATTTGTCATGAAGATTTGTGAATGAATTTGGGTCGACACTTCACATGTTACAATTTATGTTCTTAAGGCTAACCAGTTAAGTAATTATTTTTGCAATTGGGTATATAAGATCATGTTTTGTTGTAATTTGGTGATGCAATTATGAAGGGATATAGAGAGAATTATAGATATGGTATTTTGACATGTTGTATGTGTGAATAACCTAAATATAGAGGTTAGGTTGATGATTATATATTGTACCTACATGGAGTTTTACTGACATGATTGATGATATTTCTCAGTTCACTATTTTGGATTGTAGTCAAATTATGTTGTATGGTAGTCAGCCTCTATATGTTGTAATATGAGGAATGTGCTTGAATGAAAGTACATTCCTCCTATGTACTATTTTCCTTAATTAATTTTTTATTTTTGTAGAATTAATTACTTGTGGGTTCCATCCCCACCGTGGTTTTTTCCCTAACAAGGTTTTGAAGAAAAAATCATGGTGTTATAATGTTGTAGATATTTTCTTATGCCTCTATTCTTTACTTTCAGATATATTTTTTTTATGGTTGTGCAATGATCTTAACAAGGTTAAAAACTTTAGAACATTGATTCACCCCCCACCCCCTCAATGTTATTCAATCCTAACACTAACATAATCCATTTTTCCCTCAGATGATCTGTTTCAACCTTTCTTTCATCACCATGCTTTATCAAAGAGAAATCCACTTTGTCTTGATTGAGTTCCATTTCAACTTCATCTCCCCATCTTTCATTGCATTAAGTTAGAAAACATAGATTCTCACACTTGTCTTCAATATAATAGATATTCTTGGCAGTACTAAAACCTTCAGCAACCCTTTTACCAATCTATTTCTTTCTAATAGCACAACCATCACTTTTGAAAATAACTTCATAACCTTTCTTACATATTTGACTTAACACTTAACAAATTATGTTTCAAACCTTCAACAGAGTAAACATCATCAGTTCTATGCTTACCATCAATTGAAATGGTTCTAATGCCTCTGATTTTTGCACTTCCTTATCCTTCATATTTGATTGCTCCGACATCATATTCTTTGAAATTGAAAAATTTTCTCTTATCTCTTTTCATATGATTTGAATATCCAGAATCTATGATCCATGGTCTTGCAACAACTTTAGTGTGCAATGAAATCTCCTCTTTATTTTGATAAATAACTAAAAAAAGAGACTCTTCAATTATTTCATTATTATCCTCATATTTAGAAAAGTATTCCTCCATAGAACATAATCTATTTTTACCCTTGCCTTTGAATTTAAATTTCTTTCTGAATTCACCTTTCTTTTGATGGCCTTTTTTATCATCATCTTCTGATTCACTAAGTTATTCCTTATAGTTGTGATCATTATCAAAATGTTCTATCCTTCCACAATTAAATAACTTAAGAAGCAAATTACATATGTATCTATGGGTACCTCACATGAATCTTTTTTAAAGATATGATTTAGCTTCCTCTAACATCTTGCATGACTTGGGTTCAACATCTTCAACAACTTTGAATGTAATCTCCCTCTTTTCTCTTTCAATTCTGAAATCTCAAATGAAGAAAGTGAACCAATGAGTTGATCAATTAAATATTGACTTATATCATTTCTTTCCCTTGTTGAATGTGTCATTGGTATGAACTCCTTTAGTAGGGTTAATAAGATCTTAAAGCATGATATGTATGTCTTCTAGATGTCCAGTGGAAGCTCTGATTCCATCAACAACATCAATAACTTTGTAAATGTAGCTTTTAACACTTTCTTCTTTTGCCTTTCGAAGCACCTCATACTTGTGGTTGAGATTCATAAGTCTTTCTTGTTTTGTCTTTAAATATTATTGATATGCCAAGACCAACTTATCCCACATCTCTTCAACCCCTTTTAAACCTTTAACATCATGTCACATAGAATACTAAAACTAATTCCTCTTGCTTTCACGTTAGCTTCCTTTTGTCTTTCTTCTTCAGTAGTCAAATGTCTTTCACAAGGAGGATAAAAACTAGTTTGGATAATCTCACAAATATCATTCTATTATATTTCTAGATATGCCTCAATCTTGTCCTTCCAATATGGAAAATTAGTGCCATCAAATACTAGAGCCTAAAAGTGTAAGTTTTGCGTCATCCTAGATTTGCCTCAATCAATTAAGCTTCTTCAAGAGGAAAATTATTTGATACCAATGTTTGAACAAACTCTGAATGCTCAGAAGGGGGAGGGGGCATGAATCAACATAAACCAAAATCACACTGACTAACTTCAATAGTCACCATATGAAATAATAAGAAAATAATGAACACAAACACATGAACACTCATATTTTATCCATGAAAAATCCAAATTGGGAAAAACCACGATGAGAATTTTCCCACAAATAATAATTCACTAAAGTATGAAGTTTGATTACAAAAGATGGTAGGATCTCACTGCTCTAGACTTGCAACTACAGGCTCATTTCCAACACAAAAATGAATACAAATAGGAGTTCACTACTCTAGAGTTGAAAAAAAAGGCTCATTGACAAAGTAGCTAGATACAAAAATAAATTTGTGCAACCAAGACTCACTATCCCAAGGACAAGGTATATACAACTATTTACAAGGATAAAGAGAGATTCTCCTAAAAATGCAGGTGACCTACACAATACTGTCAACCTTAACATCACACTATTATTTCCTTTTCTTCTCTGCCACTATCACTAAACTCTTTTTTTCTGATTTTAGATCTTTATTGGTTTGCACACCATTCACTTGGTCCACATTTTTATTTTTTCCAAAACATAATCTGTACTTATATACAAGATAGATCTTTGGAGATTACAACAAGGTCAACCATGTCAAAGGGATGTTACAATTTAAGTTACAAGTCGACCAAGTCAACAACAAAATGCAATAAGGTCCCATGCTAGAAGCATCTGGACCAAAAAAATATATATTGGACCCAATCATATAAGAGATAAACATTAAATGCATAGGTCACATATAATGAAAACCCATCCATATAAGAAATAATCATTAAATGTGTAACCCATACCTAAATCAAGAAGCATGTTCCACTTGAGGAGAGACGTGGACCTTGAACATGCTACACATAGCCCAATGCTAGATCCACAATAATTGGAACAACTTCACCATCTCAAACATGTATAGATGCACTAGCCAATGAATCACCTAACTTGTCAACTATATATGAACCTCCACATGTCACATCAGAAACACTTGCACATGCCACCAATCCATCTCAGAAGTCATCACAATGCATTTTTTAAGGAAAACAACTGAACATAAATGCAACACTAGATGACATAATTTATTAATCACTAGGAATAATTTTTGGATCAAAAGAGAACATCACAATCAAGACCAAAACCTAAATCCATCAACATAAGTATTATCACACCTTCAACCCTAATTTATGGAGTAGAAACCATTTGAAAAGCAAAAATGACATACTATTGATTGCAACTATTAAACTATATTTCTTTGTTCATTGAACCACATACATTCAAACTATACAAAATTCCAAATATAAGAGTATAAAACTAAAGCACTGCTAAACATCACCTTCACATGATCACATGATACATATATGTCTTTTAGTGTTTTTAATTCATACTTGTCTTCCACTGCACTATAGCACTATTTTGAATACATAGTTGTCTTCCACTATAATGTAGCTTTGAAAACATAATTGTCTTCCATTGTTTTATAGGTTTATCACACAAACAGAGCTCTCCAAGAATAGAAGACTTCTAGACTAGAGTGTTTGAGCAACCAAAAATACCTCTAGAACACAATGTTTGACATCAATGAAAACAAACAACCAACCATATAGTTCTGACCTCTTCCTTTGACACTAACACAAAAAAATCTCCTCCCCTCCACAAAAGCCAATCCATGCATTTATGGAGTTCTAAAGATTTAAAAGGTTGGGCTCCACTTTGACTCATTATGGACTCTAGAGGTTCCCTTACCTATTACTTAGTTCTTTCCTAGGTAATCTCATCTCCACAATTTTGGGCAAATTTGATGCCTTCATCAAGGACTTGATCCATTTAATTGACTTTATTTAGAATGCTAAATTGGATAATAATGACTTATTAGTGAGCTTCAATTTAGTCTCTTTATTCACCAAGGTCCATTCTAGATTTCATTGAGATCAATGTGAGAAAGCTTAGTGATAAAATTTTCTCCTTGGTAGAGTTGTGCTTAAGATAAAATTTGTTCCCTTTTGAAGGGTTGATCTATGAACAAGTTTATTGAGTTATTATGGGCTCCCTCACCTCTCCTATAATTTCTCTTAAAAGACTAGATGGATCCCTTTCCCATCAAGTTTTTCACTAAGCAACTCACGTTGACTTCTACCTACAATCTTCCTCCCATCACCACATCACCAAAAAGCCAAGAATCCTCAAAAACTTAGCCACTAGAGCCTTTCAGATGTGTGATGAATAAAACCTTGAGAAAGAGTTAACCCACCTTCATATAGTTCTCAAGTTAAATGGGTATAACAAAAGAATAAAATTGCAAGGGCCCTTAACCAAGACTAGGGTTACATCTTATCCAACCCTTATCTAGCCTAACAACATCATCATCTTCACCTTCCTCTCCTATATAAGGCATCTCTCACAAAATCCCTAAGATCCTTTTAGAAAAGAGATTCACAGTGCTTTCAAGTTGGTTTCCACTTTAAGGAATTATATCCCACCTCTCACAGACTTAAGAGACATCCCTCTAGACTTGAGATTTTATAAGGTGGTATACCCTTGTGGAATTCCTTACATTGGTGAAAAAAATTCCTCATTCAATACTAGGATCAAAGAGCATAATACAAACATTATACATGAGTGAGTCTCAAAATCAGCCTTAGTTGAACATTACTCCTCTACAAAGAATCACATATGTCTTGATAACACTCAAACCTTTTTCACAAAGGAAAAATTCTTCAAGACAAATCTCAAAGAAGCCATTGGAATCAACAACCACCCCTAAAACCTCTACCTTGATGATGGATAGGCTCTTAGCTCTTTATAGAACCCTTTACTTTCTAACACCATAACCATCTAGCCCAGTCACTCTCCCCCTATTCAACCCCGTTATTTAGTTTTCTTCTTTCTTCCACCTTGTCACATTTTTCCTAACTCTTTTTCCCCACTTGTGCCCCCCCTCCTTCCCTCTTTCTATTCAACTCCATTAATTTGCTTGTGAGGCATCTCCCTCATACTAAGTTCTTCCCTTTAGTTATTTTTTCTCTTCTGCCACCCTCCTCCTTTCTCTAGTTGGCTCATCTCGTTAATTTTCCTCATGCCATCCCTCTCTTTTCTTCATTCTATCCCTCTCTTCCTACGAGGATTATTTCTTTTTTTTGCATCATTTATTTGGTAGGATCTCTCTTTCCTTCATTTGTTCTTTGAAACTCTATCATTATTATATTTTTTACTTTTTTTGATGTAGGAGTATCCAGGGTGTAAGAGCAATCTTGCATCACCCAAAATTATTGTCTAGTTTTCAATAAGGGATATCTTTGGATAGGGTTACTATTTTTTTGGCAAGTTTACTATATTTGATAAGTTGTGCATTTGAGCACAGATTGTTCCAATTACTTCTCTAGAGGTTCATTTTGGATATATAAGCATGTTGGTAAAGTTTCATGGCAAGATCAAGTCTGGTTTTGAAGTTATTGCATTTTTTGTTTTGGCAGGGTGGTACAAAAACTTTGAACTCAATTTGGAAGGATTTAGAGGCTTCAAAAATTGAACAAACTTTGATCAACTAATGTTTTGAAAGCCTATGTTGTAGAGCGCTTCATGGGATTTTTGAAATGGGGTTATAATAGCTAATCGACTCAATGGTTCACAAGTTATGGTTTTCAGAAGTTGGGTCATCGGAACTCTAGTTTCAATTAAAAAGAAAGAGAGAAAATCTCTTAAGGCGGGAAATTGAACCACTGGGCACCAAAATGGGAAAATTTCACTTTCTAGAATATTCTAAGGTAACTAATTGTACTACTTAAACAGGGATAAAGGGGGGTTTTAGGGTTTAGTTCCATAACTATAGATTGTGGCTCTGTCTTGCAAATTATTGTAATGAAAATGCCCATGTGGCTATAACATGTTATTTTTCTAAATATTGTAATGACATTTCATTGAAGATTATAGAAAGAAAGTGTTTATGTTCTTGCCATTAATTTTTTCTTGCAATTCTATTTTTATTTTCCCTGTTTTGTTGTGTGTATTTGGTTAAATAAGGGGAGTACCCTTCCTCAAGTGGTATTAGAGGAAAAGTTCCTTCATGTGTAGATAGATCGCTAAATATGAGGCAGTTTATAATAGGACTCTGGTTGTGGGTCTGAGAGATAAGTACAAAAAATGCCTCCACAAAGGAATCATGGTGGAAGATTTATGGGTGTGACATAAGAGGGTATTAGATCAGTTTACAAACAAGTGAAAGCACTAAAAAAGGAGTTTTATAGAGGAACCAATATTATGGAAAGAGATGCAAGTGGGGATGAATCTAAAGAAGAAGGAAAATTTGAAGAAGAACACAAAAAAATAAGGGATCTTGATGAAGCTAGGTTTTTAAGGTCCATTTCCAAGATCAAAAAGAGACCAAAGATTGAAGTTTCTACATTTTATGAAAATCTTAATCTAGAAGAGCTAATCAATTAGATCAATGATATGGAGGAGTACTTTGAGTTTGAGGAAATAGAAGATCCTGAGACGATCAGATTTGTAAAGGCCAAGATAAAAGGTCATGCAAAAATTTTGTGGAAAGAGGTTCATCTAGAGAGAAATAGAAGAGGGAAGGAGAAGATAACCAAGTGGGATCAGATGGTGGACAAATTGAAGACACCGTTCATTCATGTTGACTATGAGCTTGATTTTCTAAAGAAAATGCAAGGGTTGAAGAAAGTAATAAAATTTATCCAAGAGTATATAGAAGAGTTTTATCATGTCCTTATCAGAATAAGTAGAAGAAAAATTAGTATTCAAGAAGAGTTGATAATAGTAAGAATGACTATCAATGAATATGCAAATCAATTTGCTTTAAAGGTAGAAGAAAAATTGAACGAGAATTTTAAGATAAAGAAAAGTGGAAGAGGTCATGGTGGAAAACCTAATGGGCGGTCTTATGGAGGCCGAAATGAAGATCAAAAGAAGAATGATGACTCTAGTAGAAGCTATAATTAGAGGGGAAATAATTCCTATCATCATCATGATCAAAATAATAGAGATCATAGAGGAAGAGGAAGAGGGAAAGAACCAAGAAGGGGAGGATTTTGTTGGACGTGTTTCCATTGTGGAGATGGACATAGAGATTATAAGTTTCCTTATCATCAAGGGAGAAAAATAGAAGACCAGATGGAAATACAAGAGTTACACATGTAAATTAAGGTGTGAAGTTGTCACATTCTAAAGATGTTGAAAGAGGAGAGGTCCTTGTCACTAAAAGGGCCTTGCTAAATGATGAGAAGGAACCTGAGCAAAGGAATAATTTGTTTCACACAAGGTGTAAGTGTAATGGTAAAGTATGCAATGTGATTATTGATAGTGATAGTAATGATAACCTTATTTTAGAGTAAATGGATGATAAATTGAATTTAGAGAGAAGAAAGAATCTAAATCCCTACCAGATTGCTTGGTTATAGAAGGATCACAAGGCTTTGGTCAATGAACAATGTCTGGTGAAGTTCAAAATTGGAAACCATAGTGATGAGGTATTATATGATATTATGCCTATGGATGTTTTTCATCTATTGTTAGGGGGACCATGGCAATTTGATCATCGTGGAGTACATGATGGGTATGCAAATATCTATTCTTTGAAAAAGGATGGAGTCTGACACAAGCTAAATCCATTGAAGGAAACAGAGGAAAAGGTATGTAGTAATGCAATAATATGTTTAGTTGACGAAAGGGAGTTTTTAGAAGGCATGAAGCATGAACATACGTGTTTTTCTTTAATTCCAAGAGTTGATAAAGAGGAAGTAGAGGATGTACCTATGGAAGTTACAGATTTGTTGGATGAGTTTTAGGATATTATATCTGATAATGTACTTGATGGATTACCACAAACAAGAAAGATTAGTTATCAAATGGACTTGATTCTTGGAGCTACTTTTCCAAATAAGAAAGCCCATAGGATGACTCTAGATGAGAGTAAATAATGGAAGAGACAAGTGCAAGAGTTGTTGCATAAGGGGTTGATTCAAGAGAGTTTGAGCCCATATGTTGTACCAACAGTTCTAGCACCAAAGAAAAATGGAGAATGGAGGATGTGTAGCGACTCTCGGGCTAGGATTTAGATTACTATAAAGTATAGGTTTCCCTTGCCAAGGATGGATAACATTATGGTTTTCTTGAGTGGAGTTGAGTACTTCACAAAGGTAGATCTCAAGAGTGGATACCACCAAATCCAGATTAGAGAAGGAGATGAATGGAAGACAACCTTCAAAACAAAAGAGGGCTTGTATGAGTGGTTAGTCATGCCTTTTGGGCTAATCAGTACACCTAGCACATTCGTGTGGCTCATGAACAAGGTATTGAAAGAATTTTTTATTAAGTTTTTCATTTTTCACCTAGATGATATTTTGATCTTCAGTAAGACATTGGAAGAGCATATAATGCATATTCATAGGGTCTTTGAGAAGTTAAGGAAAGAAAAGTTGTCGATTAAATTGAAGAATTACAATTTTGTGAAGGAGTTAGTGTACCTAGAATTTGTTGTCTTAGAAAATGGTCTTAAAATGAACCTAGAGAAAGTGAAGGCTATCCTTGAATGGCCTACTCCAAGGAGTGCTAGTAAGGTAAGATCTTTTCATGGTTAGGCTAGGTTTTATAGAAACTTTATCAAAAATTTCAGTAGTATCTATATACCATTAACTGAAACTATGAGAGGGGATAGAAAAGAGTTTAAGTGGATTGCATGAGTAGAAAAGAGTTTTTATTTGTTTAAGATAAAATTTACAAAGTAGCTTATTTTGGAACTTCTATATTTTAATAAGGTATTTCAAGTAGACGGTGATACTAGTGGCAATACCATTGGAGCTATTTTGAGTCGGGAAGGTAAACTCATTGCTTATTTTAGTGAGAAGTTGAATGATGCCAAAAGAAAATATTATGTCTATGATCAAGAAATTTATGCTATACTTCAAGCATTGAGGAAGTGGAGACATTATATTTTGCCTAAAAATTTTGTTTTGTTTACTGATCATCAAGATTTTGTAGTATTTGAATAGCCAAGGAAAGTTGAATAAAAACATTTAAAGTGGGTTGAGTTTTTGCAGAGTTACACTTTTGTTTTGAATCATTGGAGTGGAAAGTCTAATAGGGTTGTAGATTCCCTGAGAAGGAGGCATAATTCGTTGACAGAGATGCATATCAAATTTGTTGGGTTCCAACAACTCAAGAGTTTGTACTCTAAGGATCTTGATTTTAGTGAGGCTTAAAGAACTTGCACAAAATTTGTAGCTCTAGATAGGACCATATGGTTGGATTTTGTAATCCAAGATAGGATGATATTGAAATAGAGCCAATTGTGCATTCCAAAGAGTTCCAAGAGGAAGAGCCTAATCAACGAGAAGAATAGTGGAGGATTGGATGGACACTTTGGCCAAGATAAAACTATTGCTATGGTTAGTGAGAATTATTATTGGCCACAATCGCAATAAGATGTTAAGAATTTTGTGAAGAGTTGTAGAATATGTCAGGTGGAAAAGGAAACTAGGTAGAATACATGGCTATATCAGCCATTACCTATACTAGAAAGGCCATGGGAGGATATAAGTATGGACTTTGTTCTTGCTTTAGTGAGGACGTAGAGAGGGAATAATTACATTTTTGTGGTGGTAGAAAGGCTCTCAAAGATGGTATATTTCATTCCTTGTAGAAAGACTAATGTTGTTGTTCATGTGGTAGAATTGGTTTTCAAGAAGTGGTGAGACTAAATGGTCTATCCAAAAGCATAGTTTCAAATCGAGATACTAATTTTGTTGGGTACTTTTGGAGGACATTCTAGAAGAAGTTAAAGACATATTTGAAGTTCAACTCAACACACCCTCCACAAACTAATGGGAAGACAAAAGTAGTGAATAGAAGTTTGGAAAATCTATTGAGGTTCTTAGTAGGATATAGACCCAAGGAGTGGGATTTGATTTTATCACAAGTAGAATTTGCATACAATAATTCTATCAATAGAAGCACAGATAAATCACCATTCCAAATTATATATGGAAGTAGTCCTAGAAGTGCTTCATAATTAAGGAAGTTGGACAAATGAGAGACAACTAGTGTCGAAGTTAAAGACTTTGCAGAACACTTGAAGAATTTGCATGAGGAGGTGAGAAAGAATATTAATAAATTGAATATTTAGTACAAGGTTAAGGCATATCAGAAAAGAATATATAAGGAATTTAATATTGGAGATGAAGTTATGGTTCATTTGAGAAAGGATAGATTTCCAATGGGAAGATACAACAAGTTGAATATGAAGTTTGGACCATGCAAAATCCTAAAGAAGCATGATTCAAGAAATGCTTATGAAGTAGAGTTCCCTAGTGAGCTCAATATTAAACCAATGTTTAATATTTCATATTTGACAGAGTATCGTGAAGAAAGTATTGAAGATGAGATAACAAAAGAAAAGTGGAATATTTCAACACTAACTTTAGCTATAGAGGAGGTAGGAGATATCTTGGATAGTCATGTTGATAGAAGCACAAGTAATAGGAAATATGAAGAGTATCTGGTTAGATGGAAGGGACAACCTTTTGAAGATTCATCATGGCTATCAAAGGAAGAGTTTGATTGCCTTGGTTTTCCTTTGATCACTTGAGATGTGACAAGGTTGCTTCTCAAATTACCACAGGTTTCTGATGCAGGAACATCTAGGGTGTATGAGAAATCTTGCATCACCCAAAAATATCATCTAGTTTTCAATAAGGGCTTTCTTTGGATAGGGGTACTATTTTTTGGCAAGTTTACTATTTTTAGTAAATTGTTCATTTTGGATATATAAACCTGTTGGTAAATTTTGATGACAAGATCAAGTCTAGTTTTGAAGTTATTTTGAATATATAAAACTGTTGGTAAATTTTCATGACAAGATCAAGTCTAGTTTTGAAGTTATTGCATTTTCTATTTTGATGGGGTGGTACAAAAACTTGGAACTCAATTTTGAAGGCTTTAGAGGCTCCAAAAAGGGGTCAAACTTTGATCAACTATTGTTTTTCCAATTTGGGGTGTAGAGCGCTTTGTGAGATTTATGAAATGAGGTTATAATATCCAATATGTTAATACTATAAGGTCCAAGATTACTGAGAGGGGGGTGAATTAGTAATCTATCAAATCTGAAACTTTTCATAGTTCATTCAAAAACTTTAAACTTTATGCATGCAATAAACAAATTAACCAAATAACCATCCAAACATACAACAAAGTGACACCAGTATTTTTATCGTGGAAACCCTGATTAAGGATAAAAACAACAGTGAGGATTAGAACCCACTAATAATTTGCATTCTTCTAAAATGTGCCCTATTAAAGGTCTCATCCTGCTAGGAGCTTTACAAATGCTCAATTTGGAGAAAACCCTATTAGGAGTCACCCCATTAAGGGATTTACCTCTAGCCCTATTAGGAGTAACCTTGTTAAATGATTTCAAACCCTAATTAAAGAGCCATCTGGTTAAAGGATTTACATATCAGACCTGTTAAATTCTACCCAGTTAAGGGATTTTCTTGTAGAAAATGTTAGGATTCAACAAGTACAATGATATGGGTGTAGCACTTCTCCTCTACTTGTTCAGATCCAATTAAGCACAAACATTGCTTCTCTTGCAGACAATCTTCAATCTTCACTCAATTGCACCTTCGCATCCACGATCTACACTTGCATAATTCATTGATTTACATATAAATATATTACATGCTCATTAGGCCTTAGCTGAATTACAAAATGTAGTACATTTGAATTACAATCATTCACGTTCAATTCTTGACCCCTAAAACGTATTGTCAATCTATAATATTTAATTACAAATTTAGGTTGACCTCAAGATTCATCGCACATCGATTTAATACAAGAATAATAAAACTTTATTTGACTTCGCCAACACGCTTCCAAAACTTGATAGATTTGATCACCTTGAACAATGTAGCATCATATCATCATTACAAATATATTATGCCACGTCACCTTGACACCTAGATCACAAAGAGATGCACTACAATTGCCTGCATCATCAGCACTCACCGATCTAACATCAATTGTTCAAACATTTTGTTGACTTCCACATAATTATCTTCTATCCTTTGAAACTATGCCTTCCAATACACCAATCAACTTGCAATCATAGTATCAATAACATATACTAGTTAATATAAACATATCATGACCACAACACTTGGATCCATACTAATTTGATAGAACAATCGAATCATTCAATGTTTGTGACTATCTATTCTTTTGTCTGCCCTATTGCTCTTTAATCGATCATAACTCTCTACATACTTTCTCTAGCTACTGCGATCAAACATAATGCATCTAGAGACATCCTTGAGTCTCCAACATCGATCACACACTCTAATTCCTTCACATACTCACCACACATAGGATTCAAGAACTCGAACACTTATCAGTTCACTATCAACCAACACAATACTTAGTTGACATCAATGAAAACACAATAATCGATCTTCATGTCATCAAACTTATAGAAATCAACACTCAATAATATCTACATCAGTTATGACAACACAATCAACTCAACAATTCACAACTTATGGTTTTTGGAAGTTGGACCATTAGGACTCCACTGTCAATACAAAAGGAAGAGAGAAATATCACTTAGAGTGGGAAATTGAACTGTTGGGCACCAAAATGGGAAATTTCACTTTCTAGAATATTCTAAGGTGGCTAATTGTGCTACTTAAATAGGGCTAAAGGGGAATTTTAGGCTTTAGTTCCAGAAATGTAGATTGTGGCTCTATCTTATAGATTATTGTAATGAAAATGGCCACGTGGCTATAACATATTATTTTTCTGAGTATTGTAATGTCATTTCATTGAAGATAATAGAAAACAAGTGTTTCTATTCTTGTCTTTAACATGTTCTTGTAATTTTCTTTTTATTTTCCTTGTTGTGTTGTGTTGTGTGTGTTTGGTTAAATAAGATGAGTAGCCTTCATCATGTTCTTAAACTCTCTTATTCCTTTTCATGTTTTTATATTCATTTATGTATATTGGCACATAACAATTTTCTTTTAGGTTTTTTATTCTCATATTCTCATTTTTTGTCACATACACACATATGCATATGCATGTACGCATGTACGTACGTACATACATATGTATGTATGTAGATACATATATATAGATACACACATATAAATTGTGTGTGTGTGTGTGTCTATATATATATATATATATATATATATATATATATATATATATATATATATATATATATATATATATATATATATATATATATATATATATATATATATATAGGTTTATTCATATGCATTTGCACATGCATTTGTTTAATTATCCATTTTTATGTTCTTGTTTATTTAGTGGTAATATTTTTTTTTATTTTGGTTTTAAAAAAATTGTATGTTACACACACACAGATATATATATATATATATATACACACACACACACACACATACATACACTATTTTCTTCATGTTATATTAAGGATAGATATGCCTATATTTATTTTGTTTATATGTATAGAGGTATATTTAGATCAAATACATTCCTTATATGAAGTTGATCTATTAATTTTAGACATCTAATGATCAATCCTCTATTAACCAACTGCAAGACGATTAAAACAATTGTCATTGTTTGTTTTATTCTTGATTGTTTTTCTTTTATTTGTTAATTTTTCATTTACCACTTTCCACGGTCTCGAGAATACAACACAAATTTTTTTTGCAATTTTAAAAATGTCCTAAAGTTTATAAAACATGTGGAAGCCATTTCAATTTTTCCATATATCACATTAATCACCAATTAGACATCATGCCTACAATGTTGCTTTCATCTAAGGGTAGATGTCTACAAGTTAAATAAGTGCAGAACTAGGATAAAATTTTCAAAAGTAAACCATATTATAATATTTTCCACGTGTTTATAAGATGCAACCATATATTACAATCTCAACATTTTATAAGACAAGAAGTTAATAATGTCTCATAGTTACAAATGTTTCCTTTTGAATGCTACACAAATCTTGTTACCTGTATTTACAATTCTTTTTATATTAAAGTAAAGCATATTTTTAAATATATACAATATCTACAAAGGGAGATTGTGTACACATCTAATTAAATATATTATATAATATATTTATTTTGGAAAGTTGATATTATGTAAAGTATAAAATAAATAATAAAGGTAATTATTTTATAAAAAATATTATATGCAAAATAAATATCTACTATAAGTATGCAATTCTATAATGTTATGTTATATTATAATACATTTTATAAAATTAAACTTTTTATTAAAAATAATATATTATAGTAAATAAGCATAATATTTTTGTAATAAAATAAAATAATAAAAGAATAGAAAATACAAATTATATAAAATTTTAAGATATAATTTAGAAATATTTTATGTTTATTGAATAAATATGTATGATATTAATTATAGTTTCTATGTGTAGTTTATTTATAGTTCAATTTTAACAAACTAAAAATTTCATACTATTATTTAATTATTTATTGACTTAAATTTTGTTTATACTATTTTAGCTTTTAATTTAAATTTGAATTTGAAAATATTTAATTCATAATAATAAAATTAAAATTATTAGTAGTTTAAATTATATTTATTTTTGTTCTATTTAAATTTGAATTATTATAAAATAATTAGTTTTTGAACTTTACCTTTTTTTAGACTACAAGAATTGGGTATAACACCCCCTATAAACTACAATGCACTAGGTAAAATATATGTGTCCCTCTGTCTCCCCCTCATTCCTCTCTCTCTCTCTCTCTCTCTCTCTCTCTCTCTCTCTCTCTCTCTCTCTCTCTCTCTCTCTCTCTCTCTCTCTCTCTCTCTCTCTCTCTCACACACACACACACACACACACACACATACACACATCATGTATCCCCTAACCATCTCTCTATCTCTATTCATCTCTTCATTTCTCTTCCTATATATCTATATCTATTTCTCTTCGCATATATCTCTATCTACCTCTTTCTCTCTCCCTCTATCTATACATCCCTCTATTCATCTATACTTGCCTATCTCTACACTCAATTTGTTTTTCTCTTCCCCTATCTATCTTTGTCTCTCCATATATACTCTCCAATCTCTCTTGTTATCTCGATCATGTTATCTCTCTATCTCTTTCTACTCCCCCATCTCTCTCTCCAAAATAAACCAAGATCCTATTGGTAATGGAGCCTTACTATCTTCCCAACTCAAATGTTTTATATTTATTTGTCCATTTAAGTTGCACAATTGATTTGAATGATATTGCTTCAATGGTATTTGTCCATTTAAGTTGCACAATTGATTTGAACGATTTTGTTTTGATTGTATATGCCTTGACACCTTTCTTACAAAAAAAAAAATCAATTCTTAAATGGCTTGCTAATTGATCTCATTTTCTACATAAATGTACACAAAAAAATAGACCAATATGTTTTCTAGTAAGCCTTCCACACATCTTTGGCATACCCATTGCATGCACCAAGGTGTGATTGCTAGTAATATAAATATTTTTCTTAGGATTGGAATGGTATGACAAATCCTGCTTCTAACAATTATTGCAGTGGCTAGGGTTTTACTAGTTTATTGTGTTGCAATGAGTTTTGATGTTGCTTGTTGGGAAAATGTACTCAAGTGTCTAATTATGTGGTTCTATAGACTGGTGAACAAGCTTACAAGGGCCTTTCTGGTGATAGGCAAGGGTCTCATAGGGTCAACAAGAGGTATTGTTAGAAGAATAGTTGTAGGGAGTGATTTTTAGATAGTTGCAACCTTTGGTCTACTGCTCCTAAAGGTTTTGATCGTCGCAGGCACTCAAAATGTCTTAAAAAGGATGGTGGTGTCTTTAGAAAACACAACAAGTCCCTAACTCGACCGATATAAAGGGGTGATTTCCATGGGTCTCAGAGAGATGAGGCCTCTTATTTCAAATTTATTAAGGAAGCTCTTGATTTTTCAACAATTTATAATGGCGACATTGGAAGATATAGGAGGGACCAATAGGGCTTCTCTCATCATTTCCAGGGTTTATTTCTCTTCTAATGATAAGGGAGGACTGCAAGGTGTAAAATTCATCAAGGGATCTATATCTCATGGCAATGGGAAGTGTGAGCCTTCAAGCATTAGGAGGAATTCTTTTGGGCAACATGGAGTGGATAGAAGAAGAGTGAATAACAATGATACATCAAGCAAAAAGTGTATTGAGCTATTAAATGCGAGTCCAATTATTTGTCTGCAACATGTAGTGGATAGAGGAAGAGTGAATAAAAATGATACATCAAACAAAAAGTGCATTGAGCCATTAGATGATAGTCCAATTGTTTGTCTAGATAGTGACATTAGAAGAGATGTCGTAGAAAATGAAAGAATTTATTTCTGAGTTGGGCCTAATTAGGAGATTCAAGGGTTTCTGGTCAAGCCTTAGTGAACCACACAAATGAAGTTCAAAGTTTTTACGGCCTATTCTAGAGGGGGTGTTCAGATATATCCCATGGCTTGAGGGTTTTTTGTGGTCATTTTTAACAATGAGCAAGATAGAAATATTTTCTTGTGTGATTATCAGTGGAGTTGGGAGGACACCTACATTGTTGTTGAAATGCTACTACTCTTCTTTCAACCTATCCACTAAGTTATTTTATGAGATACCACTATGGATTAGACTTCCCAATATATTATTGCAATATTACTTTGAATCATGTTTTGTGGTTGTTGGTGATGCTTTAGGTGAATTATTGGGGGTGGATGAGGGTTCCCTGGATTTCCTTCATACTACCTATGCATGTGTTCTGATTAAGATAGACATGAAATATGTTTCTCCAATGGATATATATTTGAAATCTACAAATGGTTCTTGGATTTAGCTTGAGGATTATGAGGGAACCCCCTTTAGATGTAGGCAAACATTTCTTTTAGACATGCCATATGACAGTAAGTTGTGTTAGACATAATAACCAAAAACAAGTAACTTAGTAGGACGTTGATCTACAACTCTATATGGTTGAAAAAGTATAAATTGTTTATATAGAGAAGGATAATGAAAAGTGATTTGTAGAGGAACATCAGGGTAAGAGGCTTGAAGCCACCAATGTCTTGATAGAAGCTTAGAAAAAAATAATTAATAATATTATTGTTGATTGTTGCATATTAGTGAAAAAATATTCTAACTAAGTTTGTTTGAAGTGTTTACATAAGGGGTGTGTCCTCTTCTAATTTTGGAGACCTTAGGAGGCCTTGTGTAAATGAAAAAGGACAATAATATCATTCATTGTAATTGTGGTAAAGATCTAGGAGAGTAATCTTGTAGCTTGGTTGGGGAAGTGTGGACTTCCTTTGGTGAGACAATGGTGTGGAAAGTGGAGGCTGCAAAGTTGGATGATGGTTGCAAAGTTGTAAATGGGAAGAGAGATAAGAAGAATAACAAGGATGGAACCTTTGATATGCTCCTTTGTAAATAGACTAAAAGAGGAGAAAATTCAAGTTCTTAATTTTCTGACCTATTAATAGGTCTCAGCACTAAGGTGGTTTATTTTTTAGGGAGGTGGCTTCCTTGCTTGTAACCACCCTTGGTTTGGCCCAGAATCCTGATCTTATTAAAATACACAACTAGGTAATTTTAGAATAAAAAATATGTAGATATTTTTCTTATAATTGTGTGTGTGTGTGTGTGTTATATAGGGTAAACGCACAATAAGTTGTCACCCTTTTACAAAGGAAAAGGCTAACAACACCAAAACTGAAAAACTTCAAGGGCATAAAAGTCACATTTCTGTTGAGAATTTGAAGATGATGTAAACTGATGAAATGTGTGAAATGTGATGAATTTTGTGCCTATAATTTTTAAAAATTAATAAATTTTTTAAAAAAATTTAGGTCTTTTTTTCATATCCTAAAAAATATTGCAAATCAGTGAGTTTACTTCCCATCAAATCATTATAAGTAAAACATTATTTTTCCTCCAATTTCATAATATGTTTTAGATGACATGTATATCTAGTGCAGGAAAAAAGAAAGAAGTATTTTTTATCTATAGTTTTCCCATTATAAGTATTCAAAGTCAAACTTAACTGAAATCAACAGTTTTTGTCTCCTGCCACTTTTCCCCTATCAAAACTATACCAAAAACCAAATAAATTACATATTCTAGAAGAGGACTCTCTTCTCTAGTGTTGTATATGATTTAAAAAAATTTATGAATTGATTTAGCATTTTTTTATATTTTTCAAATCAATGTCTTCTCAAAGTTTAATATACCTACATGTAGTTTTTAGCAAATTTGTTTAACATTTTCTAGTTCAAACAATATAAAATTTATATGTCCAGAATCATAGTTTCGAGATCTAGAAAAGGGTACTTTTAGTTTTTTGACATTTTCTATTTTGAGCAGAGAAAGGAACAACAAAAGTGCAAACTTCTAGTTTTTTGTGTTTTTGGAGGTTTGGCTGCCAACATGGCATGCCACCTAGGCAGACTCGACCGATTCCTACTAGGTCGAGTACCCATAGCCCCACAATGTGCAAATGATGGGCTTGAGGCTCTTTTTTGCTATTTAAAATGGCATTTCGACTCGACCGAGTCCTACTCAGCTGAGTAACACTCGACCCAGTCAACAAGGCCACGCAAGTGCCATTTGGTGTTGTGTGGTGCCTACATGTACTTGGTCGTGTTGGACTCGGTTGTGTACAGCTTGACCGAGTCCAACTAGGCTGTGTCGTCAAGTTAGCCTAAAAGGCGATAAATTTTTATATGCACACATGTTTATATTTTTGTTTATGTTCATGATTTTTATACTTACTCATTCCTTCTCATTAATTAGATATTTTCACTCTCTTTTTTGTCATTTAATAATTTTAACTTTATTTATTTATAATTATTTTTTATAAAAAAATTCTTTGTTCTAGTATTCTTTTTTTTTAAGCCTTTTTTTAGTATTTCTCCTATTATTATTGCGTTTGCTCTTTATTTTTTATTTTCCTTTTGTTTTGTTTTTCTAGTTTTGTCTCCCTCAAGGGAAAATCATCTTGTTTCACCTCCTTCTCCCTACCCACATCTTTTAAGCTACCATATTCTACTATTTTTTCACTTTTATGTCTACTAGCACTAGTACATCTTACCAATGGATCACAAAGTGTGGTATGAAACATTTATGCAAAAACTAACACACAATCAAACCCAAAAGCTATTTTCATCAATTCATAGATTGTGAAAAATTAATGTATTTGAATGCTCTATTTGTCAAACTAGGACAATGACCTAGGTAGATTCATAGTGCACATACATTGCTTACCCATTTTGTGATGATGAATATCCCCTTCATGAAATTAAGATCTAATAGCATCGATTTAAAGAAAATACTATGCAAATCTAGTTTAAAATGAAACTATAATCTAGAACATCTCATGGTTCTCTAGAAAGAAGTGGTAAATGAAGCTCTCAACTTAGATCCTCACTAGTGACACCTCTAAAATGAGAATTATGCTTCTACTATGCTCATTCAATGCTTAATCTAGCTCAAATTGACAAACTACAATGATAATTGTTCTAAAATACTCTTAATTGCTCTTAGAATGCACTCAATTGCCTATAATAACAATGCTTTGCATATAAAGTTCTAAGATGGAAATGCTCTCCAAAATGCCTCATATTTATAGTAAATGTCCAAGGGTAGGGGGTAGAGTGAATTAATCATGATTAACCCTTGGTTGAGTCAAATACTTTGCTTTGTTCATAAATGGGGGGACAAATGAGGGGACAAGCCTTTAAATGGTTTCAAAGCTTTGGACAATTTAAATGTTTGAGTGATTTATGTCTTTTTGTCCTCAATTCTCATTGGTTCATCAACTTTGTTGAAAGAAATTAGGAATATTAAATTCAATTAATTAATTAAATTAAGCCATGTAAGGGTAATGGGTTCATTTTGATTTTTTATAAAAGCAACTATACAATTAATTGATTAAAATCAATTATCTAGTGTTTTTGGTCTGTTTAAGCTTTCATTTAATCATTTAACATCATTATTTAATTTCTCCTTTGCTTTAATTGATTTGATCCAACTTTATTGAATTATGTCCATTTTGATGATTTAGTGTATTTTATTGATTTTTGCAATTTAAAAGCCCTTGTCCAATTTTGTGTGTCTACAAATGCGCCTCTTTGAATTGATGTGCGACAAACATTGATTCAAAGATTCTTGTGATTCCTGATCACTTTTTAGATCCTGATTGCTTCCTGATTCCTGGTTCACTGATATGCCTCTGATACTGATTGATTGCTGCCTCTGATACAATATGATATGATTGTTGTTTCTAATAATGAAAAAAAAATTTTATGATGCCCCACTGATTCCATGATGTTTGATTGTAGCTTCCATTTGATACCCTGATGTCCCCTCAGAAATTAAAACATATTAATTACTTGATTTGAAAAATTTGATGATGTTTGGTTTCGTGAATATGTTTTCATTTTTGAAAATTTGATTATATGCCATGATTTAAGAATATGCCCTGGTTGTTTTGATTAGTCCATATAGGTCCTCGTCCATTTTCACATCCAAAATTAGATCAAAATACCTTAAATAGGTTGATAAACCTTGATTTATTATTCATTTTTACTTTTCATCTTTGGTGATTTTGCTCTGATCCTTTGGTGAATTTCAAGATGGTTGTGCCAATTCGAGAGCATAGATTCGAGAGGTGTCGGAGATATGCGAGGTCACCTAAGTATGGACCTTTGGTAAGTCATTACCAACTTTGTCTTTACATTTATGGTGCATTTATTAGCATTTATTGCAATTTCCTTGTTTCATCATTGCGTTGAACATGAAAAATCTTGCCTAGGAGTAATTTAATGTTGCTTAGACCTTTTTACTGTTGCCTCCGTGCTTTTCTCTCTCACTTCTGTGTATTTTAATACCACTTAAGAAACTTTCATCCTCACCTAGAATAGGATACTCGCACCTATAGCTAGGTCAAAATGCCCCTGTTTATGTATGCTGTCGTGTATGAAAACCCTAACAATTTTACTATCACCTAGGCTAACGTTTGTTGTCGTGTAGCATGATTCATTGTCGTGTAGCATGCAAACTATCACCTAACACCCGAATGATGTCACGTTATATGTTTTTATTATTGCCTTAGGTTAAACGTCACCTGACATGAGTAAAATTATGCCTGCTAATTCTTTTGAAAAAAATTTACTTATACTTGATTGTGTCTGATGAAAAATCTGATAACGTTTGATGATAGGATTGAATGATTAGTTTAGGTCTATTGCCTTCAACAAAACAATTGGTTTAGGATAGCAGGATAGTGGTATCATAGAATATGATTTGTCAATCTACTTAGGATAGTTACTTGATAGGATAAATTAATCAGTGTGAAAATCGATATGATTTTGATACTGCTTAGTTCGTTCTCAGGATACAGAGACATGAACAAATGATACTAGGTGTGATTACTTGAGTTTTTTGATAAGATTGACTTGAGATAATTCCTTGATATGATATACTAATATGATCCCTTTGCTTTTCCAATAGGCTCACTTTCCTACCCTATATATCCAGTCAGTTGCATCATGGATTATTGATTTACGTCAGGCACTGACAGCAACCAAGTATTGTGTGGTTGAGCAATGTGGTTTGAGTTTCCTGCTTGATCTCCCATGGTTTCAGCTAAACCATGGGTTACTTATGGCAGTGGTGGAGTGATGGAACTCTGACCACAACACATTTCATTTACCTTACAGAGAGATGATGATCACGCCGGAGGACGTGTATCGATTACTACAGATTCCCTGCAGAGGAGAGTTGGTGTATTATGACTCCGTTTATGATTCTACTATATGTCGATGAGTGTTTAGGGACAACACTATAGGTGATGGTGATACTATCACATGGCCTCAGTTTGCTTCCTTTCTGAGATTGCTAGCCATACTTGGTGCCTTGATTGGTGGTTTTCTCCTTCCTAACCGATGAGGTCACAATTTTTCTATCGGATGGGGTAGGATATTGGAGGATTTGCCTGCTCATCCTTGACACTTTGATTGGGGTTCTTGCATCCTTGCTCAACTTTATCATGATTTACATGAGGTAGTGTACAGATAGAGCTTTGTGTTGTCAGCTGGTGCTATTGTTCTACAATTATGGATATGGGAGCATCTTCCCATTACTAGGCCCATTTCTGATAGGAGACGGCCGCGTGGATATCCTTATGCTGGGATGGTTGCTCAGCATCATTTAGGTCATCTGGACTACTGGCACCAACAGATAGATGATATTGATCAGGTTCAGTGGCATCCCTACCTTGGTTGTGATCGGTGGAGAGAGGATGAGGATGAGTTATCTTATATGTTCACTCCTCGTTGGATGATTGGGTGCACTACTACTACTATTGAGCACTTCTGCTTCGATAGAGTTTTGAGACAGTATGGTCGGATGTAGGGTATGCCTCAGGGCAATGCTTTATATGTGTGAGTATAGGAAGAGACATCTATGTGGGGTCCTTGCATTGATTATGAGTTTTCCTTAGATCAAATTACAGGTATGACTATGTGCAGATGGGAGATGCTTGCGGGTATGGTAGATGCCGGTATGTCTCATGAGTATGAGGACTGGTGGGCTTGCAACAAGTTCATTCATTTCACTGATCCCTCAGAGCCTATTCCTGGTCGACGTGATGGTGGTGGTGATAGACATAGGAGAGGATGAGGACGTAGAGATCCTTGAGTTGCAGCAGGTAGAGGATGGGTGAGGGATAGACATGATCAGGGTGATGCCAGAGATGTACAGGTTGGTGCAGTCCCTCCTAGAGTAGCAGTTAGACAGGATAGAGCTCATAGACAACAAAGAGCTCAGAGACAGGCTCACGTTGATGTTGCTAGATAGATTCCTGGAGGTTTAGATCCCTTGGTGCAGTTATAGCAAGTAGCTTTGGCATAGTAGGATGATGATGCTCATCAGGATCAGGCACAATAGCCACAAGATCAGGCATAGGGTGCACAGGATGCTCCCACTATTAGTTTATTAACCTGAGATATTCATGTGCTGAGGACAGATATGTCCACTATTGTGGGTCATTTGGATTAGGTTGCCTCCTTACTGCAATAGCTTGTGTCAGCCATGGTTGTTCCGAGACAGGATGGAGTGAGCACTTCTCAGGCTCCTCCTCCACCAGATGGTAGAGATCCAGGTGCCATAGTATCATGATTGACTGCTGACAAATTCATCCATCATTGATGTCCTCTATTTCATGTTTCATGCTATTTGATTGATCGAGACCTTTGATGTACCCCTTTGGATGATATTGTATCTTGATATACTTGATGTATTGGATCCTTTGATGAACACTTTTTCTTTTTTTTTTATGATATATGATGATATACTCCTTGGATCATCTTGATGAGTTGATTATGAGATTATCTTTTATGCAACTATATGATGTGTCATGCATTTGCGATTTATGTTATGGATGCAGTTATCTTATTTTATGATATAGATAAATGAGTGCAATGATGTGTGGATTTATGAGATGCTCTTCCGTTTTGAAAATGTATGGATGCAAAATGTTTTATGGAAATGCATATGTATGTTCCTATGTTTGTGATTTTTTTCAAGTATTTAAGATGTATGCAATGCTAACTTTTATTTACATGAATGTATGATGTATGGAAAATGATTTCTTTTCTTTTTCTTTTTCTGATATATGATTAATGAATAATGATTAATGCTATGCATAAATGCAAAAGATAATCACACTTTCGTTGCTTGAAGTCAAGGATTATGATGAATGTTTGAATTTAATCTTCCCCCCATTTATTTGATGTTTGAAACAATGCAAGTTTTATTGATGTGCCCCCCCTCCAGTCCTTGGAAATTAACCATAAATAAAGGCAATTTACTTTACATGATAATGCAATTAATCTAACATGGTAATATAATTAATCTAACATGTTAATGCAGTTAATCTATCATGATAATGCAACCTAAGTGTCACCAGTTTTAGCAAAGAAATGCCATGAGGATAAATTTTCATCATTGAGCATTTTTGGGACCGAAAAGCTAGTACAATCATCACTAACCACATCATGATGATATGAATACCACTTTTTATCGCTTTTTGGTAACCTTATTTTGAACCGGGTACAACCCTCACTAGTTGGATGACCAAACTATGGGAGTCTGAATACCGGTGTCAATGGATTCAATGTTGCAAGTGGATTTTTGGTATTAAGATATGGAAGATCTAAATAGCCAAGGGATCCGTTTGCGTAAACAAGAAAAGGTTAATCCTTCCTCTTATAACATAGTCCTCAATGGTTCTTTGATGACCATGTTGTTAGAGGAATTCTCATAAGTTGATGAATCTTCCTCAAAACAATCACTCAAAGGCAAGAAAATATCATGCCTCTATCATGGCCAATCTAGTCGAAACATCATTGATTAGCTAAAGAGATGTGATAAAAACAATCAATTTCCTAAAAAAATTTATCAAAAGAAATCTTTAAGTGTTTTGCCATGTTTTCATGATTTTCAAAAAGTATTTCAAAGCATTTTGATCTTTAAGATGTTTTGTCAATTTTTAATCTCGAATAATAAAGTCAATGAAGGCTCATGGATCAAGTTGTAGGATCAAATACTTGGGTTGTGAACAATGATAGCCATCAAAGGTTCACGAAAATCACTCTCTCTAAAGTCTTGATAAATCTCTCTCTGACATGACTGATTAGAGCACATATTGAATCCATATGGTACCAAAATTCCAATCCTTTCCTACCCCCAAGTGATAAATGTGATCATGTGACAAACTTAGGGTTGTAGGCAATGCAACAATGTGACTGAAACTTTATTATGACTATATACAAATGACGGATGCAATGAAGGTTTTACAAATGGGATGTTGGGAATGCAATATGTACACATGTGACTAGGAAAGACAAACTTAAGGGAATAAAAGGCGCTTGTTTACCAAGTTTTCACCCTTTGGATGGATCAAGCTTTTTTTTCTATTTTTAAAGCTTTTCTCTTTTTTTGCTACCATGGTGCCTATTTGCTAGGTTTTCACCAAAGGCACTTTTTACTTTTTTTCAATTTTTTGGTATTTTTCTTTTTTTCAATTTTTTTTTTCATATCATCAAGGCACCTATTTGCTAGGTTTTCACCAAGACAACATCTTATTTGAATGTTTTTGATCTTTTGTGCTTTTCCAATGTTTTTGGTATTTTCACAATCTCTTTTGAACTATGTACAATAAATATGATGCTCTCTCATCTGATACTCTTTATACTCTTTTGTCTGGCTCATGTGTAGAACCTTTTGAGATGAATACTGTTGATGGGTTCTTGGAGTTCCTCTCCTTCACAAGCTGATAACTTATAGGTTCCTATGCCAAATGAAGATACTATGATGAATGGGCCAAGCCAATTAGCCTCCTATTTCCCTTTATTCTCTCTTTGAACCTGATTCTTTTGGTTCTCTCGCAACACTAAGTCTCCTACTTGAAAGACTCTCGGTTTGATATGTTTATTATAGTTCCTTGAGATTCTATTTTGGTACACTTTGAGGTGCTCATAAGCTTGTGCTTGATGCTCTTCAAGTAACTCCCATTGTTGAAGTCTAGTGACTCTATAGTCTTCATTTGTGATCAATCCTTGTAATGACACTCGTAGAGATGGTATTTCAACCTCTAATGGTAGAACTGCTTCGGCCCCATAGACTAATGAGAATGGCATGGCTCCCATAGGTGTTCTTATGCTAGTTCTATAGGCCCACAATTCTGGATTAATTTGCACATGCCAATCCCTTCCTGATTTATTGACCGACCTCTTCAAGATTTTCAAGATATTCTTATTCATGGCTTCGGCTTGCCCATTTCCCTGAGGGTAATAGATTGATGAGGAGTGGTGAGTGATATGAAATGTTGCACAAAGTTCATCAACATCCTTATTTTTGAATTGTTTTCCATTATCTGTTATTATGGCATGAGGAATACCATATCGGCAAATGATGTGATTCAAGATAAACATGGAAATTTGTTTGCCTGTTGTCGTTATCAAAGGAACTGCCTCTACCCACTTAGTGAAATATTCCATTGCGGTTATGATGTATTTGTGCCCATTTGAAGAAGGTGGGTAGATCACCCCAATCAAGTCAAATCCCCATTGGTAGAAAGGCCATGGTGTAACAAATGGGTGTAATTCCTGTGCCGGTGCATGTATCATGTCACCATGATACTGACATTTGCTGCATATCTTCACAAAATGGCAAGCATCCTTTTCTAATGTCTTCCAGAAATACCCTAAGCGAAGGATTTTCTTAGCTAGATTTAACCCGCTTGAGTGTGACCCGCAAACACCTTCGTGGACCTCTTGTAAAGCTAATTTAGACTCTTCTTCTTCTAGACATCTAAGTAACATCCCATCGAGACACTTACAATACAATTTTTTTGAAAGGATTATGTAATGGGCTGATTGGCATATGAAATTGCATTTTGGGCTCGGGATTGGTCTAAAGGAAGCACTTGGTCTTTGAGATATGTGTATATAGGGCCGTACCAAGGGGAGTCATGTCCATGTAATAGGGCAAAAATTTGGGTTTCGGGAAGGTTGAATGACGGTTTCACCAACTCTTCTACCAAGAACTCATACTTCTCATTTTGATCTGGTTTTTGTAACAAAGAAGCCAAGGTGGCCATGGCGTCAGCTGCTCTATTTTTCTCTCTAGGAATCTGCTCAAAAGTGATCAAGGCAAAATACTTTTTCCATCCATCAATCATAGTCTTATATGGCATCAACTTTTCATCTTTTGTGTTATATTCATTGTTAACTTGATTGATGATGAGTTGAGAATCTACATAAATTTGTAGCTCTTTGATGTTCCATTCTAAGGCCACTTTGATGCCTATGACTAGTGTCTCATATTCCGCTATATTATTTGTGCATGGAAACAAGAGCTTGTAGGATTTGGGAATGGTGTAACCTTGAGGAGTGACCAATAGTATGCTAGCCCTGGAACCTCCTTGAGTATAGGAGCCATCAAAGTATAACTTCCATGTTTTTGCTTCTATGTTTACAATGGCGAAATCCAGAAATTCCACTTGAATAGTTTGTGTAGAAGTCATGGGATTCTCAACTAGGTGATCTACTATCACTTGCCCTTTTATTACCTTTCTATTGACATATTCAATGTCAAATTCACTTAATATCATAACCCACTTGGCTATCCTACTTGTTAGGGCAGTTTTGCTTAGCAAATACTTGAGAGGGTCAATTTTGGCAATTAGCTTGACCTTATGCATCAACATATAATGTCTGAATTTTTGAGATGCAAACACCACTACTAGGCAAGCTCTTTCCATGAATGTGTAATTAAGTTCATATTTAATCAATGTCCTACTCAAATAGTAGATAGCTCTTTCCTTTCCTTGTTCATCCTCTTGCACCAAACGCACTCCTAGGGATCTTTTGGTAGCAGATATGTATAGAAGCAATGCTTTGCCCTTGATTGGTGGCATGAGAATAGGTGGATTTACCAAATAGGTCTTCAATAATGTGAACGCTTGATCACATTCCTCATCCCACATGAATATAGTATCCTTATGTAACAATCTGGTGAAGGAATGCCAATTTTTCAGCCAATTGAGAAATAAACCTTCTTATGGATTGTATTTTGCCTTGTAAGGATCTCATTTGGCTGATGTTCCTAGGTATCTCCATGTCTATTATGGCTTGTACTTTCTCTGGGTCCACTTCAATTCCTTTAGTAGAAAGTATATAGCCTAATAGCTTGCCGGATTGGACACCAAAGGCACATTTCTTTGGGTTTAATCTGACTTTGAATTGCTCCAACCGAATGAAGATCTTTTTTAGAATTTGGAGATGTTCTTCTCTTTTGTGGGACTTTGCTAGTATGTCGTCCACATAATCCTCTAAAAAGGTGTGCATCATGTCATGGAAGATAGTTGTCATGGCCCTTTGATATGTGGCTCTGACATTTTTAAGGCCGAAGGGCATGACATTCCAATAAAAAGTACCCCAAAGGCAAGTAAAGGTTGTCTTTTCTTGGTCTTCAGGTGCAATTTTTATCTAATTGTAGCCGCTAAAACCATCCATTAATGAGTACATGGAGTGACTTGCTGTCAAATCCACTATAGCATCTATGCTCGAAAGTGGGAAATCATCCTTAGGGCATGCAAGATTCAAGTCTCTAAAATCCATACACACACGAATAGATTTATCATGCTTTGTGACTGGTACGATGTTAGAGATCCATTCCGCATATGCTATTGCTCTTATAAATCCAACCTTTAACAATTTTTCCAATTTTGCCTTCACTAGGAGAGCCACATGTGGGTGCATTTTTTGTAACTTTTGCTTCACGGGTTTAACCCCGGGTCTAACATTCAAATGATGCATTATGAAATTAGGATCCAATCTAAGCATGTCAACATATGACCATGCAAAGTTCACTTGTTGTTCTTGGAAAAATTTAATGAAATCCTCTCTTTCTAGAGGTGTAAGTGATGCTACCAAGTATATAGATTTTGGATCCAATTCTATCCCAATGTTGACCTTTTCTGTCGATTCTATAAGAATAGGTGACCTTTCTTCCTCATGTTCGGGCAAGGTATCCAATCTCTCTTCCTTTGGTGCCACAGTTGGGTTTTCACCATAGGAAATGTCTTTTATCTTTATTTTTTTTGGTTCTACTAGTGCCACATAGTGGTTTTCATCACTAGAACTTTTCATTTTTTTCATTTTTTTCATTTTTTTCTTTTGACTAAGAGATTGAACCCCCACTATTCTCATCATGTCTATATCGAATTCATTAATGAAAGAGGGTTCAACCGCATTAAGGTATTGGTTTGCTGCTTGGTCATTGGGAAAATAAAGTCAGTCATTTGGCTCGATTTGGTCCCAATCAATAAGGTGTGGAATTATTAAGGATAAGGTTTCATTGGCTAAAATGTCATCAATAGGGTTTATGGACATGACTTTATTTGAGGGTTCATACATTGTATCATTTAGATCTATGATGTGAGCTTCCTCGAGATGGTCCATGGAAGAAGGGTCAAAATCCCCTTCACTTGAGTCCTCTTTGACTTCTACAGGAAACAACGTGGGAAAAACCATGAGTGGATTAAAACTAACATTCAAATCTCCCTCCTTCGAAGGCATCCAAAATGTGTCTATCCATGCTTGATTGGTAGGTGCATGTCCTATGTTAAGATCTTGGACATTAGGTTCTTCATTGATTTCAATCTCTTGCCTTGGGATCTTTGCATAAGTATGTATTGCAATTACCTCCTTATCTTGACATGATTCAGCTGATAAGGTATCCCACTCATAATCTTGGGAGTCATCACTATCTCCATCGGATTCTAAGGCATTTATTTGAGGATAAAAGTCTTGCATTGGGCTATAGCTTTCGCCTTTGTATTGGTAACCTACTCCAGATTTCTCTTCTTTTTCCCTCCAAGTAGGTTCAATGGGTTCTAGTAATCCTCTATTTCTTTGGCCTAAGGGTCCTCTTCCCTTGTACCCCATCTTCTGCATTATCTCAAACCCTTTCCCATATTTCTCTATTTTTATATTAACATGTTGGATTCTTTCCATGGGAGTGTTTGAAATATCTTCCTCATCCTGATAAAGCCATTGAAGGACTTCATTCTCCTCTTTGTCAAATGTTTCTTTGCAACTCTCTCTTACAAAGTAAGAGTTGTATTTATGAGGCAAGTGTTCTTTTGATGGTTTGCCATGTGTTCTTGGAGATGTGGGCATGTCGAATAGGGAAATGCAATATTCCCCTACTCCTTTTGAACTAATTTTGCATTGTTTATCAAATGCCTCCATCATCTTATCCATTTTCTTGTAGTTTTCCTTTTTAGCTTCATCTTTTTCTTCTCTAGTAGGTTTATAGAGTACTATCTCTAATTTGGGAGTTTGATATGAACCCTCATTAGTAATTGGACCCTTGTAGCTCATCTTTTCCTTTCCCTTAGTTGATGTCGTTGAGCTAGCTTGAGGAGGGTTTTGAGTAGCATTTAATGTTATGACCAGATCATCCCTTTTGGTATCTTCAATGGTGACTCTTTGAATGATTCCTTCCCGGTTATGTGGAATATATAGCTCATGAAGGGGTTTGAGTTCATTACAATATTGAAACGGGTTTGAATCCCCTCCAATCGTGATTTATTCACCCATGTATGGAAATTTGATGCATTGGTGGTACGTGGATGGGACTGCTTGCATCTCGTGAATCCATGGTCTCCCCAAAAAAATATTATAAGTTAACTTCATCTCCAATACTTGGCAATTGGTGTCCTTCTTGATGGGTCCCACTTGAATGGGCAATACAATCATGCCTTTAGAGGCCCTTTCAGCTTCATCATAAGCCTTGATAGTGATTTTTTTCATAGGGTCAATGCAAGACTCAGACAACCCTAAGGATTTAACAAGACTTAATGTACAAATATTAAGGCCAGCTCCTCCATCAATGAGGGCTCTTTTGACTCTATGCCTTTCGATTAAGACCTCTATATGCAATGGTAGATTTTGAGGATGGGTTATAGACATGTCATGTTGGTCGGAAAATGAGAGACAATGAGGCACCACAAGATGACCTACCATATTTTGGAACTTTTCCTCTTCTAAGTTAGTAGAAGCATTTGTCTCTATTAAAGATTTTTCCAAAATATCCTTATGGTTAGGGGATAACTTCAATAACTCCAAGATAGAGATTTGTGTTGGAGTTCTTTGCAACTGATCAACCAAGCTATAAGGTTTTGCTGCTGTAGAAGGTTGCTTGACCACAATGTTGGATTGTGGAGTGCTAATAACTTTAGGAGCAACCCCTTGTAGGGTCATTCTAGAAGTCTTCCCTCTTGTAATGACATTGGATGCCTCTTTTTGGGGCTATTCATTGATTATTATAGCATTCACAATGTTATCATAAGGTGGCACAAAGTTAAGATTATTGGCGCATTGCTTCTTGCCATTAGATGACTCCCCTTTGTCATGTTTGTAAAAAGGTTGTTTGAATGTTGTATGATCTTCATTGCTTTGAGATCCATCAATGGTGATCGTGCCACCATCGATTAAATCTTGCACCATATTCTTTAGCTGCAAGCATTCATTTGTTGTGTGCCATCGAATTCTGTGATACTCACAATGGCTATTGGCACTCCACCAACTAGGCTTGTTATTTGGATCATAAGGTTGAATGCTGGGTAAAGTAATGACATTATTAACCATGAGAGTTTTTAATGCCTTTTCGAGGGGTTCACCCAAGGGTGTGAAGTTCCTTTGAGGAGTGGGCACCAAATACTTATCAAATTTATTATTTCTTGCATTATTTCCTTGGTTGCCCTTGTTGCCATTGTTGTTATTGGAAGGTGCATTGGATGTCTGATTGGCAATATTCACCTGATTAGGTGTCCTTGTAAGAGCAAATGGTACCACCTTCAAGTTACTAGACTCCACCACACCATCATTAACAATTCCCTTATTGTTGTTCTTATACCGACTATTACTATTGAACCAATTATTCTTCTGATTGTTGCCATTGTTGGAGTTATTGTTGTTGGAGTTGTCCTTATTATCTTTATACAATTTTAGTTCTCCACTTTTGACTAACACTTCCTCCATTGTTACTCCATTTTCAATTAAATCCTGGAAGTTCTTGGGACATTGCATTCGTAATCGGTAGTTCAACTCATTGCTTAAACTGTTTATGAAGATATCCATCTTCTCTTTTTCAGGCACACTCCTAGGATATCTTGCAAAAATTGTCCTCCATCTTTGTAGAAAAGTGAGGAATGCCTCTCCATCCTTTTGTTTAGTGTTACATAATGTTATCATCATGACCTCATGCCTGATGTTATATGAGTAATGGGCCATGAATTTCGAAGCTAACTCTTCGAAGGTCTTAATGCTGGAGGGTAACTTAGAAAACCACTCCATAGCCATGCCTCCTAAGCTTCATGGGAATAGTCTCATTAAATGTGTTGTATCATGCATGAACTCTAAGCTCAATGCATAAAAATCACGTAAGTGATCCTGGGGATCTGACGTTCCTTCATACTTGTCATACTTGGGGAACACTACATTGATTGGGAATGACACCATGACCAAGCTTTTATCAAATGGGAATGGACACAATGCTTCTATGGAGAAAGGCTTGGGAGCTCCACTTTGTTTAATGGTGTCCAATTATATTTAGAACATCTTGAACTGCTTATTCATGATGTCTAAGGTACTCTCCTCAACTTCAGGTAGTTTGAGTTGGTTAACATCATAGTCATGGGGAAGCTTGAGGCCTTTTTGTGTTAAGTCTAGAAAGTGCTTTTCTCTATCTCTATCCATTGCCTTTTCCATGAGCTTTTGAAAATAGGGGCATTGGATAGCCTCACTAACCTTTTCATCTGTGGCATCTTCTATCATTGCTTCAGTGTTAGTTTTATTGTGAGTGTTGTCAATCCCTTGAGCATTTTGATTTGCCCCTCCATTATTGGTATTGCCTTGGTTATTTATGTCAATGCCCCCATTATTGGCATCACCTTGGTTAGTGGTATCAATGCCACTATTGTCTTTACCACCCAAACTACCATAGTACATCATGTTGCCTTCCCCTTCTTGTTCGGGTGATTTTTGGGGTACTCTTGGAGTGGTAGATTCGTCTCCTGGATAAGGGAGTTCTTGACTCAAATACGTTCCATTTGCTTGCAAGGTTTTCTTGATGTAGTAAGATCTAGTAAAAGCAGGCATGAACCTTGGAAAGTAAGAGTTGATTTTACTCGAGGTATAATCCTTTGTATGATTTGCCACAATGATGTAGAAATAGGATTTTTGACTGAACTGAAAGTTGGAGTAGTAAGAACGTGGAAAAGGGTATTCAAATATGTGATCAAAATTTTTTGACCTTCCCTATAAATACTCTCTATTTTCCCTTTTAGATTTTTGGGTGTCACTGGCCTGAGTGTAGGCGTGACTAAAACTTCTATACATGTGAACTGGTTTGTCTTTAGGCAGCACACTGTAGATGTACAGGCAACACTTTGCTATTACTAAGCGAGTTTCCAATTTTTACAGGCATGTTTGAAAATTTCCTAGGCGTGACTTAACTGTGTCTACACATTTTTAAACAAGTCATAGGCGTGATTGAACCTCTGATAGGAAAGTTTGTTTTGTGCACAGGTGGCACTTCTCTGACCAGTTTGTAATTTTATTTTTTTTTAAAAAATATTTAAGATCAGTCTTTTGAAATTTCTTTGTTTGAAAATAGAAAAACAATCGCAACACACACATCACTTTGTCATCATGTCCCTAAAAACACTCTAATGTGTATATTCTCTAATGTTTTTCACAAGTATATCACAAATTTTTTTTTTCCAAACAACCTACCTAAAGTCAATTTTGGCTTGTAAACATGGCTCTACAAGGTGGCCTTGCTATTTTAACCAGGTTTTAATAGATATTCCATTCAAATAGACTTCAATCTCTCATCCTCCAAGGAGGCTTCCCACACGCACCAAAGTACAATTTTGCGCAATCCATGAGGACTACTAGAGGAAGGTTGAAAAATTAAAATCCGTTTGTCATGCACCCCATTAAGGATACATGCATTTCATTTTAGAGTGGGTTGGATTACCATGGAAAAAGTGAGTGTATCCCACTTTGGGCTGTCCCTCTCATTGGCCTCGTTAAGGCAAACTTGGGAGGTGAGCCCACTATTGCTCTAGCATATATATGAAAAACAAGAAATGAACTTAGGCCGACAAGTTTGGGAGTTTGGTTCACTCAAAGAGTGAAGAGCATATCCCTATTGTCTTTCTTTGTTCCACACACTTTAGACACACGTTTGTTCTTTCCCAATCTCTTGACAAGGAGATTCTTATAATTGAAGTATGAAATTCATTTCCTATTTTATCTCAAGCTTGTGTCAAAAGAATGCCGCAATTTAATGAAATGCAAGCTTGACTAGGAGAATACCTTTTTATTGTAGCTAGCATAAAGCTAGGGGCATTTTTGAGAGAATTTTGTCATTTTTCACTCACCTTAGCAATAGCTCCTTCCAATGTGCTTATACTCCAGCAAGTTAGTTAACACTAACAATCAAAGTGAGGGAAAAGAAAAATTGAAATTGACAACACAAATATTTATGAAATGAATTTTGAGCACTCTAATTACAAATTTTCAAACAAAAATTTGAACTAAGGGCTAAAGATCCAATTAAGGGAGACAAATTTATGTTTGTAAGCTTCAATTACAGCAAGGTATTTTTGATATACCTGATTGTCTTCATCTTGTGTTAACTCAAGAATAGCTTTGATGTGTGCTTTGTTTTCCCTTTTGATTTTCTTAGCTAGTGCCTTCCCTTCTTTGTTAAACCTAGTTTCTGGCTTCTGCACCTTTTGATGTTTGCTCATTTACTGTCAAAACGTACAAACAGAGAGTTAGATGACATAATTAATCAATCTGCAAACAAATTCTAATAGAAAATCAAAAGCGACATTGTCCAGCAAACAAGCGATAACAAAATGTTCGCAAGCGTAATTTTACAAATATCGAGCGACACTCTGCAATGCCATAGGTGATACAAAAATCACAAAGTGTGTACAATTTATTCCTAAGCGTGAATAGAACTTTAAATTATAGAAAATGATTATTGTAAAGTGACACTTTAACTAACAGTAAGCAAAAACTAAAATATCCAAAGCGTGATAGTAATGTGAAAATTGTACCGCAAAGCCTGGACTTAAGCGACAACAAATTTCAACTAAGTGATATTTTAAGAATCATAGGCGTAACTATTAATTGAAAGTGCAAAGAAAAGCTTTAAGATATGCGACAATAAAATCAAGCCAGGCGATACTCCCTGAGTCGCAGGCGTGACTTGAAGAAACAAAGGCTGAATACTTTACGATCATAGGTGTGAATCTCCAGGTAATCTGTGTGAGTACAGAGATTGTAGGCGGCAGTAAAATGATTGCAGGTGTGAACAGATCTCCTATAAGCATGACTTCACCAATTTCCTGCAAGATAAACACAGAAAATAGAGAATACAAGCATGCAAATTATGGTAAAAATGATGAAATGAGGCTTAGAGCCCCACGGTGGGCACCATTTGTGTGATGATGAATATCGCCTTCATAAAATTAAGATCTAATAGCATCAATTTAAAGAAAATACTATGCAAATCTAGTTTAAAATGAAACTATAATCTAGAACATCTCATGGTCCTCTAGAAAGAAGTGGTAAATGAAGCTCTCAGCTTAGATCCTCACCAGTGACACCTCTAAAATGAGAATTATGCTTCTACTATGCTCATTCAATGCTTAATCTAGCTCAAATTGACAAACTACAATGATAATTGTTCTAAAATGCTCTTAATTGCTCTTAGAATGCACTCAATTGCCTATAATAACAATGCTTTGCATATAAAGTTCTAAGATGGAAATGCTCTCCAAAATGCCTCATATTTATAGTAAATGTCCAAGGGTAGGGGGTAGAGTGAAGTAATCATGATTAACCCTTGGTTGAATCAAATACTTTGCTTTGTTCATAAATGGGGGGACAAATGAGGGGACAAGCCTTTAAATGGTTTCAAAGCTTTGGACAATTTAAATGTTTGAGTGATTTATATCTTTTTGTCCTCAATTCTCATTGGTTCATCAACTTTGTTGAAAGAAATTAGGAATATTAAATTCAATTAATTAATTAAATTTAGCCATGTAAGGGTAATGGGTTCATTTTGATTTTTGATAAAAGCAACAATACAATTAATTGATTAAAATCAATTATATAGTGTTTTTGGTCCCTTTAAGCTTTCATTTAATCATTTAACATCATTATTTAATTTCTCCTTTGCTTTAATTGATTTGATCCAACTTTATTGAATTATGTCCATTTTTAATTGATTTGATCCATTTTGATGATTTAGTGTATTTTATTGATTTTTGCAATTTAAAATCCCTTGTCCAATTTTGCGTGTCTACACCCATTTTAAGTATACGTCCTTGGGTTGACAATTTAATTGTAACCTATAGTCCCTTAGGGGTTTCTCAATGTTGGATAATTGATCCTTTAGTTATGGAAGTTGTTAAGTTGGTTTGAATTACAAGTGGAAAGAGAGAGCTTTTCATTTTTTGGCACCACTAGTGGGAATGATATCAAACTATGAAATTATCTAGGTTGTTTAGTAGTATTTTATGCTTTCCTAGAAGTACAAATCTTTATTTACAACATTTATGACCCATAGAATTTAAGACAATATCCACAAATTTTAATAATCACATGTATGTGAGCTAGAATAACCTAGGCTACACTTCTTGCAAGTAGAGAAGAATGAACCCTTTTGGAAGGCTCCTTCCTAATATAAATAGAGCATCCACCTCATCATCAATTATGGCAAAAAAAAACCTAGCGTAGGTCTTTCTCCACCATCATCACCCAACTCCCAAGAAAGCTCAAATTCACCACCTTGGTCCAATGTGGGATATGCATAAAATGCCAACTATGACAATGGGACAACCACCTTTCATTTTCCAATAGTAATCTAGGAGAAAAATGCCACCCTCAAGAATAAACCCCCTTTACCTCTCCAAACTTCCATGGGCTTATCACAAGAGACCTTGACACCTTTCTCTTTGAGTTTGATGTCCTATGTTTTAGTTATGGCTACACTACAAATATCCATAGGTTGAAGTTGTACCATGCTACCCTTAAGGATTTTTCCTTGAGGTGGTTTATGGGTCTACAAAGAGATTCAATAGAAATTCAACTTCCATGAAAGATAAGTTTCTCAAGAAATATTAGGACTATTGTAGAGGGAATATACAAGGAGATGCCATTTTCAGAATGAGTCAAAAAGAAGATGAGCCATGAGAGGTGTTGACCAAGGTGTTAGCACTACCAACAATAAAGAACCCAAAGGTGAATTACCTCTCTTGAAAATTGATTAGAACCATTCCAAGGTTCCTTGTGTGCTATGTCTTAGTTGTGCATGGTAGTTCAATTGGGTTATGTATTTGTTTGTGCAAGGTGCATTCGTTGGTAATTCTCAAAGTTCAATTGCAATATAGGCTCATTTTTCTCAAATGTGATTTTTGGGTTTTTCAAGAATATAGCTTAACAATAATTAAATTCAAAAATGAAATGCATTCTAATCTAATAGCTCATTCAAACATATACCATTAAAATAAACAACAAAAGTAGTAGAGTGTTACAAGAGTGGCTCTCTTTCTGTCATCAATGCCTGTGCTCAAATCTTCAATCTCCCATGGAAACAACATTCAAGTCCACAACCCGATGCAAGTGGAGACTACAAAGTTGGATAATGGTTCAAAAGCTGTAAAGGGGAAGAGAGATAAGAAGAATAACAAGAATGGAACCTTTGATATACTCCTTTGTACACAAACTAAAAGAGGAGCAAATTCAAATTCTTAATTTTCTGACCTGTTAATAGGTCTCTCAGCACTAAGGTGGTTTATTTCTTAGGGAGGTGGCTTCCTTGCTTGTAACCACCCTTGGTTTGGGCTAGAATGCTAATCTTATTAAAATACACAACTAGGATTTCAAAATAAAAAATATATAGATATTTTTCTTATAATTATGTGTGTGCATATATATGTATGTATATATCTATATATGTATATATATATGTATATACATATATATATGTAGATACATATATATATCTACATACATACATATATGTGTGTGTGTGTGTGTATAGATATATATATATGTATATGTATATATGTATATAGATATATATCTGTATATATATATACATATATATATGTATATATATATATATACATATACATATATGTATATATATATACATATATATATGTATATACATATATATATCTATATACATATATACATATATATATATACATATATATATATATATATACATATATATATGTATACA
>BSBK01011657.1:2500-118433 GCA_027943335.1 Chamaecyparis obtusa | reverse complement strand
GCATTTGAAGAGAAGGTAAATGGCGGTAATTCTGTTTTTCATGGTTGATTCGGGCGAAGACCGAGAATGGATAAACGGAGCAGATCATATTTTATGTAGGGAGATGCCAGCGTTGTGAATTGGTCAATGTTGAAATTCGCTAGGGAGAATGATATTCAAAGTAAAACTATGGCGGGTTGATAGTGGCAGCAATTCAAGATCATGCAATTAAGCGCTTTTGCGGTCTTCAAAGGTGTTTTATTTTAATGGACATTTTTTTTTAAGACCAAACATTAAAATTCGAGTTTCAAGTATACATTATTTTTTGCTTTGACTTTTTATTTTAAATAAAATTACTTTTTAATTGTTTTTTTTTTTTTTATATCGTTAAGGGGGCTCAGGCCGAATATTTTATATATAATATAAAGTATAAAACATAAAAGTTCAGAGCATATACAAATTAAAAAAATCACTTTGACAGTCTAGAATATCCTTTCATTGGTCTAACCAATGCTATGTCACTGTGTTTGAGCAAAAACCAAAAAACTAATTACTGGAAAGCAAAAAGATTCAAAGATGACATAGCACCCCGAACTAAGCTGAAGCCGAGGAAGAGTCCTGGTCCGAGCTACTTGATGAAGAAGCCTAGTTTTCTTCATCATCCAACTCTGAGTTAGGTTTCCTGCTCCATAGGCTCATCCTCGGACTCCTGCTGGGCATCCTCCTCATCTTCCTATGTGGCGCCCTCTTCTGCACCATCTGAATCTGGATCTGCTTTAGCCTCTGAATCTTCTCCCTCACCAGTGTCACCCACCTCATCCTCGACTACCTCTGATGAGTCCGGGCTTCCCAAACCGTCTATTTTTTCATCATACTTGTACTTGTAAACCCGGGGCTAAATCTTCATCTAGGTCATCTCCATAAGGGGGAATCCAGGCCCTCATCAATGCCAAGAAATTTGATGAGGAAATGCATCCCTCACTTCATAAAGAAGAGCCTCAATGGTTGGTATTCCCACTCCCAACCCCACAGGATGAAAAATCTTCTATGAGGCCCTCCATAAAAGTTTTGTTTTGTGTTGGGACTGAAACCAGGGAAAGGAGAACCAGTGGTCATGATAATCGGGAGCTCCTAGGGGAAAGATGTATACAGGTTGTCATTGATTCCAACCACCATCTTGTGGAGACCTAAAAGACGTTTGGCTTCAAAAAGATGAACACAAATTTCTTCAGCACAATTTTTGCTTGCTCCAACGACCCAAAAGGCTTACCAAGAAGCTCGAACAAATATCTGTGTTCACCCTATGTCTTTGATTGGTAAGCAAAAAATTTGTGCCCAAGATCTCTTTCACTACATGCAACAGTATTCTTTGATGATTATATACAAACTTCCATTAGTTTTTCATTGTAGATGGGGGAGTCGAAGGCAATCTGCTCAACACTCGCATATAAACTTGATTGGGGAATCCATTTTTTGTAGAGAGAAAATTTGCAAGGCGAAAGAATGACCTTTCCGGAATGAAATGACTGCCGCAAATCCAAGAAACCTACTAGCAGGTGGTTATTAATCCTGATATTAGCCCTTCCTTCAAACATCATTTCCAATCACCGTCAATCTTAAAAATGCTTTGTGAAGTCTTCACACAAAGAAAAGACCAATTGGGAGTCTCCAACTTCATCACTAAAGTAAATGGAGGCTAATCAAAGCACCGATAAGATAGATTCAGGCTGAATTTGTAAGCATGTAGACCTAGTTTTTGCCAATGGCCAAATGCGAGTACTTGGCGTTACAGATACAACTTGCAAAAATATGTACAACAAATATTTGGGCCAGGAAAAACATCCCATTACATCGCCCAAAGTTTAAATCGACTACCTTGAAACTGCTGGCATCAGGTGATCTCACGACACCCATTGAATGTATATATCTTTTCATCTCTATTAAGTACACTGACAATGCTCTGAAAATCTTAGAAAATGGATACCCCCATCTCACGAAAGCAAAAGCATCCATCATTCTGACACATTGAGTGGGTATATTGAAAAAACCCCCAAGTGATGAGGGAGATTTGAAATTTTCAAGACCATTGAAGCAGAAATGTTAATTAAAATACTCTTCATGGTACGTACCTCTGGCCACCATATCGGCCAATTCATCAGCCTTAGAATTGCCCTTCATGGAAGATGTGGTTGATTGTTGTAGATTCAAACCTATTGATTAACTACAGAATAACTTCCAGAGTAAGCTTGTAGAAACCAATTAGATGTTGCCCCTAATTTTATAGCATTAATGGTTATCATGGAGTCGCCTTTGATCTCCAATTTTCTTATCCCTGATTCATGTGCTAATGAAAGACCAAATAGTAAGGCCTTGAATTCTGCCATATTATTGGTGTCATCCACCAATAGTTTGGTCAACTTTGCTATGAATTATCCCTTATGATGAATGTATGATGCATCCAGCCCCCGAAGGGCTTGGGTTACCTTTTGAGGCTCCATCAAAATTGAGTCTGAAACAGCCTAGGGATGGAGGCCTCCAAACACACGAGGCTCTCAAATTCTGATTATTTTTACAACCTCTGCCTATAGAAGTGGGAGTTTTGAGACCATACCATCTTTTTATCATTTGGTTATCCTAGCTTGTGTTAATATTTATGTTGAGTTGATTGTTCTTGAAGACGAGAATTCATCACCTCAACTATAACTACTTCAATTTTGTTGAGAATGGAGTCTATTCCCATAGTTTTATCTTGAAACAGTCTTCTATTCCTTTCTTTCCATATCTCCCATATCAAGATAGATGGTGATATTATCCATAGATTACCACATAGAATTTCACCATGAAGTTTGGGCCAGGATAGCAAAAGCTAAATGAATCTCCTGTGGAAATGCTGACAACCAACCTAATTTCAAGCATAACCAATTCCAACAATCTTTCACAAAGGGACATGATAGGTGGTTAACATCATCTTCACAATTATAACATAGGGTGCATCTGGAAGGTCCTTGATATCCCATCCTAATAAATTTGTCCGCTATTAAAATTTTGCCCCTCGGAAGCTGCCCAAGTGAATAATCCTGCTTTAGGAAGACATACGTTGTTCCAGCATAATTGTAATGGAATTTATACTGTCTTAATTTTAGAATATTTTGACAGAATTCTATACCCATCCTTAACATTTTAGATCCATTGATTTTTCTCCATTCCAAATGATCTCGGCATTGCCCTGTTTGAGAAAGAAGAATCTATCATTTGATCAGGCTTTTTATTAACTTACATAATTCCCTTGGATCAAGATTTAATTTAGAAAAGTCCTTCCATTGCCAAGAACTGTCCACACAAGAGGTAGACGATGAAATAATATAAATATTTAAGTAAAAAAACCCCTGGAAGCCAAACAAATTTGGCTAATCTTATTTGGGCCTAACATCGAATTGATGCTTGGAAAACCCTCCCCATGAATCCTCATAGAATCTAACTGCATTGCCTTCTTTGATGTTCCAAGAGACATTGTTGTCTATAACCTGCCTGTATTTGGTGATGAAATTAAAAATTCTATGATCCTCTTGGTAGATCCTTGAGGTGAAATACCTCTTCTTCAGAGTAGTTACTAAGATATTTGCCCCTTAAAATTATGACCCATTTTAAATTCTGATTCTTCATGATTTTTCAGTAAAGCTTAGCTCCTAAATGCTTGATTCTGCCATAGGTGATTCTTGATGCCAGTTCCTCCCGCTATTTGAGATTTGTAGATATTGTCCCCATGATATGAGTGCAAACTTCCTATTTGTATCTATTCCTTGCCAAAAAGAATTTCCTTAGTTTCTTCACCATATCCATATACCCCTTCCATGGACAGTGAGAGACAAGACATTATGATACAATGGGGACTATTTCTAATGTTGCTTTAATCATCACTAATCTGCCTGCCCAAGAAAGCCCATTTAGATTTTCCAATTATCCATTTTTTTTCCCATCCTTTCATTGATAGGTTTCCAAATTGTGGTAGATCTTAATGTTATTGTCCTATGGGCGAATACCCAAGTATGAGCACAGGAGAGAGCCTGATTTGAAAGCCATAACCTTTTCAATTTTCTGTTGAATTTTCTTTTTTGTGTGGAAAAAGAAGATCACTGATTTTTCTGTATTAGCAACTTGGCCAGAGGCTTGAGAATATTTTGTCCAGAAGTGAAGTGATATTCATTAGCTTCCTGAATGCAACTCTTTACCCAACAGGAGAATATCATCTACAAATTGTTGATGAGTGACTGCTCTGATAAAAGAGGTGATTTCAATACCTTTAATGCGGTCTTGATCTTGTAATATAATTAAACTACACCCCAAAGCTTCTGCCATGATGATGAATAAGAAAGGAGAAAGAGGATCTCCTTGTCTGATTCCATTTGAGCCTTCAAAAAACCCCTTGAGAGATCCATTAACTAAAACATAAAATTTAGGAGTAGAAATACAATGAAATATTTAGATTAATCTAGGCCTTAGAGAAAACCAAAGCTCTCCATACATTTTGCTAGGAATATCTAGTTCACCTTATCATAATCTTTTTTGATATCTAATTTAATGATCATGCTAGGTTGTTTGTTGTGTTGAATAGAATGAATAGCTTCTTGATGCTATAATTATGCCATCTAAAATTGATCTGCCAGGGACAAAACCAGTTTGCTCCTCCCCAATGATCTTAGGAAGAACAGTTTTCAACCTATTTGCTAAAGATTTTGATAGTATCTTATAAATTGTATTGCAAAGAGAAATTGGTCTATATTCATCCATACAAGTGGCCTGATATTTTTTGGGAATTAAAACAATAAAAGTGTTGTTGATTTCGGTTAGAAATCTACCCAAGATTTTGGCGGCCTCCAAGGTTGCTGTAAGATCTTTCCCAAGGATGCTCCAACAATGAAGAAAAAAACTCAGAGGGAAGCCGTCTGGACTAGGGGATTTTTCTGGAGCCATTTGAGATAAGGTTTTCCAAATTTCACTTTCTGAGAATGCTTTTGCCAACATATGATTATCAACCTCCACAATGATGTTAGGAATGTTGTTCAGTAGATCATGTTGAATTTTGAGTGGAGAGCTAATTGAATTGTTCAATAATTTTGAATAGAAGCTTACAATTTCCTTTTGAATCTCATTTTGATCTTCGAATAGAACCCCTACAGAGTTGTTTATCTACATTATCCTATTTACATTCCTATGGTGCTTTGTGCTGGAGTGAAAGAATTTGGTATTTTTATCTCCTTCAGCTAGCCAACTCTCTCTTGATTTTTGTTTCTAGTAGATTTCCTCTTTAGATAGGATGTCTTCCAAATCCCTTAACAAAGCTTTCTCTTCCACAAATCGATCTTGATCCATCCTAGATTGCATGATGGATTGATTCAAACTTTCTAGATTTTTCTCTATATCCACTTTTGAGGCAAAAATATTCTTGAAATGAGTTTTATTCCAGATAAGTAGATTTTGTTTTATGTATTTCAATCTAGACACAAAACATAATAGCTTAGAGCCTTCCACTTTGAATTCCGACCACCATTCAAAAATCAAATTTACAAATTTCTCTTCCTTGAGCCACATATTCTCAAATTTGAAGGGACAACCTTGAGGTTTGTTGCCCTCTAGAATATTTAGTTGGATAGGAAAGTGATCATAACTTGAAGTGGGGGAAATAGAGGCCTTTAAGTCAAAAAGGAAAATTGTGAGATCACCTTTGAAAAGAAAGCGGTCCAATATCTACCTTTGAGTTTCCAAGTTTTCATATATTAGACTTAATGACAATATCCTAATATATGAAAACTTATTTCAATCATTGTAAGTCAATGATTGGATATTAGAGGTGTTGGTGATCAGAAAATTAGAATAAGGAGTAAGAGTTAGGTGTTTGCGTCTTATTTTATTTTTTATGTTCATATTTGTTAGCTTTATTAGACAATGTTTGTTGGTTTGGAATTCTAACCATTGTAGAATCACACATAATAACCATTCTCCTTGTATTTATGCACTTGCATTGATTGAAATTGAATTGGAATTTGACCAATCTAGCTTTTCCTATTTCATCCTCAATATACACATGTAATTTTTTAATAAGAACATGAAAACCTGATAGCCAATATGCAATCTCAATATACCAACAAATTAGTATTTTATTTCTTGTTTTTAAAGCAATGATAATTCCTTTTTGTTCTTTATAATTATGTCATGATAAGTCTAGATTTCATGATTGGAATATCCTTTTCTTAGTTCATTTCAAGTATACTGAAATCATAATAGACCCACTAAGATTCTTAAAGCTCATTTGCAATCCATGTTCATATCAAAGTAGTTTTAAGTAAATCATGCACTTCTAATTTATATTAACAGTATTAGGAGAATTAATATATTAATTTTTAAAAGCACTAATATCTCTCAAGAATATGAATTATATTTATATGTAGATTTTCCATACATATCTAGGATTTATTTGAAAATAAATATTACCCATCAACAATGCTATGAGACACAATTTATAGTAGAAAATTGATAAGTTTGATCTTCAAAAGAGAGAGAGAGAGAGAGAGAGAGAGAGAGAGAGAGAGAGAGAGAGACAGAGAGAGAGAGAGAGAGAGGTCATAATTTGTATCATCTGCATCTATTTTATCTCTATAATGGCAAGTGAAATATGGGAAAAGTGATCATAGACTAACATGTTGAGTAACCTAGAATCATTTTTTTCCTATACAATATTAGAGGTGTAAGTGGGGCTTTGGTTACTATCCACTTGAAGAACCATGTTATGTTCTATGTAACACCCCGCCAGGGAACCCAAGAGAAAAACACTAAAATTAAACTAAGTTATGCAACATTTTTTTTTTTTTTGTTTACTAAAGTTTACAAACACATTGAACATAATAACACAATGATAAACAAACATGAGTTCAGAATAAAACATATCATTTCATTTTCGTTCTCAAGGGTCCCTGACGTAGAATTACGTCATCTAACTAACACTACGCTAACATGATTAATGCTTAAGAACTCTTAAGTACATAGATAAATTAAATACATCTCTTAATCAATATTTCATTACAACACATGATCACCTACATCCGCTACACATGTCGTAGGGTATGCGGTGGAATTTAATACATTCACAAATATCCAAAAACATCATGGATCCACGTAGGGATCATTACTAAACAAGTGAAACCTCCTATAAGTACAACATATAATCTTCTAACAACTGGGTACATAAATCTGCAACAAAAGAGATAGACTGATCCAAGTGCACAATCAAGTGACGAAGGGTAGTCCGCAACTGTCTCAATGGAGAAGTACACTACCTCCCGACCATGTGGAACCCAGAGGTCCACCCCACCGTGCGAGGGAGATAACACCAGGCCCACACACACACTAAGGACCAATCCCCAATCCACATCTAAGAGAATATATCTAATACAAGAGGGTATACGGGTTACCAGAGGCACTGACCTACGTAGGATATCTATGGTGTGAGTAGGAAGGTGTCATCACATAGATCCACCCTTGAGTTTAGTCCTGAAGGTTCCTCACTGAACCGACGGCACTCAAGTGATCATACGTGGCATCGATATCTCTCATGAAGACAAGTATATCGATGATGCATCTAGCATCTTCCCGCATCCATCCTTAGTCTTAACTAGCACTCAAGGCATGGGTGAGGTATTACAAATTATCTTTTTTTAATGTTATCCTGACTAAATCAATTTTTTTATAATGTTATCACTGGAATTAAGAAACTTGACAATGGATGATCCGTCAGCCACTTGCGGGCCTCGGCGATCCATTGCAAGCCACCTCCTACACCACATCCAGATAACCTACCCTAGATTCACAACAATACCCATCCTGGTTTGTGGCCACTTAAGACATATTAAGTCCCAACAACCAAATAAACAAATAAAGCAAATTCTCATTTTAAAACATAAATTCACTTGGCCACTAATTCAAGTTTTAACCCACCAGGAGGAAATAATAACAGGGATCGGTTTGACCATCCCTTCAAGGTCTCACATTGACCTTAATCCAAAACAAACAAATGAAGACAGAATCCACATTGCACCATGAATAAAATCAACAAACAGATAACTGATAACCACAATCAGTACCCGACCTCTGGATTTTATCCCCCTATTCGGTTATCTAATCCCGTATATAAATCAACTACATCAACAGTATACTTTCATGCACAAACAGTATATGTAAAGAGAACATCTTGCATAAGTAATTAACATGTCGTAAAATAAATCAAGACATAATGATCATAATAACAAGTAATTATTTGATCACATTAGTTAATTACACTAATCAATATATCCACGTCTATAGATTAATAACCATAATGTTATCATTCACTAATGCCTATAATGGTTTGATACAATGTCTTCGTTAACTTATAAAAGATGTCAATGTAACTAAATCGATAATGAAAGTAATGACTAAAGTTAAAGGACTCTAAGGTGATTATAATTTACTCAGTAATTAATCCTAATATTAATTATACAATAGCTCATTAAGTATTAATTCTAGCTAAATCCTTTTAATTAAATTAAATGGTAAACATAATATATTCTCTAATAATAACAAAGTGTCTAATATTACACAATCATAAACAAATCCAAAAAGTGCATTACTCCAATGGATAACAAATTCAAATAATAAATTAATTAAACATTTTATTTAATAGCTTATTCAAAAACATCAAAGCTAGTCAAATTTAAAGTCCCCTAGGTTCCTAATCTACTTTCCACCTCATCTCCATAGTGAATAAAGTAAACAATTTAAAATAAAGAAAATGGATGCAAAACCCAAGGTGGGCGTCCATTTCCAAAAGTGGTTTGAACAAGCAATAAATTAAAAGGATGGGCTAAGATAAAACACACGCCACTTTTCAAAAAGGGGCTGCAAAAACATTAAATAAGGAGTGGGGGTACTTTGACCAAAGTCCCAAAGCATATGCAAGTAGAGATGACATGTGGCGTTGGGGAGTGGGCTTGGCCCTTAAAATAGATTTAAATATATGTATATTTTATATGATTTTCAAATAATGTTTGTCCTCCAAATTGGAGTGGGTCCCACACAAGATTTGGGTTAGAGTTTGCATTGAATTTGAATATGCAATTTATTTATTTTAGAGTTTGAGTATGCATTTATTCATTTTAGAGTTTGAATATGCATTTATTCATTTTATAAATTACAAGTTGGTAGAAATAATATTAAATATTGACTGTGTTTTTTTTATGAAAGGAAATGTTTTTTTTCTCATACATTTTCCAGCAAGCTGGAAGTGTGTATTTGGTTTCAAAAATTTAGTTCATTTGTGCTTGCTCTTTTCTTAAGGACTTAGTTGATTTTGTCATCAATGTAATGAAATAGGGTTTCCCTATTTGTTTCCAAAACAATATATGTTGAATTCTAAATTTCAAAATGATAAATATATTGATCAATTAAAAGGATAAATGGCAAATAAACGGTTCTACAAACAGTGATTTTCATGGAGATTATGAAGCATCAAACTCTCTTGTTTTTCAATATAGTTTCATCTATTGTTGAATTGAGAAGGTTTACAAATTGAAACAATGAAATCTCACAATATAAACTGTAATTCTGTTTATTTCTTTTCCTCACTCCACATTTAGAGAAGGTAGATATACTTTCTTATTAATGGAAATCTGAAACCAACATGACAACATACTATGGGGAAATTTGAAACCTACCTGATTCTCAAAGCAGGTTGATGAAGCCAACCTCTCAACTGTGATTCCAATGTGCTCCACAAAATCAATCCTCCTCCTCTTGCTCTCTTCCTCTTTTCCAAGCTTTTCTAAACTTTCCTCTATTTTCTTCTCCAAAAATTGCATAAAAAAAAGTGGTGACAAGTCTCTCTCTTTTGCCTCTAAATTGGCTTGGAAAGTAGGGAAGAAATATTTTATTATTTTCCCCCTACTATTCAAGTCAACTACCTAAAATGAGACAATTTAAAATTGTAGAATTTCTTTTCCTTTTTATTTCTTCTTCTTGAATTTCATTTCTTTTTTTTTTATTTTCAATTTATCATTTGGTTTAAGTTATATCACTCAATATCTCACTATTATATAGTAAGCTGTGTTTATATATAATCATATATATACAATTAACGTATATACAATTAATAATAGTACAACCATAAGGGACATAGTGTAAGCATATGTATCTGATTAAGTCATAACATACCAATAACATAATATTTACCAATGTGTCAACATAATTTCAATGACTATCAGAGATCATACATGAGATCTACAAGGTCAAAATGCAACACCGACATGAAACAAAACCTAAGACAATATCATGCTCAACCGGGAAACATATATCGGATTCGTTCTACCAGGACGAATTCGATTTAGGTGAGTCAAGTAAGGTCTCATCCGTGATTTTAGGATGGTTAGGTTAGGTTAGGGAATTGGCCTAGGTGCTAACTCCCCTTCTCCGCCATTGAGACATAATAATGGCACGCTCATCCTGTCAAGCCAGGGAAGTCGATGCCTGGTACCTGCAACCTGCATAAAAACCATTGCATGTACATGTGCATATATAACATACTATCAGACAATGGTAGGGATGGCTAGGACGTGTGGACCCGACTAAATGCAGGTAACTATGCCTCCTCCTCTACCATACATGCATGTCAACAGAAAAGAAAACATATATGATAACAACCATGATACCATACACATGTGGGTATGGGGTAAGTACCAGATATAACCATCATCTAATTACTTTAAATTTATACATGCATTTGAAACATTATATAAAATCCATCATTACTAGATTTAACCATTACGTAAAGTTTTGTTTCAGGTTCAACATGACAATTAACATCCAAACTATAACTGTTTAATCACACACCAAAATATAAATATAACATGTGATATATGTCTGATCTAATCAACCAAGATAAAACGGTGTCAGACTAAACATAGTATCAGCAAAAGTAAGATGCGAGGGGTACTACATCCTCCCCCCCTAGGACTAGGCTTACTCCTGGAAGCCTGCAAATAGATAAGGATAGACATCCCACAATCGAGATGCATCCTCCCAAGTAGCTGTGGTCTCATCATTTGGGTCCCACTGGACCCTGGCCTGAGGAATAATACGACCCCTGAGTGTGATATCCCGAAGCTCCAGAATGCGCACGGGCTCCAGAGCCAGCTGCTCGTCCTCGACCTGTAACGCATTCCAATCAAGAACATGTGTCACATCTGGAATGTACTTCCTGAGAACAGAAACATGGAATACATCATGTATGCGAGATAGGCTAGGTGGCAATGCAAGACGGTAAGCAACTGGACCTATCCTCTCCAAAATCTCAAATGGTCCAACAAATCGAGGCGCCAATTTAGAACCCTTTCCATAACGGATTGGACTCTTCCTTGGATGCACTCTCAAGAACACCTTATCTCCAACCGAAAACTGAATATCTGTCCTATGAGCATCTGCATATTTCTTCTGTCTATCCTGTGCAGTGATCAAATGCTCTCGAATGCGCTCCACCTGTTGCTCCATATCACGAAGCATCTCTGGCCCCAAAAGAATCCTGTCATCTAATCTATCCCAACTAAGGGGTGTATGACAAGGACGTCCATACAATGCCTGAAATGGTGACATGCCAATGGAACTGTGGTATCCATTATTATATGCAAACTCCACCAAGTATAGATAATCCTCCCAATGTGTCTGCCTATCCATGACATACATCCTCAACATATCCTCTAGGACCTGGTTCACACGCTCTGTCTGCCCATCTATCTGAGGGTGATAGGCTGTGCTAAAGTTCAACTGAGCACCCAAATCATGCTGCAAAGAAGTCCAAAATGTAGAAGTAAATACTGGATCCCTATCAGAAATAATCTTTCGAGGAATACCATGCAATCTCACTATGTCCTGCATAAAGACTCTCGCTACTGATGAAGCTGTGTAGGAGGATCTCATGGGAGAAAAATGAGCTACCTTAGTCAACCGATCAACAGTGACCATGATAGCATCATGCCTACGGGGTGTCAAAGGCAAACCCACAATAAAATCCATCGATATAACATCCCATTTCCACGAAGGAATACTGTGTGACTGTAAAAGTCCTGCTGGATGCTGATGTTCTGCCTTAACCCTCTGACACTCTAAGCACCTAGCAACAAAATCAGCAATATCCCTCTTCATTCCTGACCAATGATATAGCTGTCGAAGATCTGCATGCAACTTCTTGACACCAGGATGTGCTGAGTAAGGTGCACAATGAGCCTCCGATAAGATCAATGAATGAAGATCATCCAATGGTGGTACATAGATCTGGCTCACATGACACAACAAACCATCAGACTCCAACACATACCCCTCAAATCTGCCTACTAGAGGTCTCCCAGACTCAATCCCTCCCTTCACCTCCTGATAAAAAGTATCTGGAGGAAGTGCCTGCAAGATCCTACTCCTCAAATCAACACCAAGTGTAGTCACAGCTACAACTTGTCTCTTCCTACTAAGAGCATCAGCTACCACATTCTCCTTCCCCTGGATATACTTAACCTCAAAATCATACTCACAAAGGAACTCCATCCATCTCCTTTGTCTAGCATTCAGATTTGGCTGAGTGAAAATGTACTGTAGACTGCGATGATCAGTATGAAGCTCAAATCGGTGTCCCAATAAAAAGTGTCTCCATCAGACCAAAGCATGGACTACCGCTGCTAGCTCAAGATCATGCGTGGGATAGTTCAACTCATGATCCTTGAGTTTGCGAGACTCATAAGCAATCACCCATCCTCCTTGCATGAGGACTGCTCCAATACCCTCCAACGAAGCATCTGTACAAACCACAAAATCACCTGTGGGATTAGGTACTGAAAGAATAGGTGCACTAGTCAACTTATGCTTGAGGGTTCTAAATGCCTCTTCACACTTCTCAGACCAAATGAGCTTCTTGCCCTTTCTCTGCAATGAGGTGATGGGATAAGCAACTGTAGAGAAGTTCTCTACGAACTTACGATAATATCCTGCCAAACCCATAAAACTGCGAACCTCTGGCACATTTGTAGGTGCTGGCCAATCAACTATCGCCTGGATCTTTGCGGGATCCACTGAAATACCATCACCTGAGATCATGTGACCCAAGTACTGAATCTCTGTCTTGAAGAACTCACACTTGGCTGGATTAGCATATAATTGATTCTCTCTAAGGCACTGTAATACCAACCGAAGATGCTCTTCGTGTTCCTCCATGGATTTGGAATAAACCAAAATATCATCCAAGAAGACAACAACGAAGTGATCAAGATACTTACGAAATACTCCATTCATCAAACTCATGAATACAGATGGAGCATTCGTCAAGCCAAATGGTACCACTGTGAACTCATAGTGACCATAGTGTGTCCGAAAAGCTGTCTTGTGGATGTCCTCCTCTCTAATGCATAACTGATGATAACCTGACTTGAGATCTATCTTAGAGAACACCCTTGCACCTTTCACCTGATCAAAAAGATCATCAATCCGTGGCAAGGGATACCTATTCTTGACTGTGACTTTGTTCAACTGTCTGTAATCAATGCACAGTCGTAATGAACCATCCTTCTTTTTGACAAAGAGGACTGGTGCTCCCCAAGGTGAAACACTAGGCCTGATACATCCCTTAGCCAACAATTCTTCCAACTGCAGCTTCAACTCACTCAACTCCTGTGTAGTCATCCTGTATGGAGCTCTAGATATAGGTTCTGCACCTAGAATAAGATCAATACGAAAATTGATATCCCTCTTTGGTGGCATACCTGGGATCTCGTCTGGAAAGACATCAATGAATTCTTGTAACACAGGGTGATCAAGGAACTTCTTCTCAACATCCTCATCCTCAAACTCCCTCAAAGACACTGCAAACACTTGGCATCCCTTTCTCATACTTCGCTTCAACTGCATGGCAGAAATCATACGAAGAGAAATAGGATGCTGAATGCCTCTAATCTCAAAGTTTTTACCTCGATCATCCCTACATTTAATGATCTTCTGCCTACAATCAATAGTAGCTCCATGGGATTCCAACCAATCCATGCCTAATACAACATCATATGACCCCAATGGAATTATGTGAAGATCAACTGGAGTGCTAATGCTACCCAAATCTACCCAGCATTGCCGGATTAAGGTGTTTGTGTTCACCTTTGCCCCTGAAGCTAACTCCACTTGCCAACCTATGTCTTGCTTTACTGCCACTAGTCCACATCTCTCTACTACAAATGGAGATATAAAAGAATCCGTAGATCCAGAATCAAATAATATAGAAACATCAATACCTTGGATAGCACCTGATGACTCAATAACTGTGCCCTGGTGCTCTGCCTGACGGTGGTCTACTGCTGCAAACACTCTGTGAGATCTACCTGAATCCCCAATCGTAGGCTCAGATGGTGCGGGTCTCTGCCCTGAATACTGTGAACCACGCTGCGGGCAATTGACTGCAATGTGCCCAAACTGTCCACATGTGAAACAACCTGTGCCTCTACCATAACCCCTTCCTGCTGAAGGTGCACTGGATTGATGGAAACTGCCTCTACTACTACCCTGATGTGAGCTCTGCACTGACTGTGTGGGCTGAGAAGACTGGTTGCGCTTGAAGCACTGACTATTACAGAACTTTCTGGAGTTGGAAGCTGTACCACTCTGATCAGGGGGTTTTGAACTCTGCTGACTTTGATTTTGATTGCCTTTGGAGAAGTGTGATGGCTTCTTGAAATTAGTGTTACCTTGTGACTGTTTACCCCTGAAATCTGATGTGCCACCACCATGCTTGCCTTGAAATTTCTTCTCCGTGAGTATAGCTTTTGTTACTGCTTCTCTAAGGGTCTTGGGTTCTAAGACCTTCACTTCCCCTCCAATATGGGCATTAAGCCCTCTAATAAAATGCTGAATCATGAGGGGTGATTCACTACTATAGCCAGCATACTATTTCAGCTCAAAGAACTTCCGCTCATACTCCTGTACGGTCATATTCCTCTGTCTCAAGTAATGATACTCATCCGCACAGTCTTGTTTCCACTGATCTGATAAAAGCCGATCTCTAAAGCTCTCAAGGAACAACTCCCATGTAACTGTATCTATGGTGATTCCCAATTTACTCTCTTCTGTCCTCCACCATGATGATGCTGAATCTGTCAATTGCATGATAGCATATCTAGCTTTTACATTGCTAGCAAATGGGTACATGGAGAAGTACCTATCTAAACCAATGAGCCATGTGTCCGCCTCAAACCTGGTACCTATGCCATCAAATGGAAGTTTTGGCATTCTAAACAGGTCCTTCATCTGACTTGCCATAGCGGCATCATACTCTACTGGTACAACCTGTCTAAGGGGAGTCCTTTCCCTCTGTCTAGCCTGATCTCCCTGATTACCTCTATTCTGCACAGGTGGTAACCTCTCAAGAATGGCCTGTAAAATCTGTCTGGTGTCTAAATCCTCTAAACCATCCTGGTGGCTATCACCCTGATTTCTACTATGGCTTTGAGCACTATCTTGATCAACTGAGAAAGAGGGTGTAACCACTCTACCTCTTCCTCTACCTCTACCACGGGCTCTAGTCACAGGAGGCATATTTCCTGCAACCATAAGGTTAGGACAAAACATTTAAGCATAGATATATATTAAGTATGTCATATTTGAAACCAAAGCAACCAAATAAGGACATAGTTTAAAGCAAGTTTCATTGTTCTAGTTCTACTTCGGTTCAAATTTTCGTGAAAGTTAAAGATTTCCACAAACAAGTTGTTTTGATGTCTAAATTTGGTTTTAACATGTTTACCTAATAAAACCTAATGGGCGCACATATTACTCCCAGAGTTCCCAGTGTAGAACTCGCGCTCTGGTACCAATTGTAATGCCCCGCCAGGGAACCCAAGAGAAAAACACTAAAATTAAACTAAGTTATGCAACATTTTTTTTTTTTTTGTTTACTAAAGTTTACAAACACATTGAACATAATAACACAATGATAAACAAACATGAGTTCAGAATAAAACATATCATTTCATTTTCGTTCTCAAGGGTCCCTGACGTAGAATTACGTCATCTAACTAACACTACGCTAACATGATTAATGCTTAAGAACTCTTAAGTACATAGATAAATTAAATACATCTCTTAATCAATATTTCATTACAACACATGATCACCTACATCCGCTACACATGTCGTAGGGTATGCGGTGGAATTTAATACATTCACAAATATCCAAAAACATCATGGATCCACGTAGGGATCATTACTAAACAAGTGAAACCTCCTATAAGTACAACATATAATCTTCTAACAACTGGGTACATAAATCTACAACAAAAGAGATAGACTGATCCAAGTGCACAATCAAGTGATGAAGGGTAGTCCGTAACTGTCTCAATGGAGAAGTACACTACCTCCCGACCATGTGGAACCCAGAGGTCCACCCCACCGTGTGAGGGAGATAACACCAGGCCCACACACACACTAAGGACCAATCCCCAATCCACATCTAAGAGAATATATCTAATACAAGAGGGTATACGGGTTACCAGAGGCACTGACCTATGTAGGATATCTACGGTGTGAGTAGGAAGGTGTCATCACGTAGATCCACCCTTGAGTTTAGTCCTGAAGGTTCCTCACTGAACCGACGGCACTCAAGTGATCATACGTGGCATCGATATCTCTCATGAAGACAAGTATATCGATGATGCATCTAGCATCTTCCCGCATCCATCCTTAGTCTTAACTAGCACTCAAGGCATGGGCGAGGTATTACAAATTATCTTTTTTTAATGTTATCCTGACTAAATCAATTTTTTTATAATGTTATCACTGGAATTAAGAAACTTGACAATGGATGATCTGTCAGCCACTTGCGGGCCTCGGCGATCCATTGCAAGCCACCTCCTACACCACATCCAGATAACCTACCCTAGATTCACAACAATACCCACCCTGGTTTGTGGCCACTTAAGACATATTAAGTCCCAACAACCAAATAAACAAATAAAGAAAATTCTCATTTTAAAACATAAATTCACTTGGCCACTAATTCAAGTTTTAACCCACCAGGAGGAAATAATAACAGGGATCGGTTTGACCATCCCTTCAAGGTCTCACATTGACCTTAATCCAAAAAAAACAAATGAAGACAGAATCCACATTGCACCATGAATAAAATCAACAAACAGATAACTGATAACCACAATCAGTACCCGACCTCTGGATTTTATCCCCCTATTCGGTTATCTAATCCCGTATATAAATCAACTACATCAACAGTATACTTTCATGCACAAACAGTATATGTAAAGAGAACATCTTGCATAAGTAATTAACATGTCGTAAAATAAATCAAGACATAATGATCATAATAACAAGTAATTATTTGATCACACTAGTTAATTACACTAATCAATATATCCACGTCTATAGATTAATAACCATAATGTTATCATTCACTAATGCCTATAATGGTTTGATACAATGTCTTCGTTAACTTATAAAAGATGTCAATGTAACTAAATCGATAATGAAAGTAATGACTAAAGTTAAAGGACTCTAAGGTGATTATAATTTACTCAGTAATTAATCCTAATATTAATTATACAATAGCTTATTAAGTATTAATTCTAGCTAAATCCTTTTAATTAAATTAAATGGTAAACATAATATATTCTCTAATAATAACAAAGTGTCTAATATTACACAATCATAAACAAATCCAAAAAGTGCAGTACTCCAATGGATAACAAATTCAAATAATAAATTAATTAAACATTTTATTTAATAGCTTATTCAAAAACATCAAAGCTAGTCAAATTTAAAGTCCCCTAGGTTCCTAATCTACTTTCCACCTCATCTCCATAGTGAATAAAGTAAACAATTTAAAATAAAGCAAATGGATGCAAAACCCAAGGTGGGCGTCCATTTCCAAAAGTGGTTTGAACAAGCAATAAATTAAAAGCATGGGCTAAGATAAAACCCACGCCACTTTTCAAAAAGGGGCTGCAAAAACATTAAATAAGGAGTGGGGGTACTTTGACCAAAGTCCCAAAGCATATGCAAGTGGAGATGACATGTGGCGTTGGGGAGTGGGCTTGGCCCTTAAAATAGATTTAAATATATGTATATTTTATATGATTTTCAAATAATGTTTGTCCTCCAAATTGGAGTGGGTCCCACACAAGATTTGGGTTAGAGTTTGCATTGAATTTGAATATGCAATTTATTTATTTTAGAGTTTGAGTATGCATTTATTCATTTTAGAGTTTGAATATGCATTTATTCATTTTATAAATTACAAGTTGGTAGAAATAATATTAAATATTGACTGTGTTTTTTTTATGAAAGGAAATGTTTTTTTTCTCATACATTTTCCAGCAAGCTGGAAGTGTGTATTTGGTTTCAAAAATTTAGTTCATTTGTGCTTGCTCTTTTCTTAAGGACTTAGTTGATTTTGTCATCAATGTAATGAACTAGGGTTTCCCTATTTGTTTCCAAAACAATATATGTTGAATTCTAAATTTCAAAATGATAAATATATTGATCAATTAAAAGGATAAATGGCAAATAAACGGTTCTACAAACAGTGATTTTCATGGAGATTATGAAGCATCAAACTCTCTTGTTTTTCAATATAGTTTCATCTATTGTTGAATTGAGAAGGTTTACAAATTGAAACAATGAAATCTCACAATATAAACTGTAATTCTATTTATTTCTTTTCCTCACTCCACATTTAGAGAAGGTAGATATACTTTCTTATTAATGGAAATCTGAAACCAACATGACAACATACTATGGGGAAATTTGAAACCTACCTGATTCTCAAAGCAGGTTGATGAAGCCAACCTCTCAACTGTGATTCCAATGTGCTCCACAAAATCAATCCTCCTCCTCTTGCTCTCTTCCTCTTTTCCAAGCTTTTCTAAACTTTCCTCTATTTTCTTCTCCAAAAATTGCATAAAAAAAAGTGGTGACAAGTCTCTCTCTTTTGCCTCTAAATTGGCTTGGAAAGTAGGGAAGAAATATTTTATTATTTTCCCCCTACTATTCAAGTCAACTACCTAAAATGAGACAATTTAAAATTGTAGAATTTCTTTTTCTTTTTATTTCTTCTTCTTGAATTTCATTTCTTTTTTTTTTATTTTCAATTTATCATTTGGTTTAAGTTATATCACTCAATATCTCACTATTATATAGTAAGCTGTGTTTATATATAATCATATATATACAATTAACGTATATACAATTAATAATAGTACAACCATAAGGGACATAGTGTAAGCATATGTATCTGATTAAGTCATAACATACCAATAACATAATATTTACCAATGTGTCAACATAATTTCAATGACTATCAGAGATCATACATGAGATCTACAAGGTCAAAATGCAACACCGACATGAAACAAAACCTAAGACAATATCATGCTCAACCGGGAAACATATATCGGATTCGTTCTACCAGGACAAATTCGATTTAGGTGAGTCAAGTAAGGTCTCATCCGTGATTTTAGGATGGTTAGGTTAGGTTAGGGAATTGGCCTAGGTGCTAACTCCCCTTCTCCGCCATTGAGACATAATAATGGCACGCTCATCCTGTCAAGCCAGGGAAGTCGATGCCTGGTACCTGCAACCTGCATAAAAACTATTGCATGTACATGTGCATATATAACATACTATCAGATAATGGTAGGGATGGCTAGGACGTGTGGACCCGACTAAATGCAGGTAACTACGCCTCCTCCTCTACCATACATGCATGTCAACAGAAAAGAAAACATATATGATAACAACCATGATACCATACACATGCGGGTATGGGGTAAGTACCAGATATATCCATCATCTAATTACTTTAAATTTATACATGCATTTGAAACATCATATAAAATCCATCATTACTAGATTTAACCATTACGTAAAGTTTTGTTTCAGGTTCAACATGACAATTAACATCCAAACTATAACTGTTTAATCACACACCAAAATATAAATATAACATGTGATATATGTCTGATCTAATCAACCAAGATAAAACGGTGTCAGACTAAACATAGTATCAGCAAAAGTAAGATGTGAGGGGTACTACATTCTATGCATATTTTTTTGGTTTTAATGTGGCTGAAATGGATTGAATCTTTCTATAAATGAAATAGGTACAAAATAGAGCATGAAATAGTGAGTGTAAACAATTTATAATGTCATACTAAGAGATAGTTCATGAAGAACAAATGTTATGACATTTCTTTGGAAATCAACTATTGGAATGCCAATAAAATATTTTGTATAAATGAGTTATAATTTTGTAGTGAAAAACTCTTAAAGAAAATATATGACATTTTTAGAATTAGTTAGCTTCTTCATCCTAATGAAGAGTTCTATATGAGTGCATGATATCCTTTAGCGGAGAAGAAATCTAAACCATCAATCTTGTAAGGATTAAGGCACTCACATAGAGTGGATTTTTAAAGTAGCAAGACTTAAAAACTTCTTCAGAAGGTTCATTAGGAGACAATGATGGTTTTGATTGCAACGTGAACATTTACTTATGGTTTTTCATAGTTGTTACTGAAATGTACTACAATTGAAAATTTAGAAGAAAAGTCATTATGATTGACAATATTGTTAAATTATAAATTTTATTAGCTTTCAAATGCCAACATTAATCTAAAGATATACCTAACTATTTCGTACACTAGCTTGAAGACTAATTTGAACTTTTGGACAATAAATTTCTAATTTCATTTATAGAAGATTGACAACTGACACAAATTAAATTTACTAATAAAATATGTGAACATGACACATGCCATTGTCATACTTTATATTGAATAAGATTTGTTGTTTTAGCACACTTCCTCTTTCAAAGGAAAAAATAACATAGTTTAAAAATAATAACATATCAATGGTACACCATAAAAATAAGGCTAAGCTCTCTACAAAACATACAAAAGACAAAAAAAATGTCAATTTTTTTTTTTTTTCAGATTCACGAAAACATAGTTATTTTTTTGCAATTTTTTTGTGGTTTTCGACCACAAAATATGCAGATCATAAAAAAGAAATACTGAAAATTTCACAAAAATCTGTTGTGTTTTCTGATTTTTGAAATTTGATCAATAATACATTTTGTAGGAAGCTTAACTGCATAAAAAAAACTGACTCACATATAATTGAGACCATCCATTAACTTTACTAAACTATAAAATCAAGAATATATTTCGACCAATAAACTTATAACAGATATGTTAGACTTTCGATTTGAACGGTGTATACACTTGCTACGAATATTTGACGATTAAAAATGCATACGACTTAATACCGTAATGATATAACAGTAAAATGCTTTTGGATATCAGGTAGGAACATTTGAACAAGGTTTAATGCATATATTAATAAAGTCTTAGTGCTCGTTGAGTGTCTCACACGCCATTGGGTGAGTTTCAAATTTTGAATGGCTCCGTTTACAATTTACAATATTCAACTGTCGTCATCGTTGTCAATCTGTGACTTCCCACTATAAATCCCGTCTTCATTCGATCTCCCCATACTACTTTGCATTCCACCCAGCCTTTGTTTATTCAACGAACATCATCATTCTCTAAAGACGCTCTTTAGCACTGAAAACAACAGGATTATAACTACAGCAAAGGAAATTATAATCTGTTCCAAGTTGTGGAGAGGTTAGCATCATGTACCAACTGCGCAAGCCATATACCAGATAACAAGTGCTGCAAATAATTATATGTACTATAACACTGATATGCAAGTCCAGAAATACCTTATTCATATTCATCTTCTAAAAATTAAGAACTGACTGCTAACTCTAATCAACTTTTATCTTGTATAATTTGCAGCAATAAAAGAGCAGCTGAAAATATCCTCTTTCATGTTCGTGCTGTGCTTTGTAGCTCCATTTTCTAAGATTAATCTCCATATGATTACGTTAGGTTTGACAACAATAAAATTTGGATTAGATTCAAATTGACTTTTTCTTCTATATAGTGATTTTTCTTCTATATAGTGATTTAATCACTATGATATAAATATGTTTTAAAAATGTTTTGGTGGAAATGTTTAAAAAAAATAAAAATATATAGGTAGTTCAAGAAAAAGAAAATAAATAGTTGTAAAAAAGGGTTGAGGAACAAGTGAGACAAATGGTGGTAATTCTAAATAGTATTTCTTTATTCTTTTTAGTTTCTATTGTAAGATTGAACTACTCAATCATGGGTGAGATGGTAATGTGTAGATGGACATTGTAATTTTCATTTGATTGTATTGATTATTTTAATTGAAAATAAAATGTGTTATTGTTTAATTTTAATTATTTATAAATATAGTCACTAAAATTTTCTATTTTTCAAAAAAATATTTTAAGCATTACAATGCATAAATGAAAACACATTTTTAAAATACATTTTATTAAAAGTCATAAGCCCTTATTCTAACAAACATTAGGGTGAACAATAATGGATTGTTAATACTACTTTGAAGCTTACTAAAACTTGCGACTTTGATTAAAAATATATTGTAGTAATATCAATTAAAAATTGTAGTTAAATAAAGATAAATACAATTATCTATATTAAATGTTTAAATAATAATTCAAAATTTTAAGAACATTTGAGTAAGTATAAGTAATTATCCAAGATGATTTCTAAAAGTACATAGTAAGTTGTAAGTACTCCTTCCAATAGTAAAATAAAACAACAATTCTTAAGTGCTAATGTAGAGAATGCAACATAACTATATAGACACTTAGGTAAAATTAGAACCTTAAAATTTGTTGTATTAGAATTTGCTAAAAAAGAAAAGAAAAGAAAAGGTCACATAGAAATTTAAAATATCCAACCTTATTAACTAAGGTATGTCGTTTCCATATTAAGTTTAATCACTAATTTAAATTTTATAAAATGAGACAACAAAAAGAAATATGAAATCTTTTTTTATTTCTTAGCATGAATTTTTTTGAATGACATAATCTGGCTAAAATTTTTGTTTCTACATACATAATTCAAACTGTAATGATTGATTGATCATTTATCTTTGTTTTCCTTATTCTAAACAAATATTGACCTTGATATGATAGTTTATGGCGATAAATCTATCAACTTATATGATTAGAATACTAGCCTCTAACTAAATGGAATTTTGGAATAAATTGTGGACGTATGTACCAAATTATGATGGGAATTTTGGATTTATACTAAATGTAGGTACAAATAGCATTTAAAGCTTATACAAAAATTGTGGGAGCATAGACTCAAGCAAGTGAAGAAAAAAAATGATACTTAAATAATATCATATAAAAATATATAAGCATGAAATATTTTTTGTGATGTTTATTACTATGAAATTTGAAGAGATAACATTGGAGTTTAAGATAACATAAAAGATTTTTATATTAATTTTTAGAAAAAGGGTTATGCAAAAGTTTCCTTAGATCTTTACACCAATAATAGTAGCTTAATATAAATAAACTTAATTAATAGGCATATCACCATATAGTTATTTATTTGAGGAAAACCTTTTTGGAAGGAAAACTTTACACTCTAAAATTCACACAATATATTATTCAAAAATCAGTAGATTACAATAGAATTGCAAAGTAAGCTTCTCACAAGAGTGTCACCAATAGAGAACCAAAGACAACTCAACATCAAACTATACAAGGATGCATGTGAGTAACCCTAACAAAAAAAGAACAAACTCATTTATAACATGCTTGTATTGTATTAATATTTGGACTAAGAAGTGGGTTTGGTCATTTTTTGGTCCCCCATATTTGTGCCTGCACCCATCATTTTATAAATTCAAAATAGGTATCTTACTTTTAGGTGCTCCAAACAGAAAAACTATATTTGTACTAGCCATTTCATTTCTATAAATGAAACATGTTTTTGATTTATCACATTCTTTTTAATGCTCCTTGATGTTCTAAGATTTAAAACATGATAATTAGGCAATTTCATAACATGTTCAAATGTTTAAATGAACATCTTTAAATCTAAAATATACTAAATCATTGTACATAAACATATATCAAGTTAGCTCTTATTGACCGAAGAAAGAGTAGAAGTCAACAATTTAAATTTTCATATCTACCATGGGTATTGTTCTAACATTTCATAAAAATGGCTAAAGATACAAGAATATAGATTAGGCATAATAATGATGTGAATATGTTGAAATTAATTTATATAAAATTGAGATAAAGTGAAACCCATGAAAATATGTATAAATAGGAATAAATAGAAATAATCCAAATAAACATAAATGTGCCACATATCACTATACACTTATCCTAGAACACTTTTTCAAAATAACTCAATAGTAAATGTGATTCAAAATAACTCAATAGTAAATAAGAATTCACATGCATGTGCAAATTGCATGTAAATATTAATTGTCTTGTACTGAGATTCAAAGTATATCACTATCTATATCACCATCTACATTTCCATCAAGAAATTTCAAATAGCAAAGAGTCAAAGGAGCGTGAGAAGCAACCAAAGTAGGAGGACAAATTGGAATTTTATTCTAGGATGTGAAGAAATATTTATCTCTTTCCCACTACAAGACTATGGTTGAGCTTTCCAGGGCTGCTACATTCTTAACATAAGGCTATTCCACCACAACTACTGGGACCCGTCTCATATGTACTCATTTAAGCTGCCCCCACATTGCCTCTAGAAATTTCAATCCAAATAAGCAAGCAGGGGTAGATTAGTTTACATTGAATTTGATTGTAACACCAAAATTAGAGATATCTTTCTCAAACTGGCAACTGTCATGTCAGTTTGAACTTTTCATATTATAGATATGCGACATTAGGGGATAAGTTTGAATCAAAATGAGCCCAATTCATACAAGTTTAACCGGTTATGAACGTGGATATATGTCTATTTTTGTGTGGAAGAAGGCAATAATTATACAGTAAATCCTGCAACGAATGGTTTGAAGCCAAAATTGTATGGATTTGATGTCTTATTGCATGACAGGATGAGAGAATCTCGTAGATAAGCTTGACTTTCTCCATGTTTGTTTCACTCCATGAGAAAAATGCCCATGTCTGTCTCTCAAGAATAGCAAACATCTCCCATTATAATAAGAGAATATATGCATTTTATTGGAATATTAGTCATTTGAATGTAGTTGTGTTCACGAAAAAAGAGGAATAATTGAACTAGGTGTATAACTTGTTAGAGATGGTGATTTTAATTAGTGGAGAATAACATTGTCCCATGGAAGGGGCTGCTGATAATATAGTAAGAACAATCTTGGAAAAGCAGGATCTGATGAAGTGTTGAAGTTAGTGGAAAGTGAAGATAAAAGAGCAAACAAAGGAACTGGTTAAGAAAAGATAGTTACAAATTTATAGGTCAATTCATTTACTATTTCTTACTAGCATTTGTAACAGGGAAATTCCTTAATATAGTGGACTTAACAGTCTTATTATAAAATCTTTGAAAAAGGTAGTGTTTCAAGCCGTCTAACCAGACCACTCCTAATAGGGTGGAGATCCTAATATATCTGAGGTAAATCCCTTGACTGGGTCACACCTAACAGTGTGCATTGTAATCTTTAACAGGATTGACTCTTAACTGGGCTTACTTTAGAAGAGTATTTTCTTAGTGGGTGACAATTCCCACAATAGTTTTTTCCAAAGATGGGTTTCCACGTTAAATAATGGTGTAACATGTGATGCATGATTTGTATGAATGATTTACTGATTGTTAAAGTAAATTTACTTTTGTCAGTAAATAGTAAAGTGTGTTTAATCGAGATGTCACCGAGTTAATCAGAGAAAAGTTTTTAGGTATTTGGAATCAGGGATTATTGATTCACCCCCCCTCTGTAATCCAATAGATAAAAAATCTTCGCAACCTAATAAGGATCTTATTATGTCTCTAAGGACATGAATAATAATGATTAGAGAGATGTGCATCCTCCTAAAAGGATCTATGTAAGTTATCCTGAGATGTTATGGACTTGGATTCAAACTTCTTAGTAAACTTGGATACAATAGAAATAGTTTAGGGTGTATGGAATGTAAGAAGTTAAGGATCTTGAGAAACATTCATGTACCTAAATACAAAATGCATTTAGATTTCCAACCTTCTTCATCTACATCCCGTCCTTCATTGTCTAAATATTCTTTTTGTAAAGAAGAGGAAATCTTGTCAAGGTTCTTAAAAAAAATTGATTAATCTTCCTCCAACATGTAATAAATTTCATAAAAATTAATTTTAAAAAAACATTATTTTTGTACATATCATCATTTTCTTTTCCATTCTAGTAGTAAATGTTGGGCCTTTAGAGATAAAGTACAATAACTTCTTGATTTAGGTGAGTGATACAACTATTTATTTTGCACATTACATGAAACATTAGGCTTCTTCATTGTGATATCTATCTTAATTGATAAAATTATCATTGTTATGTTTCTACTCACTTTTTGTCATTTATAACATTCTACAAGACCTCATTGTCTCTCATGGTGGTACAATCTCAAGTGAAACCATTCTTTTCTATAGAAACATAAAGTCTATAATATGTTTAACCTCACATATGCCCTAGTAGGAAAGGATAATTGGTGTTTGATAGGTGTGTAACTTTATTTTAGGATCCCCTCTCCTTTATAGAAGTTGTATTTATAATAAGTGACTCATTCCCTTTATTTGGAAATGTGTATCTCCAATTAAGATCCCTTTCCTTGGTGTTGGAGGTGTATCTTTGATAATAATTCCACTCATTTGTTTTAAAAAGGTATATCCCTAATGAAGATCCCTTTCATTTGTTTTTGATATTTGTATCTATGATGAGGTCCCCTCCCCTTATATGGAAGATGTGTATCCCCAATGAGGATCTCCTTCTCTCCTCTCTTATATTGCTTATAATATCATCATAACAATATGTACTAGTATTTTAAGGGGGCATCCTAAAATTTGACCTCATTAATCTCCCCCTTTTATGGTGGTTTTATTTTCATAATTCCCTCTAAGGTTTAGTAATCAACCTATCTCTTTTAATTTTGGTTGTCTATAAATCACCCAACATTACACAACTCTAACACAAATTACTACTTTAATGGTTTTATGTTTACACCCCTTGAAGAATTGGTCATCCATGATAATCTAGCATAACAAAAATTGTTAGGCCCATGAGGGATTTTACAAAATGTATGATCTCTAGTGAAAGAGAAAGCTAGTTCCAGATACATGCACCCTTATGTGTTTGTACTAAATGAGTTCTTAAATATGTGTGTTATGTGCTTGTATTGAGATATTGAATGTTATTTTTTATAGTAATCATTTCATATGTTTGTTAAATTTTAGAAATGATGCTTGGTGTTGAGATAACCTTTAATACCAATGTCTCCTTATCTCACTAGCTTTCAATCTTTGTTTCATTATATTATCATTGTTTTTTTCACAATTGTCTTACATTCTTTACATGACTTATGTGTTTTCTTCATGAATGAAATATTTTAGTCATATGGAGTATGTGTTTTCTATTTGAGTTATCTATCTTCTAAGGGTCTTAAACTTATTATTTGTGTCTTGTAAGCATACCATGAATCTTATGTTTTTACTCTGTTCTTTTTATTTCTTCAACTCATGTTTTCTTTGTATTTCCCTTATACTTTACATGTATTTCCTTCGTATTGGGTATGTTTGATAAGTTTCTTAACCTTTACTTATCTTTACTTTATTGTGGGTATGTGCATAAGCTAATATCCCCAGTAAAGTGTGGGATAAATGTAACATTGTAAATTTTATAATTTATCTCTTTTTATATTTTTTTTAACACTTTTTTGGGAGATTATATATCATTTATTAAAATAACCCTAATTTGGGTCTAGATCTACAATATATTATCCTCAACCGATTATTCCTAGATCTTTGTGTAGCTAGAAAAGTCTAGACAAGGGTGCCTAGTGCTCATGTCCTCCCAATTTTCCTCTAAACATGTGATTTCCAATGTTGAGCCTTTAAAAGAAATATTCTTGCATCTTCCTCTTGTTGAAAGGTGTTAGTTACATACAAAAGAAACTCCCCCTCTCATTTTTAAACATTATAAGCTCTTCCTAGAATGTCTCTCTAATCATAATCAATAAAGATCACTAAAGTGAATAATTTTGAGGGAACTATAAAGATTAGTATAATATTCTATCAAGTATCATGTGATTTATTTGATTCATCATTATTATCATGTTGTACTAATCCTATTGTAGGAATTCATAAGAATAAGTGATCATCACCTTATATCAGATTAAAAAAATGGTTTAATACAGGTAATATAACCATTTTAATTAATGTTGAACTTATTTTACTATTATCCTTTGAGGTCAAATAATATTTATCATCATTAGTATTGTTGGTGTGGAGGTAGACACACCAAGATGAGGTTTGATTTGGGCAAGCCCCTATATAGCACAACTATTTCCCCTCTTTTCATGTGTGCAAATTGAGATCTAAATATAATGATAAATAGAGAAGATAGCGATGAGACTATTTAGACCAAGAATTGGGAGCTTGGTGCTCCTATCCTACAAAATTTTCTAAAAATTTTGAGGTAAAAAACTATTAGGAATCTGACTAAATTTTCCATATCATTTTGTGATGAAACCACCTTTGGGACAATGATGTTGATCACTTACATATAGTATAATAAACACTAGGTTCATTTATATATCATTTCTACATTTGTATCTCTCTTGTGAATTTGTATTCTATATATTATGTACTCTACAAATCTTGCTCAAATTAGGCTACTTTTACATAGCTTGTTACATGCATAGAGTCAAACCTAGTCACATACGATCAACAAATATGCAATTACAAGACTACATGGATTTTATTATTTGAAAAAAATCCATGCATACTCATATTTATAACATGTATGGGAGAATAATTTGACCTAGGTTAATGCATATGTTTTGATTGCGTAAAAGCAGGTTTTGAAAGGACCCAAAACCTTTTACGGTGAGATTACAAAATAAGCATTAAATTTCCAATGGAAATAGTGCAACATCAACAAAAAGAGACACCAAACAACTAACAAGTCCATCAAAAGAAAAAAAGAGAGAAAAAGGACAACAAAAAGACAACATGACAACAGATAGCTAGCTAGATATTCTTCATTAGTTCAGCCACTTGTTCTTGACCAACATCTAGATATTAGAAGAGGAAACTTTGAGTTCCTCTATATCTTTGTTCTTGTGATCCTCCAACTTTTTGAAGCTTGATCTAGTCCTTTTACTAGGTCTGTGATCCTCCTTAACCTCCATGAGTGCCTTCTCTCCTTTTCCCTTCTCCATCTTGTCCACAAGTATCTTGACATGCTCAGCTGAGGCCTTGAGAATGGTGAAACTCTGCTCAGTGATGTTACACATAGTCTTCTCCAGCCGCTCAATTATGTTCTCCATTTTATCAACTCTCTTAAGCATGTTACCACCTTTCACCACATTCCCCTCTTTTATTTTGTTCTCCATTAAAATGATTCTGTAATTGAGGGTCGTAATCCCCTCAACCCTACCAACAACCTCCTTCAGTTCATCAATACACTGTCCCATAGTCTTCTCTCCCAAATTCATTTTTCCAAGAGCCCCAATTTCCTTCTGAAACTACTGGATTTGGGTTTTAATAGTGTTGATGTCATCTTTCATGGTGTTGAGGTTGTTAAAGAAAGAAATACACCCTAGGTTATCAAAGTCCTTTTTCACACGAGCCGTCTCCTCCTTGGAGCTCTCTAGCCTACCCCTGTTACCCAGGTTAATGCATATGTTAGTCTAGGGCCACTTATCCTATATAACATTATTTGGGATATGTCTTCTCATTTTTTGATGACATATTATTGAATATAAATACTTCACACTCTTCCTTAATCTTATCAATTGTAGTGTTAGTTAGGTTACTAAATATTTTATCATATTTGTTCTATACTACCTAATATGCTTTCTTTTTAAATTGATAATCATTTTTTTCCATATTTATATTTGACTATTTAATCCAAAAACTCTACAATAATTTTACTAAGGGGTTACATATCCCTCAAATATTTCATCCACTATTATTTTCCAATAGGTTAAATATGGTTTATTGTGCATTGTGTCTGTGTCAACATGGGAAATGGTAGAACATTCATATTATTGCATCTTTTTTCACATGATGTTTGAGAACTACCATATTCCTTAATCCTTCATAATATTTTATCTATAATTTTTATTTCTTTATTGGTGTGAGTTTTTAACCACTTCAATGATCCATTCAATGGATCATTCATTTATCCATGTGTACACAAAAGCTCAATAGTTTCTTGTGTATTGATAAAGCTACAACCTCTATATGGCATGTTTGTTTGTAACCACATTCCTTATTTATTCTTCTAAGTTTAGTTAAAATTTCAATTTATTTCTTTATGTGAGTGGTTAAATATTTCTATGTTCCATTGAATGGCTTATGCATATGCTCCTCTCTATGCACAAAGCTATTATTTTCTTACGTATTTAATTTTTCTATAGCTCTAATGCCATACTAATTTGCACACCATTTTTCTAGAAAATACGTGTTCTCATTTTTTCCCTCCCTTTTCATATCCCTTTTAGCACAAACCACCTCACTCTTCTTAGATTTTTATTTTGTATTATAGTTTCTTGTGGTTTTTTTCTATTTTTCTTCCCCATTCCATTCCATCAAAAGCTCAATGTTATCCTTGAGAACTTTTAATTATTTTATATCTCCTTCTACCATGGGTGTTAATGTTGTGATGTTACATTGACCCATTTATGCATCTCACATGGCTTATTTTTGTTTTATTTGAGTATATGTTACATCTTTTAAAGGTTTCCTTCAGGACCCCAAATTTTTATTCATCATCCCCTGGGTGCATAACCTCCTCTTTGAAGACAACGAGATGATGGAATTTTTCATATATCATAGAAAAATTTCTATCTTATTTATAATATCTTTCATAGTATCTCTTTTGTCAACTCAATTAATAATTTTCCAATTCGATCTATTCTTTATTATTTGACTAGGGTCCCAAAATAGAGCCAAATGTTAGTATGGAAAATAGATTCACAAACTATATTTTTGAGTCCTACTCTGCTACATATCATTGTTAAATACCCCAATGCATATATTATAAAAATAGTCAAATATTTTGTAGTAGCTTATGTTAAGATAATTTAAGATAAGAGAATTGCAAATTAAATAAATAATTTATTTGTGAAATGTAATTGATAAAAAATACTCCAAACTTTGATAAAGATTCATTCATTAAATGTATTAGTTTTTCATAGTCTCTTAATTGATTGGAATATATTTCTAGCTTTGATTGTGTGTTCAATTTTGCATCAAGATGTTAGATCTTACTCTATGATCCATCACTGGGATGAGAGAGTGCAATAATAGAAATGGATCATAGATCATGAAGTATGGGTTGAATTGATGTAACATTTTACTTCATGATCTATGATCCATTTCTCTTCTTGCACTCTTTCATCCCGATGATGGATCTTAGAGTATGATATGAAATGTTGATACAAAAATGATCATACAATTGAAGCCAAAAAACTATTCTAATTCATTCATTCATTAGTCAATATGTTATGCTCTCTCTCTCTCTCTCTCTCTCTCTCTCTCTCTCTCTCTCTCTCTCTCTCTCTCTCTCTCTCTACGTATGGTATTATAATAAGAAAATTTCCCTTATACTCATTATGCCTCCTACCTACTATGGGAGTCAACCTATAGTTTTTTTTCCCTTTTGTGGTAGGATGCGTCTATATATGTAGTCATAACTTTTCTATTTCACTTGTTCATAAGGGTATCTAGCTTAGGAAATTCTAGCAAGATAGGGGTAATATAGGGAATTTAAGTTATACATTTATTTTAAATGACTCATCATCATAATCCCATTTCTATGTTTGGAAAAAGTGAAAAAGGAATTGATGGATAAGCCAAGGGCCACAACTAAGCACTATCTCAACATAATTAACTTTGATGATATTAAGAAAATAAAAATATTTTTGGTTGGGTTTTGCATAGTGATAAGACAAATCCTAGGTAGGGTATAACCTCTATCAACCTAGTATTTTCACATGATTTTGGGGACCCTACCCAAAAAATAGTAAATGAGAGAAAAAGATTCTCACCATTTACATGGGTTACATAATTCTAGAATAGTACACAACATTAGGTGATATAGTAGAAGACATATCATTTGAAACACTTTCAAAACAAACCTTCAATGATGTTTGGATGGTGTTGCCATTGTTTATTTCTACCAAATCGTTAACTCTAGCAATAGTAGAAACACAAGAAATAAAGGTTGAGACCATTAATGGGGCCAAAATAAATTACCATAATCATATAAGTGAGAAGGATGTTATAATAAATGCAAGAAAAAACACAAAACTCCTACATCTATTAAGTAAAATGAAATTGACAAGGATGCATGTGAGTGACCCTGACAAAGAAAGCACAAAATCATTTATAACATGCTTGTATTGTATAATATTTGGACCAAGAAGTGGGTTCGGTCATTTTTTGGTCCCCCATCTTTCTGCATAGACCTATCATTTTATAAATTCAAAACATGTATCTTACTTTTAGGTGCTTCAAACAAAGAAACTATATATGTACTAGCCATTTTATTTATATAAATGAAACATGTTTTTGATTGATCACATTCTTTTTAATGTCCCTTGACGTTCTAAGTTCAAACATGATAATTAGATGATTTCATGATATGTTCAAATGTTTAAATGGACATCTTTAAATCTAAATATACTAAATCATTGTACATAAAGATATACCAAGTTAGCTCCCAATGACTGACAAAAGAGTAGAAGTCACCAATTTAAATGTTCATATCCACCATGGGGATTGGTCCAACTTTTCAAACAAATGGCCAAACATAAGGGAATATAGATTTCAAGGCAATGATTAGGCATAATAATGATGTGAATGTATTGAAATTAAATTATATTAAATTGGAATAAAATCAAACACATAAAGATATGTATAAATCAGAGTAAATAGAAATAATCAAAATAAACCTAAATGTGCCACATATCACTATACACTTATCCTAGAACACCTTTTCAAAATAACTCAATAGTAAATAAGAATTCACATGCATATGCAAATTGCATACAAATATTAATTGTCTTATACTTAAATTCAAAGTATATCACTATCTATATCACCATCTACATTTCCATCAGGAAATTTCAAATAACAAATAGTCAAAAGAGCGTGAGAAGCAAGCAAAGCAGGAGGACAAATTGGAATTTTATTCTATGACGTGAAGAAATATTTATCTCTTTCCCACTACAAGACTATGGTTGAGCTTTCCAGGGCTGCTACATTCTTAACATAAGGCTATTCCACCACAACTGCTGGGACCCGTCTCATATGTACTCATTTAAGCTGCCCCCACATTGCCTCTAGAAATTTCAATCCAAATAAGCAAGCAGGGGTAGATTAGTTTGCATCTGAGTGTAACTCCAAAATTAGAGATATCTTTCTCAAACTGGCAACTGTCATGTCAGATTGAACTTTTCATATTATAGATATTCGACGTTAGGGGATAAGTTTGAATCAAAACGAGCCCAATTCATACAAGTTTAACCGGTTATGAACGTGGATATATGTCTATTTTTGTGTGGAAGAAGGCAATAATCTCCCATAGCAAACATCTCCCATTATAATAAGAGAATATATGCATTTTATTGGAATATTAGTCATTTGAATGTAGCTGTGTTCACGGAAAAAGAGGAATAATTGAACTAGGTGCATAGCTTCTTACAGATGGTGAATTTAAATTGGAGGATAATAATATGGTCCCATGGAAGGGGCTGCTGATGTTATTTCTGTTATGCTGGTGGACCCTCTGTCCTGAATTTCTGCAGGAACACTTCCTGTGAAACTTATTTATAAGTATGGTATTAGGGTGGTATTAATGATGGAAATTCTATAATAGTTTGTTTATCGAATAGTCTAAAAATACAGAGAGTTTGAAATATGCAAATCAAAATATATACTATATATATACAAATAATTCATATAGTCTAGTAAGAACAATCTTGTATCATTTAAAAATATTTCTTTATTTAAATTAAGTTTAGTGAATAAATTTTATTTTCAATAAAAGATTAAATGTTCAATACGATATAGATGATAAAATAATTTATTATTTATGACCTATGTCTCATGTTAAATACATTTTTAAGTAGAGGACACATGAAACTGATGATTAAAAGAAAAATAGAAGAATTTCTTACATCGGTGTCCACTTTAAGAAGTGGCAACTGACTTCTTTACACATGCCAAGTGGTGGTTACAAAGATTAAAAGAGAGGTCTTTTTCTTAGGTGCCCACTTTGGGGAAGTTGAGAGTTACAAAGCAAAAGGAGGGATATCTCTATAACGTGACTTTAGAAGTTGAAGAGATTTGCAATGTTTGGTCTTCTATTAGTCATGTGCTGCTTTTCTTTATGGTCATGTGTTGCCCACGAAAAGCGGGCTTAGGGTTTCTATTTAGCACAAAAAGTGATATAAATTGGAGGCTTCAACTAGTAACCAATTTAAAGTTGAGACGGAGAATTCTTCATTTCAGATTTTTAGAACTGTTGCTTGTAGCTCCAACTTTCAAGATTTGTAAAGCCTACTAGGCTAAAAAGAAATATATTTTTTGAATAGTGTATTTCATTTATTGAGGCAATAGAAAGTAAGTTATTTTATTCTTGTAAGATCTTGTATTATTCTCTTTTTTGTGTTGAGTGTGAATGTGCAGTAGAGTAGCCCTTCTTTAGTGGTATCCAAATAGTGTGCAAATAAAGTATCAACATGGGGTAGCCTAGTACCAGAATCTGTGAATGGAGTATGTGAATTGTTACACAATGAAAAGCATAAATAAGTGAAGCACAAAGAAAAAAACATAATTGAACTATGCATACCTATACCACATATCACTATACATTTATATTAAAACATTTTTCTCAAAACAACTTAATAACAAACAAAAATTAACATAAATATACAAATTCTATCACTACAATATTTAAGATGAATTTTAATTGTTTTCAATTGTTGAGATCAAGAACATATCACTATCCATATCACCATCAATAATCCTATCAAAGAACAAATGGTCAAAAAGCGTGAGAAGCAACCAAAGTAGGAGAAGAAATTTGATATTGTATTTCAGGATGTGAATAAATTTCATCTCTTTACCACTACAAGTCTATGGTTGAGAATTCAAGAGCTGGTACGTTGTTAACATGAGGCTATTAAGGAAGAAAAGAAGAAGCCTAGTGAGGGTCCAGACAAAAGAACCAGAGCCAGTACAAAGAAAAATAGGGATGTTAAAAAGTAAAAGAGGCAGCAGAGAAAATGGAGATCCTTGAACTTAATGCAGCCGCCATGCTCAGGACCCTGGCTTAATCTGGTGCCTGTCTCTTTTTGGCTCTATTTTTTGCTCTTCCTTTTTGGTGTTTGTTTCTTGGTTGGCCTTTCCTTGGCCTGTCTCTCAGTTTTTATGCTTTAGCTATGTTCTAAACTCATTATTGCTACTTTTTATCTTGTTGTGGGTTTCTGGTACCCTATAAAACTTGTTTTACTTAATAAAAAACATGAGGCTATTCCACCATAAGAGTTGGGACATGTCTCATATCTACTCATTTAAGCTGCCCCACAATTGACTCCAGAATTGTTAATCCAAATGAGCAAGCATGAGTATATCAGTTTTCTTTGATGTTAGTGTAACAAAAAAAATAAATCTTTCTGAAGCTTGGTAGATCATGTGAATTTGAACTTTTCAAATTATAAATATGAGAGGTTGGAAAATATATTTTTTAGCAAAAGTTTGAATCAGAAGAGTCTAGTTCATACAATTTTAACTAGTTACCAATTTTATATTCTTCTGCTTCTGTGCAACAAAATGTCAGAATTAAATGGAAAATCTTGCAACTAATTTGCACCCAAAATGCTTTGGATCCATTGTCTTATTTCAAGGCTCTGTTGCATTGTGATAGGTCAATCTCCTTGTTTGTTTTATTCCAGGACATAAATACCCATGTCTATTTCTAGAAAAAAATAAACATCGACTTACCCATTAAACTGAGAAAATATTCTTTATTAAAGTATTAGTTGTATCTTAAATGCATCTGTTCCAACTTTGAATATTAGTTGAGGTGCATGACAAGGATGGGTTAGATCTCTTATATATTTTGTGGATTTAAAATTTTGATTGGTCTATTGTGTGGTTAAAGTTGCGGACTTTATCATAGATATCACAATGCATCCAACTATAATTGAATTGAAAACTAGGAACTACAATTCTTGTCGAGATTGTATGATGAAGCATTTAAAATAGATTAACCTCTTTCCTTCTATGAAGTGATTCCACAATCACCAAATGATTTAGAGAAAAGAGAGTGGTGTCTTAAGACTTGTTACAGTCTCGAAACTATGTGTCTTAACATTAACCCCAGTACAAGGAATATTGGAGTCTTATATTTTTATTTTCTTAATTCATCTTTGATGAAAATTTTGGGCATATATTCCATTCTTAGAAGATCTTATTTTTGATATACATCAATTCCACTTGATGTTTGTATTAATATTTCATATGCTAAGATACATTAGAAGTGATAAAATATTGGAAAAGTATTGAACATAAAGTTTGATCAAATACTGTACTTCTCCTTTACATACTTCATGCACTCAAATTTTTTCCCATGTATTAGACATTCACACTTGATTATATTGTGTTAGTAAAACATAATTTTGAGATGATAAGTGTACTTGAAAGGAATGGACTAGGATCTCATATCCTTCATCTTCTATTGAATTTGATGATACTTGTGTCAATACAGACATGGCTACTTTTGATTCAATGTAGTAAGATGTACATTATCTTCTAGATGCGGCTACTTGGGATGCCTACTTGACATGTATTTTGAGTATCATATTTTAGATGTGGGAGAATTGATTTATTACATTCATCTTCCTTTTGACAAAGATGTTTCTTCTTTACCTCTTGTGAAGGAATACTTTGAATCTCTTGTTTAATCTCTACATGATCATTCTTTATAGTTTGACATGAGTATGGATAGTTTTGAGAAGAATTTGGAGGATGTCTCTTTAGCTCCAAAGATATCTTTGTCTTTGAATTTTTTGTATGTACATCTCCACTAAATTTTGGATTGTCATTTGGATCAATGAGGCCTTGAATGACTACTTGGGAAGGGGCAATCTTCAACATTGACACAGGAACTCTTGAGTAGCTTTAATAGATTTCATACATATTGAGTTTTTTTCCAACATATTCCTCTTAGATGTGGGTAGACGTCATCCATTAAAATTTTATTTTGTTTCTTTCGAAGGAGATAAATATAGTTAGATGATCATTGATTATCTTCTATGTTGAGTTTCCAGTATCTACCATTGGAATTGATTCAAATTTTGGGGAAGAGGGGGTGGGCTCTATGGACTCTTTTATTCTATTGTATGTGGGGAATTATTCCTCAAATCAGGTTTTATCCTTTATGTATTCTTAAGAGCTTTTTTAATGTAATTTTCTTCTTTTAAGGAGGAGTTTTGTTACACTAGGTTTTCTCCTATTATCCATTTGTAAAAATATTATATTTTAATATAGGTACTAACATGTACTAGTACTTGGGACTCATACTTGTATAATTACATCATTTACATTATTCATCATTCTCTCTATGTTGTATTTAAAGTGGGCGTTGTTGTGAAAATGGTTATTTCCTATCTATTTTTCCTTAAATGTAGTCTGAACAGAGTACACTATCACACATGATTACATGTTGAATTTACTTAGCAATTTAAAAATATTTCTTGAAGCCTCTTGTAGATATGTGATCTTCTTATTCCCTATTTGTCACATTGCATAGGATCATGACACTTGTAATCCCATCTCTCAACCTTGTATATATAAACAAGACCTCATACATACATTCTATTCATTGCATACATTGTGTGCATCATTAATCATATTGATTTAATATATTAAGTGTACCTTAATGCACATGCTCTTTCTTTTCTCTCTTAGGTTATTTTAGCTTTTGTAGTGATCTTGGGATCTTGAGTCCTTGAGTGACTCTAACACTTGTACAACTGAAATAATTAAAAAAATTTAACATGCTCTAGAAATAATTTTTTTAAAATAATTTAATTTAAAAAAAACATTAATAAAAAATTCATGAATTTTTTTTTGTTCCATGAACTAGATTTGCAAGTTATTTAATTACAAAAATCAAAGAACAAAAATTGTAGTATGTAAGAGTTACACTCTAGTAACTTCACTTATAGAATTGTTTTTAACAATTAATCTTTTTTTTAAATTTATAATAAAATTGCACATCCAACGGATTTTAATTTAAAAATAAAAGACAAAATCACAAATAATAGTAACAATTTGACATTTTATGTTTATATCATTTTGAAAATTAGAACATAGAAGCATGATATTGCGCAAGTTGAAAAAATATATTTGTGCTTGCCTTCTTTTATAAAGTGCAACAATTTTTTTTCTTGAATTTTCATCCTCTTATTGAATACTCTAAGAAGTTCTAATATTTTAAATTACAATTATGAAATATTGTATGTTTAAATGAACATCTTTAAATCCCAATATATCATGAATCATTGTATAAACATGTGTAGAAATCACCAATTTCAATTTAAGATCATAGCCACATCACAAAAATTGCTTCTCTATATAATAGAAATAACCTACTATAAGATCAAATCCTAAGAATAAGAGATAGTTCCTATATGGAAATGATCTACAATAACATATTATATATTTGAATTTTTTTTTTTAATATATAAAGCCTAAGCTTAATAATAATGTGAATAGATATAGATTAGTATATATAAAACAAAGATAAAATCAAATTTCCTAAAAATATATAGAAAAAATAAAAAATAAATTACAATAAACCAAAAATAGTTATACTTAACATGGCTATGCCACATATTACCATATAATTGAATCTGCTGAATTTTAATTGGCTTCACTTGCTGAAATCGGAAGTATATCACTACCTATGTTCCCATCGAGAAATTTCAAAGAACAAACAGTCAAAGTTCATAATAAGCAACCAACATAGAAGGAGAAAATTTACAGAAATATTTATCTCTTTCCCACTATAGATCTATGACTCAGCTTTCCAGATCTGGTACATTTTTAACATCAAGATTCTATTCATGTGTCTAGTCCAGAGCTACCATTCATATGTACTCTGTTAACACATTTAAACTGCCCACACCATACAGAGAAAACAAAGAAAAATCACTCTGTTCTAAGAAATAACAGTGTATATTCAAAAGTAATGATTTTTTCTAACTTTATTAGTCTCTGGAACATCGTACATATATAGAAATTAAAGAGTGAAAGAAGCAGAGAACTGTAGAATTACATCAAAGAAGATGCAATTCAAAACTACTCATGAGTGCAGTTCTTCTCAAAAAGGTAATAAGAAAGCACAGATGGATCAGATTGTTTTGACTGTCATTGGATCGACAAAAATTAGAAATATTTTTCTGAAATTTGGTAGATCATTTTAGTGAGAACTTTTCAAACTATAAACATATGAGGCTGGCAGATATTTTCTTAGAATGAGCTTGAATCAAAATGAGTCCAGTTCAGACAATTTTAACCGGTTATCAATGTGGATAATCTTCTATTTTTGCGTACCACAAGACCTGAATTATATGGTAAAATTTGCCACTATTGATTTGCATTATGATAAGTCAATTAAAGTATTAGCCGTGTCTTATGCATCCTTTCCCTCATTTTGAATGTACTTATGTAAATGGAGAAATGGAAGGCATTAAGCCAACTGCTCAAACTTTTGTGCAACTGGTCTACTTAAAATAATAGACTACCCAATGAGAGCTCTGGACAAATTATAATAAAATTTATTCACATCGAGCTTTATATCCTAGTCTTCTGATCGCCATTTTATTTATGAAGTAGGAATTCTCAAAACTCTCATGATATTAGCTTTTCAAATGTGTAGTGAGAATCACATAAACCAAGAATTCTTAAAAGGTAGTTATCATTTTGAAATCTTTAATTTTGGATGTCAATTTTTTCGAGAGTGCATGATTCTTTTGTACCTTTGCAATGTCATAATTAGATTAATTCTAATTTATGTAACTATAGTTTGAGACTGTGGTAAAATTTAGCATTTGCATGTACTAAGATTGCGTCTCTAGTATTAATAATTGTCTTATGATTGTCTTGATTAGAAAGTTCCAACTTGGTATATTATGAGGGACGTGAATAGGCTTGGTTAAGTCTCTTATATCTTTTGTGAATTGAAACTCTTGATTGGTCTATTATGTGATTAAAGTTGAGAACTTTATCATGGATATCACAATGCATATAGTTATAACTGAATTGAAAACTAGGAACTACAATTCTTGTTGAAATAATATCATGAATCATTTAAAATAGATTGACTTCATTCTTTTTATGAAGTGATTCCTCAATCACCAAATGTTCGAGTCTTATATTTTAATTTTTTTAATTCACCTTTGATGAAGATTTGGAGCATATATTCCATTCCTAGAAGACTTTTTTTTTATATGTGAATTCCTCTTGATGATTGTAATAATATTTCATATGCTAAAGATACATTAGTAGTGATAAAATATTGGAAAAGTATTGAACAGGCCTGGTTATGTTGTTCAGCTTAGGTACTAGTATTGAACATAAAGGGTCATCAAACATTCTACTTCTCCTTCAAATACTTTATGCACTCCAAACTTTGCCCATATATTCTAGATGTTCACACTCAATTATCTTGTGTTGGTACAAGATTATTGGAGACAATAAGTGTACTTCAATGGAATGAACTAGGATATAACATATCCTTCATCCTCTATTGCATTTTATGATACTTGTGTCAATACATACATCGCTACTTTTGATTCACTACAACAAGATGTATGTTATCTTCTAGATGTGGCTACTTGGGGTAGCTACTTTACATGTATTTCAAGTAAGTCTACAGAGTCTCATATTTTAGATGTGGAAGAAATAATTTATTGCATTCATCTTCCTTTTGAAAAAGATAATTCTTCTTTAGTTGTTGTGAGGGAATACTTTGACTCTCTTGTTCATTCTCTACACGATCATTTTTCATAGTTTGACATGAGTATGGGTAGTTTTGAGGAGCATTTAGAGGAGACTTCTTTATCTCCAAAGGGGATATCTTTGTCTTTGGATTTTTTTTTCTATGCACATCTCCACTATATTTTGGATTGTCATTTGAATTAATGTGGCCTCAAGTATTATACTATTAAAATTTCTTTGTTCATCTAGAAAAGAAATTATGTCTAATGTGTAGGTACATTCCTTGGATGGTTTGAATGAATGTGTGAGTGATTTATAGAAATGTAGAAATTCCAAATACTTGAAGTGATTTCTTCTTAAATACTAGGTCAAAAAGATAAGGTTTGATGCTCATGTGTCAAATGTATCACTATATGATTTGGGAAAGTTGGTGGTTCTCAATATTTTTATGAATGTATATTTTTATACAATATCCCAAAGAGAACTATTGAATGACTACTTTGGTAGGGGCAACATTCAACATTGTTATGACAACTCTTGAGTATATTTAAGAGATTTTATACAACTTGGGTTTTAGATTCCTACATATTCCTCTTAGAAGTGGGTAGACATCATCCATTCAAATTTGATTTTGTTTCCTCCTAAGGGGAGGAATGTAGCTCAATGATCATGGTTTCAAGTATCTACCATTGGAATTGATCTTACATTGAAGGAGGCTCTATGGTCTCTTTTATTCTCTTGTACATAAAGAATTTTCCCTCACATGAGGTTTTGTCCTTTATGTCTTCTTAAGAGCATTTTTTCATGTAATTTTTCTCTTTTAGGGATGACTTTTGTTCCACTAGGTTTACTTGGTTTATCCATTTGTAAAATATTGTATTTTTATATGGGTATTGAACATGGACAAGTACTTGGGACTCATCCTTGCATTATTTAGAATTATTCATCATTTTCTTTAAGTTGTATTTAAAGGGTGTGTTGTCGTGTAAATGGGTATTTCTAATCCATTTTTCCCTTAAATATAGTGTGAATAGGGTACACTATCACAGATGCTCACATGTTAAATTTACTTAGAGAGTTAAAAATATTTCTAGAAGCCTCTTGTATGTATGCGATCTTCGTATTCCCTAGTTGTCACATTACATAGGATCAAGACATTTATCATTGCCCTAGTTAGTCTTATCTCTCAACCTTGTCTATATATAAACAAGGTCTCATACATAGGTTCTATTCATTGCATGCATTAAATCATTAATTATATTGATCTAATATATTATGTGTCCATTATTACAAATGTCATTTCTTTTCTCTCTTAGCTTATTTTACCTTTTGTAGTGATCTTAGGAACTTGAGTCCTTAAACGACTAATAAGTATAAATTTTTAAATTTTAAATAATTAAATAAATTTTCACATGCTATAGAAACTATTTTTTAAACTAATTTAATTTTTAAAAATTATTAAATAAAATGTCATGATTTATTTTTCCTCCATGTATAAGATATTCAAGTTAATTAATTAGAAAATTCAAAGAACAAAAGAAGCGGCATATATGAGTTATATTCTAGTAACTTCACTTATAGAAAATTTCTTGACAATTAAAATGTTTTCTTAAATTTATAATAAAATTACATCCAACAAATTTTAATTTAAAAAGAAAATATAAAATAAAAAACTATAGTAACAATTTCACATTTCATACTTGTATATCATTTTGAAATTTAGAACATCCAAGTATGGTATTGTGCAAGTTGAAAATATATATTTGTGCTCATCTCCCTTTATAAATTATAACATTTTCTGAAATTTCATTCTCTTTTTGAATGCTCTAAGAAGTTCTAATATTTAAAATGACAACTATAAAATATTGTATGTTTAAATGAATGTCTTTTAATCTTAATATATGATGAATCATTGTATATGTTGGTATCTTCTCCTTGCAGGACCAAACATGAATCAAAAGGTGGGCTTGATCCTCAAATTAGGCACTCAAGTTTGACAAGAAAATAGAACCAATTGATGAGGATAGAGAACATCCTCCTTCTTCTTTGAGCTCCACATCACTCAGGCAGGTATTGCCTTATCTGCACACTCAAGACACCTCATGATAAACCATAGGCCTGCAGATACATTAGTGTGGAATAGTTTTCAAACCCCTATAGGTATCCTGTACCTCAATGAAACCAAGATCTCATGCAATAGCCCTACTTGCATAGAATGAGTCTGAAGACCAGAGACCTATACTAACAACATGAAAGGGAAAGGGTGGAACTGAAAGTAAATGATGTGAAGATGAGTTGAAGGACCCCTGAGATGTCCTAAGTCCTTGATAGACCGATGCCTTGTCTAATAGGCCACAGAGTCGAATACCCCATTGTAATAAATAGCTATGAAACAAGAAGACAATGTACTCAATGTGTTGATGCCTAACATCAATCACACACCATGACCAAACCTCACTTTAACAACCCACCTATGTATCCAAATATGTTACTGTAGACACCTAAAAATCCTTTAGAAAATAAAGTATTTTTATTTTTTGAAAAATCCCTGATGACATCATCATTTATTAATTAATTATTTATTTAATTAATTAATTTATTTTTATGTCATTAAATCTCTTTATCTTAATTAGAAACATTTAATTAAGAAATCCCTCCCAAAAATGTTTAAATCTTATTTAAACATTATTCTCTTTATTTATTAATTATTTAATTAATAAATTGACCAAAAATCCCAAAATAAATAATTTATTTATTTTTTGCCCAAAACTTGGCCAATTTCCTTAAGACCACTAACCTCTTCTAGAATATTCTAATCCCTCTTTAATTTTGATTAAAGGCTAATCTCATCATTTCTTAACCCTAATCCCAACTCAAGAATATTTAATTAAGATTAAATATTAATCCTCAATTCCTAATTTACCCTAGGAAAACTCTAGACTCTTCTAGAACTTTTCTAATCCTTCCTTAAACCCATTTAGGAGAAATTACCTACTTTCCCTAAGCTAATCTAAGTCTCCTTTGACTCCTAGTCAAACCCTTCCCCTAATGAGCCTCAAAATCATTAAAGCCTTTGAGATAAATAAACTTTTATTTATCTCCTAAATTCCTCCTTATCCCTAGAAAAGCCTAGACTCTTCTAGAAAGTCTTCATCCTTATCCTCTTGACTCAAACCCTAACCTTACCCTAAACTCTAACCTTTCTTCCTAACCAAAGCCCTTAGGAAATCCTATAAATGCTCCCTCTTCCAAGAGCAATCCATTAGCTTAGTCTTTCATCTTCATGCATTGTTTTCATTCTCTTTTACTTCTAGCTTTAACATAATCAATCCTAATTGTTAGATTTCATTGTTTTCTTCAAGCTTTTTAGCACATCTTAGCATAGATTTAATGGATTAACCTAGTTTCTTCCATTGTTTTGCATAGCATATAATCATCATCACATCTCTCTTTGGTTTAAAATGAATCTTAGCATAAACATCATGTAGCTTAATCTTCATTTCAGCATCATTTGGATCCTTGAGGGCTTAGGGACAAATCAGGTGTTCTATACCTGTTTTGTGCCATTTATGAGGTTTTAATGGATCTCAATCCATCCTAAAATGCATTAGAGTATGCTCCAAGTGCTTAGAGAGCACAACCACATCTCGTAAGCAAGAGAAAATCAAACAGTGCTTGGGTGCACCTGTTTAAGCTCTATCTGAGGTGGCTTAGTTTAGAGTTTTCTTTGTTTTGGATTGATTTCATGCTAGGTTAAAATCTAATCTTTGTTTGGCTTGAAGCTTTCAAAACAGGTATCCTCAAAGCCTAGTCTACATTCTGGCACGCCTGATGGGACCCCTGTCCTGATCAACTACTCTGAAATTGACTTTCCTTGGCCTTTTTTCTCATCTTTTTCTCAAAAATCTAGATTGTAACATTTATTCTTGGTCCAAATTGTGCATTTGTCGTCTACAATTGCGCTTTTGTACAAAAATTTGTAAAGTTGTGCATTTATCCTTTAAAACTGCGCATTTATAAGTTAAATTGCGCATTTGTCCTGATTTGCTATGCATTTGTGATGATTTTCTGCGCATATGTCAAATAGAGCTACGCATATGTATTTTGTAAAAAACTTGCATTTTGACAGCATTTTGGTAGAATAGGTGTAGTTGCGCATGCATTCTTTGTTGCTGCACATATGTGCAAAATTTGGATTTCCTGTTATCGCGCATATGTTCAGATTCCCTGCACATTTGTTCACCGTTCCTGTGCATCCATTCCAGTGAGTGGTAAGCTAGTGTTTTTTAAGTATTTTAATTTGGTTTTTTCCTTGCAGATTCTAACTCTTGTTATTTTTTGCAGGTACAAAAAACATTTAAAATCAATCTTGAAGGCTTTGTTGATCAAAGAAACTAACTTCATTTTTTGTAAAATCTTGAATGCCTTTTAAGTTTCATGCATCAAAGCTAAATTAGGAACTTGTCTTTTTTTGGAACTAAAAAATTAAAGTAAATGGTCAAAACAAATCTTGAATGAAACTAAAGGAATGAAGCTAAGTCCTAAGAGTCATTGTCAATTTGAAAAACAAACATACTCTTGAATGCACTAAAAGAAATGAACATCTCTATTCCCTCTTTTGTTTCAAAGCAACTGCACAATCAAATCTTGAATGCCTTAAAGGATCAAAACAAAGCACTTCAAAGTTATTAAATCAACACACAAATCTCGATCTTGAATGCCCAAGTCAAAGCAACTACAAACACTCGAAAGTCTTTTGGAAAAAGAACAAATCAAACCTTAAGCACTTGTGTCTTCAATTTCAAAGTTCAAATCACACTTAATCCATTTGGGAAAAAGAACAACTTGCTTAATGTGCATCTAGGAGCTTTCTTTTTCTTACAAAAACCTTGTTAAAGTAAGCAACGTAGAACATTTGGACTTAGACAAGTTCACTTGTTCTACTTTTAGCGAGGCCTGTCCAAGGAGAAAAGTGCTTCCTCCTCAGAGAATGACCTCAAACCGGTATCCCCCTGGCTGGTATATAAATAAGGTGAAGGCAAAAAGTACTCACTTATATCTCCTAATCTACGGGTGTTTTGTGCCAAATGCAAATGTCTGGGGATAGGTAAATATTCCTCCCCCAGCGTTGTTGGCTAGGCTCTTAAGTGAGTCACAGACGGTTAGCATAACCGGGTATGGAGACTCCACAGAACTATTAAAACCCTGATTAAATAGAGGCTACCCTATCTACATCCGAAAGTATCAAAATCCTTGTGCAAGGACCGATTCCAAGGGGTTTATCGGGTCACCTCAAGATTACTCACCATTTGTATTCCCTTTTAGGGGGTACCAAGCTATGGGCAAGCGATTTTGATACTCACCTTCCTTAGGTAGATTTTTTTGAAGTGCTTGACAGTCAATACTCCGTGAAAACATTGTTGGAACATACACTTTCAAAGCTTTATCAGAGTTAGTTATCTTGTTTGTATCCCACAAGGTTGCTTTGTCCCTTGTGGAGATTGCTTATCCAAGAATCTTTGTTGAAATCTATCCTTTGCCATTGGAAAAACATCAAATTGATCTACAACTTGGTTCAAGATACTCAAAAAAGCCATGTCAGTCCAAATCCTCCCAAAATCTAGAAAATGTCCAAAGCTTTCAGAATCTCAAATCATGGTCTTCAAGTCATATTCAATCCATTCTTTTCATCCTTCCCTCCTATCCTAGGTTAGCAAAGTCATCTCGGTCATCCCCCATCCCCTTGTTTGTCTCCCTCTAGAGTCAGTCATCTTCCAATCTTAAGCCAAATCCAATCCTAAGTCTGATTCTGTCAATCATCCTAGTCTGAGTCTTAGTCTTCCAATCCATCTTCATCCTTCATCCTTATCCAACTCATCTGCAAGTCAGCATGTCTCAAAGCTATTATGATGAGTTTGGTTATTATGTCTCTCCCCTCAATCCATCCTATCCCAAAGATAATGAAAGCCTTGTAGATCACGAAGCATATTTTGAAAATCCTAGCAAGTTTGCTCCAAACATCCCCCAACATCCAATCATTCCTCCAAACTATCCTATCATGCCTTCACGCTTATCCACTAGCACTCCCTTTCATGTCCTCAGCAAGGAAAATCCATTAGCTTATCCATCCACAACTTATCCCTATCTTAAACCTACACATTCTCCATGTGCATCCTTCATACCTCCATCTCTTGCTATGGTCATATCCCAATCACCACCATCCCCTTGAAACAATTCATGCTACTTCCCTTATCCAAAACCTCCATCCATTTATCCTCCAAAACCCTTTCAAAACCAAACACCAAGTCTTCCAATCCTTTTCCCCAATCCTCCATCCTATCTCAATCCACCATCTTCTATTCCAAACCACATTCCCAAAAATCCCCTCCCACAAGCGGAGTGCATCGTTCAAACCGCTTCATATCCCATACCTTGATCCATCACCTCTACCTCTTTAGCACCATCATCCCCTCAAGAAAGTTCAAAAGCTTCCACCCCACCTTCATGTGAGGACCATCCAATCTCCCCATCTTCTACACATTCTAATCCCTCACCTCCTCCAATCCGAAAGTCTCCAAGGAGTTTCACAAGGAAGCCAATAACAAATCCCACTCCTAAAGTTGAAGGGCTATGCCATCTCAAACCTTCATTTGAAGCCATCACTAATGAGGCCCATCCATCGCTCCCATCTATCATCTATCTTCGTACATTGATCCTCTTCCATCTCCTAGCATCATTGAGTCCCTTCCATCCGAAGTCTCCATCCAATGCCTACCAACATCACCTCCTCCTAGCATTATCCAAAGCACATCCAGTGAACCCCATGAGTTCACCCTTCTTCCTTCCATCACAGCTACAGAATCTCCCATCCTTCTATCCACCCCCTCTGAAGAGTCTGTCCATACATCCCCCGTCACCCTATCCACACAAATCCTATCATGTCAAGATCTTTCCCAAAATCCTATTGAAGTAGCCATTGAAGATAATCAAGATCCAATCTTTTCACTTCCCCCATCACATGTTCTATTGCTTCCATCACCCCCAATCCAAAATCCTACAATCCCAATTCCTCCAATCCAAGATCCTATCATCCTAGTTTCTCCAACTGAAGATCCATTACCATCCCCCAATCCCAGTCAAAATCCCACCATCATATCCTCTCCTCTTGAGGATCTTCCAATCCAAACTATCCCACTGCCATCACTCTATCCTCTTGGTCCACTTACATTTGTCAGAGGTAGCCCACTTGAAGCAGAAGCAATAAGTTCTATATCTTCCATCAGGGAACCAGAAACTGGATGTTTATCATATTCCCCAAGTCAGAAATATCCTTGTTTGGATAAAATGCTCAAGAAATGGAATTATCAAGGCAAAGGCCTAGGCTCTTGTGAACAAGGAAATCTGGAGCCCATTCAAGACAAGAAACATCCAAAGTTATGTGGCATTGGTCACACATCAGAAGAAGGCACTTCCTCCAGAAATGTTGGTACAGCTAAAGTTAAATTCAAACATCCTTCCAAACCCACCATCACATCTTCCAAGGCATACAATGCTATTCCTCCTCCTCCATCATTACGGCCTAGGACAACCTATCACATTCCTCCTTCATCCTCCAAATCTATTTTGGGTCCATATGTCCCAAAATCTAGCAGCACATATCCTTCACATGCTAACTCCATTTTGGGACCTTACATCCCAAAATATCATCCCCCATCTTATCCTACTCAGTCTTTCATCCAAATTCCAAGCATCCCTAGTTAGGATCAACAAAGGAACATTCCCACATATCCTATCTACCAATCTCCTTCCATCTCTCCATCTATATTTTCGCCATCCCACACATCTCCTCATATTCACTCCAATGCTCCCCGCAATTTGGATGCCACATCCAATATGAATAAATGGAAATATCCACACAAATCCAAAGATTGTCATGTCTACTCTAAATGACATGCTCAAGAAAAGAAAAATCCAATCAAGAAATCCAAAGCATCCCAATGGTCACAAAGGCCTAGCAAAGAAAAAGCAAAATCTGATGCATACCAATGGCCAGAAAGGCCCACCAAAGCTAATGAAAAAATGATGTGGATCCCAAAGCAAAAAGATGTAATACATCTAAAAGAAACATCCACAATGGCATCCAAAGTTGCTAATCCCCTAGCTACTTAGTCTTCTCCTCCATCTCCTAAATCTATTTTGGGTCCCAAAGATCCGAAATCTCCTAGCATAAATCCTCCATCACATCCACCTCTATCTTCCACATCCTATCCACTTCATCCACCTTCCCCACAACATGTGCCAATGTTGGTCCTGATGACATCCCCCTATCATGATCACTTTCCATCTTTCCATCCAAACAATTTCTACCACCATATCTCCCATCTACCCCATCTTATCCATGCCTTTGCATAATCCCTCCATCCCAATAAAGTTGTACCAACATCCTGAGAAATTGAAAAGGCAGCAACAAATCAGAAAATGTCAGCAACAAATCAAAAAGATCGGTGAAGAAAGTCAGTGACAAATCAGAAGGTTAGCATCTAGTCAGCAAAAAATAAAAAAATCCATAAAAAAAATCATAAAAGCAAAGAAAAAAGCAAAAAAGAAGAGAAAAATAATCGTCCAATGGTGAAAACTTGGCAATTCAAGCGCCTTGCACAAGTACCATAATGAAAACCTGGCAAACAGGTGTCATGCGTAGGCCTGCCCCCAATTCCTTTCTGCAGTTGGGGGCAATTCCCTTCTTCCATCTTATCCAGCATCTCCTCCATCCATTTGTCTCTCACCTCCTTCATCCTCCTTTGGATCTTTGATGACAAAAACAAAGACTAATAGGTATACATGCTTTTGGGAACCTTCTTGGCATCCATCACACCGTTCAGCTACATATCCTCTATCCAATCCATTCATCCTATCTTCCATCTACCTTTCTCATCCTCTTATCGGCATATCTTTTGTCGAATCATACCCCATCCTACTGCCTCTAAATACATGAACTATCCTAAGTAAGAGGCAACTTATTCCTTGGTAACATATTCCTTGGAGACTATCTTTCATCCAAAATCTTCCATCTCCCAAATCCTTAAGCAAATCCACCATCCAATCTCCCCAAGCATTTCTCTATCCAAATCCCTCAGCAGTTCCTCCAGCATTCCATCTTCCAATCCTTAAGTAAATCCACCATCCAATCTCCCCAAGCATTCCTCTATCCAAATCCCTCAACAGTTCCTCCAGCATTCTATCTTCCAATCCTTAAGTAAATCTACCATCCAATCTCCCCAAGCATTCCTCTATCCAATCCTCAAGCAAATTTGTCATCCAAGTCTCCTAAGCAGTTCCTCCATTCAAATCCAAATCTTCCTCCATCCAAATCTCCTAGCAGTTCCATCATCCTCATCCTAAGCATTTCCTCCATCTTTCCATCACCTGGTATCTTCCCTTGTCATTGGTATGTAGCTATAGGCTACCCCCATGCAATCCAATGCCATTCATCCATCTCCAAACATTGCAAGCCATCTTCCAAAACTATCCATATCCTCCAGTTATCCAACATCCAAGATCAAGCCAACCAATCCAATCACATCCTTAGTCTTGTAGCAAGCCTTGATCTCAATCCAATCATCATCATTGGGATACATCCTTCCCAAATCCATGTCATTTGAGGACACATCATCCACCATCAGTCCATCTTGGCTTTCCAGCCTAGCTGGGGCATCATCATGCATATCTTTAGAGTTTTCAGCTTCATCCCTAGGTTCTTTGTACATCCTAAATCTGAGTCTTTTACCATAGCATCAGTCGTGTCTCCACCTCAGCTCATTTGTACATATGTGTCTTTAGGTCCCATCCTTTATGTCAGTCATCCCTTGTCATTGTCTTGTTGTACATATCCTTGTCAATCCCACATCAACAACATTTGATCAAAAATCTTGTCCTACCCAGCCTTGTACTTCAGCAATATCAATTGTCGACTATCTTTGATCATCATGACTATCTTTGAACCGCATCATTTGCCAATTAGCAACACAACATTCTCCCCATCAGCATCGAGTTCACATAGATGTATGGTTCTATTTTGTCTAACCTAAGCCTAATCACGGGTCCCCTCAGTTGTATCTTTCTTGTCTGACCTAATCTTCTACCAATCACACCAGGTCCATGTTGATGTATCCTTCCACAAGTTCAAACCAATCTTCCCACCACCAATCAATCAGTCCCATAACATCTCTCTCCTTGGCAAAGGATGTCTTTTTGGAGTTCTCATTTTGGTCTTGGATTTTATCCTTTGGATCTTGTTAATCTTTTACAGCTTCTCATTATTCTCTACTCAAAGTCGCCATGATCCTTTATATCATGGTGTGCAGTGAATGAGGACAATTTGGGGCAAGGTCTTTTGATCTTTTGCTTCTGCCTATGAGTTAGTTGTGTGTTTGTGGTTTCTTCAACATTATTTCCATCATGCCTCCTTCGGGTTTCATGTGTGATGCTGGGGCAACCCTGCGTGTCTTTTTAGCGTCAGTCCTATGCAACGTTGGTGACAAGGCCTCATGATCCCAGTATCCTTGGTAGGTCTCTAGCATTGCTATATTAAACTAGGTTGTGCTCTCCACATTTGCACTTGGAGCTTCCCCCAATCCCTTGCATCCTGCATCATATAGATTAATCTTTCATCTTGCATCTCTCATGTAGCTGCATCCTACATTTTGCATTCCATCTCATCTTGCATTCACCCATCTTTTCTCTTGGAAGCTTGATTATTTATCTCCCCTGCTTCCTCAGTCCTTCCTTCTCTGTTTCCTTTCGAGAAAATTCCACAACGTTTACTCCTTGCGTTATTTTCTCGAGGGGGCACAACCCATCATTCCTCTAAATTCTAGCCTTGGGCATCTTATTTTCTTATCTTTGACGCCATGTCACTTGTGGCATCGCATCAAAGAGGGGCAAAATGTAGACACCTAAAAATCCTTTAGAAAATAAAGTTTTTTTTTTTTGAAAAATCCCTGATGACATCATCATTAATTAATTAATTAATTATTTAATTAATTAATTTATTTTTGTCATTAAATCCCTTTATCTTAATTAGAAATATTTAATTAAGAAATCCCTCCCAAAAATGTTTAAATCTTATTTAAACATTATTCTCCTTATTTATTAATTATTTAATTAATAAATTGACTAAAAATTCTAAAATAAATAATTTATTTATTTTTTGCCCAAAACTTGGCCAATTTCCTTAAGAGCACTAACCTCTTCTAGAATCTTCTAATCCCTCTTTAATTTTGATTAAAGGCTAATCCCATCATTTCTTAACCCTAATCCCAACTCAAGAGGCACAACCCATCATTCCTATAAATTCTAGCCTTGGGCATCTTATTTTCTTATCTTTGATGCCATGCCACTTGTGGCATCGCATCAAAGAGGGGCAAAATGTAGCACCTAAAAATCTTTTAGAAAATAAAGTATTTTTATTTTCTGAAAAATCCCTGATGACATCATCATTTATTAATTAATTAATTTATTTATTTTTATGTCATTCAATCTCTTTATTTTAATTAGAAACATTTAATTAAGAAATCCCTCCCAAAAATGTTTAAATCTTATTTAAACATTATTCTCCTTATTTATTAATTATTTAATTAATAAATTGACCAAAAATCCAAAATAAATAATTTATTTATTTTTTGCCCAAAACTTGGCCAATTTCCTTAAGACCACTAACCTCTTCTAGAATCTTCTAATCCCTCTTTAATTTTGATTAAAGGCTAATCCCATCATTTCTTAACCCTAATCCCATCTCAAGAATATTTAATTAAGATTAAATATTAATCCTCAATTCCTAATTTACCCTAGGAAAACTCTAGAATCTTCTACAACTTTCCTAATCCTTCGCTAAACCCATTTAGGAGAAATTACCTACTTTCCCTAAACTAATCTAAGTCTCCTTTGACTCCTAGTCAAACCCTTCCCCTAATGAGCCTCAAAATCATTAAAGCCTTTGAGATAAATAAACTTTTATTTATCTCCTAAATTCCTCCTTATCCCTAGAAAAGCCTAGACTCTTCTAGAAAGTCTTCAATCCTTATCCTCTTGACTCAAACCCTAACCTTACCCCAAACTCTAACCTTTCTTCCTAACCCAAGCCCTTAGGAAATCCTATAAATGCTCCCTCTTCCAAGAGCAATTCATTAGCTTAGTCTTTCATCTTCATGCATTGTTATCATGCTCTTTTACTTCTATCTTTAACATAATCAATCCTAATTGTTAGATTTCATTATTTTCTTCAAGCTTTTTAGCACATCTTAGCATAGATTTAATGGATTAACCTAGTTTCTTCCAATGTTTTGCATAGCATATAATCATCATCACATCTCTATTTGGTTTAAAATGAATCTTAGCATAAACATCATGTAGCTTAATCTTCATTTCAATATCATTTGGATCCTTGAGGCCTTAGGGGAAAATCAGGTGTTCTATACCTGTTTTGTGCCATTTATGAGGTTTTCATGGATCTCAATCCATCCTAAAATGCATTAGAGTATGCTCCAAGTGCTTAGAGAGCATAGCCACATCCCGTAAGCAAGAGGAAATCAAACAGTGCTTGGGTGCACCTATTTAAGCTCTATCTGAGGTGGTTTAGTTTAGAGTTTTCTTTGTTTTGGATTGATTTCATGCTAGGTTAAAATCTAATCTTTGTTTGGCTTGAAGCTTTCAAAACAGGTATCCTCAAAGCCTAGTCTACAGTTACTACCCATTTAAATGATTTTAACCCTCCCTTGGAAGAGACCTATAAGTAGATAATACATTGACTAGCATCCACTGGAAGACAAGCATGACATATCTTTGACACCTCAGCTCATACATACATGAAAACTAATCCTAAACCAGTTATCTCTGTGAAGACAACTCCACTTGCAAATAGATAGGCAATGCAAACAGAAAAATCAAACACCCTTGATGTATGATTAATGAATTTAGAATTCAAATGGAGATAGCTTGGTAATAGTAAGAATATACAGAATCCTCATACATAAGACAAACTAATTACAATACATATCATATTCTCTGAGCCAACAATGGAGAAAAGAACACTCTATATGCAAAGAAGTAGAGAAAATCTACTGGAAAAGGACCCTTCATGGAATCGAAAAAGGAACCCTTACACAATCAAAACTTTGACCATTTATACCACTTAGCTACCTTGGAATCCAAAAGATATGATGCAACAAGCTTCAGACAACTAGGGTTAGGGTTGCAACAACTACACCAATTGTAAAATAGTCAAAAGTCAAAAATCAAAATTCTCAGAGGGAAAACCGACTACAGGTTTGTCAAATCCAAGGATGATCTTTGTGAATGAGAAAATCTCTGAGAAGTACAGGAAAATCATAAATTTCACCATATAAACCAATCTGATCAGACCTGCAAAGTGCCTTGAGCCACCAAAAATATCCATCCCCACATGGTACAAACCCCCCTACAATCGATCAAGGTAGCCTGGACCACACTGCAACCACTGGCGCCACCAAACAAATCAAATTCGGCCACTAAAACAATTAAAACTAGTCCTTTCTGTCGCTGGAAATGTCTCAGGAAATTCAAATTTGAATTTCAATGGTCACTTCATGGCACCTGCAGCAAATCGGTAGTCAAAATTTAAACCTCGATCAACTTTAAGTCATGGCCGTTAGATCTTCATATTTCCTGGGCCTTATGACCTTAACTCATCTGATAGCCTAGGGTTAACTCAAGAGAACATGCGACAAGCCAACTTACTAACCCTGGTCCTTTATTTAGCGAACTGGCGACAAAAGTTTTTGCCAATTCGTAGAACACTTTTTACCTCCGCCAATTCATTTCGTGAATGAATGATCACTTTTAAAATTTGTCGGGCCGCTAACCACTTTTATCAAGACTGCTAAACCTTAGACCCGCACCTAGGCCCGCTTAATGCCACTTGTCATCATGTCATTCATTGCTATCGCTTGGTCATCACTGACATAGGACCCACCCGCTTTAAGCCTTCAAAAATGGATGGCGGGAGTAAGATCTCATGGCTCTGACAAAACTCATGAGAACTTACACCAACCGTAGATTATGTCCTTATCACTAATCTCTCTGACAATGACCCCACCTAGCCGCATCATCCACATCGACCAATAAAAATTAAACAATTCAGCATCACTTGGCAAAAGTCCCATTGCATCATCATCCCTTCCTCCAATGAAAATCATTCACATCATCCTTGAATGTCAGAGGACCCACATTGACTACGCACCTGAGAAAAAGTAAAATTGACGGCTGGCATAAGATCTCATAGCTCTGACACATCTCATGAGAACTTACACCAACCGTAGATCTACTACAGATGTCAGGACCCTTTGACAAGCCGGCAACCCAGGACCCACTAACAACTACCACTGTGTTACAACATGGACCAATAAGATATCACCATTTGTGCATATGTTACAATGGACCCACCTATTTGAGAAGCTCTATCATAAAGAAAAATCAATGACTAGCGTAAGATCTCAAGCCTCTGACAAAGTCAATGAGAACTTACGCCAACCATCAGATTGAGATGTTATCAAAAGATGAGGCCGAGGAAAAAATTAAGCCAGAACATAAGAAAAATTAAAATGCAGGACTTAGGATTTTAGGAAAAATTAGGCACTGAGGACCCTAGGAAATATTAAAGGCCACCGAGGGTATAGGAAAAATTAAAGGGGACCCCACCGACACATGAAAAACCTAATTGCAAACATGGTAAAGTGGTCTCTAATAAGAACATGCAGATTTGGAACTTTAGTGGCCGGTAAAGGTAACTTAAAATTAGAATAGGGCCAAGGCTAAAAAAATGGTTTTTCATGCAACGGCTACATTTTTGAATTTTTGACAAGGGTTTCAAGGCCAGAGACATAAAAATAACTACAGAGACCAGGAGAAAAATTGCTAGAGCCATGAAATTTTTTGCACGTGCTAACAGTGGCTCTAGGTTGGGATGCATGCCTCTTGCAAGCATGGCAAGAAATTAGATCTCTGGGAAAAGCAGACCATCAACTGGAAAAAGGGCACAAAGATCTCAAAAAACATAGGGAACAAACCGGGGAAAATAGGAAGGGAAACTATATACAAAGTGTACACAATTTTTACAAAAAGCCTGAAACCTCAAAAGTTGAACCAATCTTTGCCCCTGTCAAAAATTTTGTTTTCATTTCTTTCTTGTTAAGGTAAACTAGATACTTTATTCCCATTTGTTTCACCAGGCATATCAATACTTTTAATCAATCCATCAGGAAAAATAAAATTTTTATCTTCACCTTCATAGTGCATGTAAAAACTTGGAATACTCTCATTATCCTGCTCACTATGAAAGTAAAACTTAGCATGCTTATGAATACTATCATCAAATTGAAACTGCTCTCTCTCTACTAATTCATGTATGCCATCATTCTGAAATGCAAAAGTCCCATACTTTATCTGATAAAAATCTTCATTCATACCTTGACTATGCATATCCTCAAGTGTAGTTGGTGGGAGTTCAAAAGAATAATCACATTTATACTTACGCCTAGCATCATCATCAAAATCTGCTACATTTGAGACCTCCATGAGTTCTTCAAACAATGGATTGATAATTCCATGCAATACTCCTTGTTGCACATTATGAAAAAAAATGGCCTGATCATCATCAAACTCTTCATTATATAAAGCATTGGGGAACACTTTAAGTTCACTACCCACTTCATTTCCATGGAGATTTTCAGCACACAAAGAAAAATCAGAACCATATGAAGATTCACAGTCAAAATCACCTACCAAGCATATAGTATCCACAATTATATCTTCTTCATTATCTTGTTTAGGAAAACCATCATAGTAAAACCATGGTTCACTCCCAAACTCTCTGTTATATGCTGCAACCTCATCATCCAATGTAGGACTATTAGATAACCTTAAACTCAAACCTTCATGCTCATCCTCATTGACATCACATTGAATTACCATTTCTTTATCTTGAAACTTTGAGGACAGAACACCCTCAACATCTTCATACTCAAGCAGATTTGCACAATGTACAAATTGAGATGCATTATTACTTTCAGATTCAAAAAGTGAAAACATACCTTCACTGATAAAGGAATGTTCACTTCCATCATTACTTTCTTCCTCCCATGTTGCATCGGACTCATATGAAGAAACCTCAACATCACCGCCTTCATCACTCTCACCTGAGTAACCACTTTTAGCACTATGTTCCTCTGACTGTGACTGACATATTTGTGAATGACATTCCTCACCTTGTAGAGCAACATCAAACTCATCATTAGAGACAAAAATTTTAGCCTCCTCATCTGTATAAGACTGAGACATAGAAGCAGCAGCCTCATGTCTAGGAACATAAGAAAAATCATACTCATAATCAAAATTACAAGAATTAACTGCAGTGGCAAATTTACAACTCAAAACACCATCACACTGCTCAATTCTACCAAGGTCTAGAATATATCTTACTGCTGTAGCATCCTGAACACATATCTCATCAGTAGCAGAAGACTCAACAACATTTATACATATATCTTGATTTGACATTTCAATTTCATTATAGACTATAGCAGAAGTGTTGGTACACTGATTTGGAGTTGTGGTATCAACACTACATCCTTCTTTTCTTTCATATTCATTATACCGGCACACACTCATGGAAAAATGACCTCTGGTCAATCCATATTTCAAATTGTTCTCAATGTCCATCACAGTTATAAATGCTTGATATAACGACCTAGGCTCCTTATCCCTCAACAAGTAGTTCATTTTTTTATCAAATGCATCAAAGTAGACATTCATACATACTTGATCATTGGGTCTATAATTTTTAGGGATATCATTCAATACTTTAGAAAATCTGATATTGAATTGAGGGATAAGTTCATCACTCCCAATATGAATCCTTAAAAACTTATCATAGGAATCAGATATGCTTACCCTTTCTCCAAATTGCTCCATGAAGGCCAAATGCATCTCACTCCAAGATGAAATAGAACATGCTGGTAGAAAAGAGAACCAGTCTCTAGCATCACCCTCTAGAGTTTGAACAAACAATTTCATCCATAGGTCTTCATGGCACACATCAAAATCACACATTACATCAACAAAGCATTGAACATGTTTCCTTGCTAACTGATGTTGGTCCCTATCATACTTTGGCAAATATCCCCTAATTCCATCAGGGATCTTATTAGGGAAACTAGGTATGCCATCATAACAAAATGACACATATCTTCTGACAAAAGAAACTCTGTGAACATCCATCACTAGCTGTAGCTTTGCACACCCACTTGAAAATCTTCAAGACTAATGACAAGAAATGTATACTTGAAACTAATCTTCTTTTGTCACTGAACCTTTCCTATATTCTTCACATTTTACTCCTTTTCTTAGTGCTTGATCACTTAACTAGGAGATATTTTAGATCTTTGAGAAATACCTGAGAGTCTTGTTGACCGAAAGGTAGGGCAGATCTAGAGCTCACCATGTAGCTCCATCAAATTCTTTACTATGTAGAGTCGCCACCTCCTTGAAGAGGAAAGTAATGCACTTGTTCTTGTTTCTTCATCCAATCAACACAAAAATCCACCAAGTAAACATGCACTATTTATCAGAAGATGCACTGATCAAATAGAGAAATCAGAGCCGCCACTCAACATTTAGTGAGAAAATTTTACAAATATATTTTTTATATCTGACTCTGTGATCATTTAACCAGACTCTATGATGATCCAGCCAAGTAAGGAAGCTTGTTGTCTTTTACTTTTTCCCCAGTAGAGTCGCCAATTTGTTGGTATCTTCTCCTTGTAGGACCAAACTTGAATCAAAAGGTGGGCTTGATCCTCAAATTAGGCACTCAAGTTTGACAAGAAAATAGAACCAATTGATGAGGATAGAGAACATCCTCCTTCTTCTTTGAGCTCCACATCACTCAGGTGGGTATTGCCTTATCTGTACACTCAAGAAATCTCATGATAAACCATAGGCCTGTAGATACATTAGTGTGGAATAGTCTTCAAACCCCTATAGGTATCCTGTACCTCAATGAAACCAAGATCTCATGCAATATCCCTACTTTCATAAAATGAGTCTGAAGACCAGAGACCTATACTAACAACATGAAAGGGAAAGGGTGGAATTGAAAGTAAATGATTTGAAGATGAGTTGAAGGACCCCTGAGATGTCTTAAGTCCCTGATAGACCAGTGCCTTGTCCAATGGGCCACAGAGTCAAATACCCTATTGTAATAAATAGCTATAAAACAAGAAGACAATGTACTCAATGTGTTGATGCCTAACATCAATCACACACCATGACCAAACCTCACTTTAACAACCCACCTGTGTATCCAAGTATGTTACTACCCATTTAAATGATTTTAACCCTCCCTTGGAAGAGACCTATAAGTAGATAATACATTGACTAGCATCCATAGGAAGACAAGCATGACATATCTTTGACACTTTAGCTCATACATACATGAAAAATAATCCTAAACCAGTTATCTCTGCGAAGACAACTCCACTTGCAAACACATAGGCAATGCAAACAGAAAAATCAAACACCCTTGATGTATGATTAATGAATTTAAAATTCAAATGGAGATAACTTGGTAATAGTAAGAATATACTAAATCCTCATACATAAGACAAACCAATTACAATACATATCATATTCTTTGAGCCAACAATGGAGAAAAGAACACTCTATATGCAAAGAAGTAGAGAAAATTTATAGGAAAAGGACCCTTCATGGAACCGAAAAAAGAACCCTTACAAAATCAAAACTTTGATCATTTATACCACTTAGCTGCCTTGGAATCCCAAAGATAGGATGCAACAAGCTTCGGATAGCTAGGGTTAGGGTTTCAACAACTACACCAACCGTAAAATAGTCAAAAGTCAAAAATCAAAATTCTAAGAGGGAAAACCGACTGTAGGTTTATCAAATCCAAGGATGATCTTCGTGAATGAGAAAATCTCTGAGAAGTACAGGAAAATCATAAATTTCACCATATAAACCAATCTGATCAAACCTGCAAAGCACCTTGAGCCACCAAAAATATCCATCCCCACACGGTACAAACCCCCGTGCAATCGATCAAGGCAGCCTGGACCACACTGCAACCACTGGTGCCACCAAAAAAATCAAATCAGGCCTCTAAAACAATTAAAACCAGTCCTTTCTGTCACTAGAAATGTCTCAGGAAATTCAAATTTGAATTTCAACGGTCACTTCATGGCACCTGTGGCAAATCGGCGGTCAAAATTTAAACCTCGATCAACTTTAAGTCATGGCTGTTAGATCTTCATATTTCTTGGGCCTTATGACCTTAACTCATCTGATAGCTCAGGGTTAACTCAAGAAAACATGCGACAAGGCAACTTACTAACCCTGGTCCTTTATTTAGTGAACTGGCGACAAAGGTTTTCGCTAGTTCGTAGAACACTTTTTACCTTCGCCAATTCATTTTGCGAATGAGCGATCACTTTTAAAATTTGTCGGGCCGCTAACCACTTTTATCAGGACCACTAAACCTTAGACCCCCACTTGGGCCCTCTTTATGCCACTTGTCATCATGTCATTTGTTGGTACCACTCGGTCATCACTGACACAGGACCCACCTACTTTAAGCATTTGAAAATGGACAGTGGACGTAAGATCTCATGGCTCTGAAAAAACTCATGAGAACTTACACTGACTATAGATTATGTCCTTGTCACTGATCTCTCTGACAATGACCCCACCTGGCTGCATCATCTACTTCAACCAATAAAAATTAAACAATTCAGCATCACTTGGCAAAAGTCCCACTGCATCATCATCCCTTCCTCCAATGAAAATCATTCACGTCAGCCCTGAATGTCAGAGGACCCACATTGACTACACGCTTGAGAAAAAGTAAAATCGACAGCTGCCGTAAGATCTTATAGCTCTGGGACATCTCATGAGAACTTATGCCAATGATAGATCTACTATGGATGTCAAGACCCTCTGACAAGCCGGCAACCTAGGACCCACTGACAACTGCCACTATGTTACAACATGGACCAATAAGATATCACCATTTGTGCATACGTGTCAATGGACCCACCTATTTGAGAAGCTTTGTCATAAAGAAAAATTGACGACTGGCGTAAGATCTCAAGCCTCTGACAAAGTCAATGAGAAGTTATGCCAACCGTCAGATTGAGATGTTGTCAGAAGATTGGGCCCAGGAAAAAATTAAGCCTTTACATAAGAAAAATTAAAATGCAGGACTTAGGCTTTTAGGAAAAATTAGGCACTGAGGACCCTAGGAAATATTAAAGGTCATCGGGGGTATAGGAAAAATTAAAGGGGACCCCGCTGACACATGAAAAACCTAACCGCAAACATGGTAAAGTGGTCTCTAATAAGCACATGCGGATTTGGAACTTTAGTGGCTGGTAAAGGTAACTTAAAATTAGAATAGGGCCAAGGCTAAACAAAGGTTTTTTCATGCAACGACTACATTTTTGAATTTTTGACAAGGGTTTCAAGGCCAAATACATAAAAATAACTGCAGAGACCAGGAGAAAAATTGCTAGAGCCATGAAATTTTTTGCACGTGCTAACAGTATAAATATTTACCAAGTTCACTTTCAAGGACTACATAGAATGTGTGGAACTCATCAATTTAAATTTTAAAATTTTAAATTTAAGATCAAATCTACATCATGAGAAATTTCTTCTATATATAATAGAAATAACCTACAATACATTTAAATTCTTATCATGAGAGATTGTTCCTATACAAAATGAAAATGACATACAATAAGCTAATGTAGATTTGAGACAAAAAAATTAGATACATAAAGCCGAAACTTAATACTAACCTGAATATATAGATTAGTATATATAAAACAAAGATAAAATAAAATTCCCAAAAATATATAGAAAAACAAAAATAAATGAAAAAAAACCATAAACAACATACTTAACATGGCTATGCCACATATTATCATATAATTGAATCTAGTTAATTTTAATTGACTGCACTTGTTGAAATCCAACGTATATCACCACCTATGTTCCCATCAAGAAAGTTCAAAGAACAAACAGTCTAAGGCATAAAAAGCAACCAACGTAGAAGGAGAAAATTTATAGAAATATTTACCTCTTTTCCACTACAAGTCTATGACAACTTTCTAGATCTAGTACAATCTTAACATCACGATTCTATTCATGTGTCTATTCCAGAGCTACCATTCATATGTACTCTATTAACACATTTAAGCTGCCCACACCATCTAGAGGAAATAGAGAAAAATCACTCTGCTATAAGAAATAACAGAGTGTATATTCAAAAGTAATATTTTTTTCTAACTTTATTAATCTCTGGAGCATCTTACATATACAGAAATTAAAGAGTGAAAAAAATAGCGAACTGCAAAATTACATCAAAGAATATGCAAACCCAAAAAAGCTAAACTAAAAGAAGAACAAGCTAAGAAACAAGGACCATGCATTACGCATTGCATCCTTATTTTTAAATAGGAGGACTCCTCGGAAAAGTAATTTTTTTTTTTAAAAACATGCAGATTCTATATCTATAAATCATATTTCTAGCTTCATTAAAAACTACGCACGACTGCAACTCTTCTCAATAATCTCATGAGCAAGCACAGATGGATCAAATTGTTTTGACTGTCATTGTAACAAGAAAAAATAGAAATATTTTTCTAAAATTTGGTAGGTCATGTCAGTGAGAACTTTTCAAATTATAAATACACGAGGTTGGCAGATATATTCTTAGAATTTTAACTAATTATCAATGTGGATAATCTTCTATTTTTGTGTAGGACAAGGCCTGAATTATATGATAAAATAATTTGCAACTATTGATTTGAACCCGAAATGCTCTGCATTATGGATAAGTCAACCTCAATGCTTGTTTTATTCGAGGACAAAAATGCCCGTGTCTATCTCTTATAAATAGCAAACATCTCCCATTATAATATGATAACATGTTCTTTTATTAAAGTATTGGTAGTCTCCTATGCATCCTTTAATATCATTTAACATTCTTCAAATTTTCATATCATTTCCCTAATAAGTATATTATCTTTCACTTGAATTTCATCACTTTAAATATTATAATTTAATATTATGCCATTTTATTTTTGTTCTTTAATATCTTTTATTATGTTTAGAGGCATCATTATAATAGATACAAGGCATGTATTATAAGAGTACAAGTGAATGTTAGCTCAAATGTAATGACCATCTAAATATAAAATTAATATTATTAAAATTAAATATTTATTTATAAAAAGAAATATTATTTGTTTAAAATATTTATTTACATTTTATTCTATTTAAATAGTAGGAGAATCTTGAAAAGAATTCTTATGAATTAAAAATAAAATATAACAAATTTTTGATAATTATAGTGCATACGAAAGTTGAACTACTACAGAGGGTGGTGAGACCCCTTCAAGATGCAATATCCTTCTCTCCACTTTGAAAAAATTGTTGAGGTACCTCAACCTCTAAGTGTTCTCACTAGGATGGTCAAATCCTAATCACTTTTTAATGGATGTATTATATTTTCATATTTAGTTGACATATAAGATTAAAATTACATTAAAATTTAGATTAAATTCGATAGTATCAATTATTAATTTTATGTGTTGAATATTTTGAATGACTATTATTATTTTTTCATTTGAAATTGGTAATGCATAACCATTATTTCTACATTTTAAAGAAATTCTATTACATCAATATAGAATATTATATAATATCAATAAAGTGTAAGGAAAGTAAGGTAATAGAATAACTTCCTACACTAACCTTAAGAGGAGGGTTAAGTAAAAAAATTATTAGATATTTATAAAAATTAAAGATACATAACAAAAATAACACACAAATCACAACACAATGATTTACATGGGGAAAAACCTTTCAGAAAAAGAAAAAGAAATTCATATTCTAAAAATATGCATAATACATTATTGAAACATATGATATATTATAATATACTTGCAAAGAAATATTTTCATAGGAGTATCACAAACCAAACATTAATAGGTAAATCAATAGCTATAAGACTCTTACACATATCCTCCATCTCACACACTTCATATACTGGAGATGCAATACATGAAAACCATCAAACAATATTATGAAACCATGGGATAAAAACTACTTTAAAAGTAGCAATCATATTCTCTCCAATCAAATATTGCCTATGAACTATCAAAATAAACATCAACACATTTAACTCCCTTTTACAACTCATTTATGTGTTTGACACATTTTTATGTTTTCTATTTTAGAAAACCCAACTTTAGAAGGTCAAAAATTTTGAACTAGGTGTCTGATTGACAAATTGTTTGAGGTACTAGAAGGCTTGTAATGTGCTATATCAAGCTATAATCCACTAGACCAGAACTACAAATTTTTTCAGACCATTTAGGTGTGTCCTAGGCCTTCAAAATTGAATTCATAAAATTTCTTCGGTAACTTAAAAAATAGAAACCTTAATATCTTCAAATATACACATGATCTTAAAGGATGCTTTATTGGCATTATTATCTACATAGTTCAATACTTTGGGGAAAGTTTAAATAAAGTTTGTGCTCACATGTAAACTTATTATAAATGGCAATCTTATGTAAATGCAAGAGTGACACACCATTTTCCTAATATATAGTTGATGAAAAAGTCAAATATTAGATGAGTGGAACAGAGTGTAAATATTATGAAAATCAAAGTGATGTATTTAATTTTTTTTTTTACTTGAATGCACAATAAATAAATGTGACCTTGAGATAATGCAAGAGTTTTGTTTATGCAGGACACTTAAATTTATTTTGAATTATATTCAAGTAAATATAATTTCATATTAAAAGCATCATGTAATTTTTCATTAATGTACCAACAATATTATTTATTCTTTTTAAAAATAAATAAATTAAATAGACAAAACTAAACAATTCAACTTTGCAAATTTCAACAATGATAGATTTGAACACTTTAAATTATGAACACCTTTTTACCAAAACTAAAAGTATCAGAGCATTGACATGAAAGACCACATTAATATGTAATAGAATGTGAGACCAAAGATATAAGATAACACATATATTTCCTATGTGGAAAAACTATTATGGGGTATTAAAAACCACTCAAAACCTGTCACTTTATTCCATCCAAAACATCAGCTCTTTATAATGGTGGAGCATAAACTCTACACCTCAAACCAATCCTCATAAATGAAAGTAGACTACCAAGTCATTTTGAGTGCAATCAGATTTGCAGTCACAAATCATTTATAGCATACAAGGAAACATGTGCATTGAATCCTATTATCATATATATGTAAAAAATCTTTGTATGTAAATCAGAGAAGTGATAGATTGTCAACCCCTTCACAGTATGGTTTTCAATGTTACTAATTAAAATATGCACTATGCATAACATTGTCACAATAACCTTTCTCGAACTGAAAATAGAATTCTCCACTATAAAAACTAGAGACAAAAAAGTTCTTTTCAACCTTTTACAAAATTTTAGATCTAATTGTTTAGGGGTGAAATGGATACTATTGAATCTAAAAATATAAACTATGTGAGACCAGTTTATTAATTAACCATTCCAACACTAACACTTAAAATATAAGAGAAAAAGGGGCTTCCAAATATAATTCTCAAATTAACCCAAGTTAGATTAGAAAAACCCAAGAAGATGAAGGGATGCCAATCCTAAACCCAAATTATATCAAGGAAGTACACAAATAATTCCTCTTTCATGCAATGTAGGATTTGATTAAAGATGTGTAAATGCAAATGTAAAATTGAACCAATTGATTTAATGAGAAAAGTAAGGTAGATCTAGATGCTAAGTATATGTAATCAACCCAATTAAGATATGAAAATAGGTCTAGACTAAGAAATAAAATGGATTATAGAGTACTCACCTTGAAATGTGTAAGGAATATGCTTTTTTTCTTTGAAAATAGAAGATCTGAACCTGTGACAAAACTTCTGAATGTGGATTTGTGATCACAAAAAAAAACCTAGCAAATAATGTTTTTCTTAGACCTCCAGGAATAGATCAACCTTGTGAAACATGTTCTGAAAACTTTTCCACGAAGTCACCAAGTTCTTGGGACACTGTAGAAAATTCATCCCAACCTCTTCAAAAATGTCTCGACAAGTAGTTTTTATCTATCTATGTTCATAATTCTGATAGCCTACTCTTGCACATAGAAAATCTTGTTTTGGAGTTTGGGTGGATGAGGGCTTGCCTTGGGCAAGCCTTAGATTCAGGAATCAACCTTTAAATTGAAATGTAAATATGTAAAGGAAACAAGGAAAATATAATTATTCACCTTTCTTGTAGAAACCCTTGTCAATAAGGATTTGGTAATGCTTGTATGTTGTAGAGGTTGAATTTGCAATGACAGATGTAGGAAATCTCAAAAAATGCAATGGATCTACCAAAAATACATCATGGATCCATGGATGTAAACATGAATCAATGAAGAAGATAATGAAGGCCTTGAATGTAGATATCCTCTCTTTATGAACAACAAAATGCTAGATGTTGAAGAGGAAATGCTCACAAAGGATCCTTGAATATTGAATGCTTGAATTTTCTCATGGGATTCCTCGATCACTAATAGATATTATGGATGTCAAATTAATATTAATGGAAGTTAATAGAAGATAATAGATGTCAAAATGAGGTTCCTAGGCTTCCTTTTATACTATTTTTCAGGCAGGAAAACAAAGCAATCCGATGGGGTCACCTAATTTTGCAATTTAATACCCCAAGAAAACACTGACCCCAACAATTAAAATACCTAGGGAATAGGTAGACCTGGTCAACCTAATCTAGGGTTGGCCTAGAGAGAGCCATCCCTGAGGTCTCAGAGACTGTACAGTTGAAAGTCAAAGATATTATCGAGCATGAATCCATCCATGGTTCATAATGTCAGTAAAGGATGAGAGATAAAATGTCTTAAATAACAAGTACATCCATTTTAAGATGATACAATAACAATAAGAATCTTCAATACTACTCTATTGTCACTTTTTCATGCCATATTAAACAATGGCTTAAAGCCATGAATTGATAGAGCCAATACAAATGGAAACTTTGAACCAAGCTGTAAAACCCAATTTCAGTATAACACTTGAGTTAGGGTTTACACACAATAAAACAAAAATCATGTTACAAAAATAAAAATACATTTATTTTCCAACTTTAATTTCTATCTCTCTTTTAATTTGTATACTATAACTTCATCCCCTTTCAATACAAATAAAAGTAAAATAAATCTATTTGAAACTGAATCAAAATAATCTTTTCTAGTTTTCTTTTCCATTTACAAAATTTACCTTAAAAAAACTAAGGCAATGTAAAGATATTACCTTTGTTATGGCAGTTCAAACTACAAACACAATCCTATAAAATCCTCTATTACCTCTTCTTCTAGCTCATGGAGATTCCACCAAATAACTCATCACCCTTCATAATCTTGGATATCTAAAAACAAAACGCAATACCAGCTATAATACTCACAACATGTAACTGCAATCTCATCATGATGGCTAGGGTTTAGGCCCACCCTTCGAAATGAGAAACAAACCTTTGTTTTCCATATGTGCTCATTGATCCCAAAAACAAGATGACTATAATTTCAAGTTCATAAATGAAACACATAATCACTTTAGACCTAATCAATTACTAACAAAATAATAACATAATCATTTTCCAAAATACTTTCAACATGGATTTCCAAGAAATAATCATGCTATGTTTGAATTCTATGTATGTTGTGTTGTCAGATTGATACCTTATGTTGGGGTAAGTGCACCAAGATGGTGTACAAAAAAGTGGCCACCTCCTTAAAAAAACCAAAAAATTTCATAACATGATAGGGTTATTCAAAATTTGAAAAAAAGGCTTGGAAATGCCAAGCCTTTTCCAAGCCACAAAAAATAATAAAAAAAAATTAAGTTTTGCAAAACCCAACCACGTTTTGTAAAAAAAAAATTGCTTTACAAAACCTGATCACATTTTGACTGTCATAAACTTTTTTAAAAAACCCATGTTTGACTATTTTTTTTCACCCCAAAATCGAGTTTGAAGGAGAGAGGAGGAAGGGAAAACACATAAAACCAAGTGGGTTCTTTTTGTTATTGAATTTTGTTTCCATATTGATCATTTTCCATATTGATCATTTTCATAAGTAAGATTTCTTTTTAATTATTTTTGTTTCAATTTTGATTGAGTAGGGTTTGTTGAAGTGATTTAACTTTTCTTCATTAATATGATGTTAGATTTGGAAAACAATCCCCAACCATGAAAGAGACAAAAAAGACCTCTTTGACCACAGGAAAATATTGATAATGTTGGAGATGCGAAACAAGAGAACCCTCTAAATTCACCCCCACAACAAGAAAACCCTTAGCAAATCTAAAATCTAGTGCTAAACCCAAATCCAAACCCTTCACATCCTCCAATAGGTCACATTGATGCCACACAACATGAACTTATCAATTGCCTTCAACAAAATAGTGTCCAAATATCCATATTGGTTAATGGGTTGAGGTTCTCTAGTTTTGAGCACCACTCATCTCTCACCACTTCCTTATCTAAAATGACCAATAGTGTGAATGAGGTGTCTATGGAGGTTACAAAATGGGGTTCATGGAGGGATAGATGTCATGCATTTTATGTCAATGGGTTGTCATATGATAAAGTGAAAAAAAGAGGATACTTAAAAAGATGACACATGTTCTTCTCACCGAACCTATTAGTAGTAACTCCCTAGAAGTAATTATGAATCAGTTTCCCATAAATTGGGGTGTTCATAATAGGATGAGAGATAAATTTTCAGATAGGTGGTATATGGACTTTGATCAAGCACCTTGTAATAATTGGGACACGCCTTTATATTTTTTGAGAAATCTATATTGTGAGTTTATCCTCAGTGAGAAGCCAAATTACTTTTAAATCCTACAATTCCATGGTAGAGGGAGTGGCTATGCACATAATAGAGCTAGGGCCCATAGAGTGGTAGAGCCGCAACATAGGATGCATCTAGCCAAAAAACCATAAATCATGTTGCGGTTCCAGTAGTAGTGAAGGATTCTATGTATTTACAGACCCTTCAGGTAGCTACATCATTGAATAATGTCATTATTAAGCATGGCACATAGTTAGTTGAAGTAGAGGGTGGATCAACACCTGTATTGTACACACTAAATAGTGCACTTCTCTAAGTCATTATTTCCAAGGGAATCCATGAATGGGAAACCTTGAGAAAGTGACCTAGAGCTCCCTAGGCATGGAGTCACAAGGATGTTGATGGTGCTCTCAGCTAGAGCTATTGAAGCATGCAACCTTGCTAGTAAACCACACAATGAGAGATTCAAAGAGATAAGGGAAAGAATGCCAATATCCTCAAGAATCAACAATGAAGATGCAATTCAATGCAACTATGCTAAGAATGAAGATGGAAGCTAAGCTATGAAAGGAAAGTATTAAAAATCCTTGCTAATTAAGCTATGTGAGCTAATCTAGAGCATAAAAGAAACTAAGCTAAATGCCATGAAATCTATGATGCAATAATGAAACTAGAATGCAACAATGATTTTCAAAAGCTCCAAAGTCTCCAAGAAATCCTCCAGCATAAGATTAGCATAAAAAGTTGGGATCTAAGAATGAGAAAAGAGCTCTCCTTTTAAAGGAATTGAAAAGGAATGGACCATGGAGATTAAGAGGCAAAAGATTTAATCAAGGGTGGAGGTTGAAAGAGGAACAATCCATATGCACAAATCTCCTCCAATGAGAAAATAAGAGTTGACTTTTGTGTCCATATGAGACAAAAAGTGTTTTTCTTCTTTTTATAAAATAAGAATAATACTTTATTTGTGCAACTTAGGATAAGAGGAAAAGTGGGGGCTTTTTATTTAATAAAAGGGGAGGAAATTACTTTTAAATAAATAAAGACTTTAGGATAAAATGGTTAGCCCATAGAATATAATCGAATAAATGATAAAACCAAGATTTGATCAAGGAAATTGATATAATTGAAAAATGTTGATTTTTGAAAATATTGATTTAGGGATTTGATAAAAATCTAAATGGGGGCCCAAAGTCTAGGGGACCATTTTAGGGTGCATACATTTTCCCCTCTTTGAATAATGTAAGATTGATGGATGGGAACACATCAAGACAAGCATAAGCTGACAAAGATAAGCTGAAAGACAAGACCAACACCTATATAGCTAGGTGATAATCAAGTCTCAAATAAGAGATAAGAATCTCAAGCAAGGCTGATTGATAAGCTGAATCAAGGATTAATGCTGATAGGTACTGCCCCCTCAGCATCAAAATCAAAATTAGGTAGAGGAGAAACAATAAATTGATAAACTTGATCAAATCACTAGAAATCATAATTGAAGGTGATAGGATGATAGGATAACCATCAAGTAGTGAAGACATGCCCCAATTTGACTAGGTTTGACTGAGAAAGATATAGGATAAAAATGAAGTCAAACCTCAGAGAGATGGATCTAATGAAGATGAATGAAAGACTAGGAGTTTGAAAGAGATGGGGATGAAGAAATGGAGATGCCCCAACAAAGATCAAAGGATCAGGCCTCAAATGGTCAGCCAATTGTGCAAAAGAGGGTGAAATTTTGAAATGCAATTTTGATTATCAAGATGAACTTAGATTTTGATTTCGATCCCGAAAATGGATCTAGGATGTCAACATTAGCTAGGGGTGCAATTTTTGTGCAATTTTGAGATGTTTTGAAAATTGGTCAAAAAGTCAAAATGCTATAAAAAGGGGGTAAAAAAGTCATTTTTAAAATCATTTGTCTTTTAGTGATTTGAGAATTTTGAGAGCTTAGAGAGAGAAAATGGCCCAACAAGTAGTGATTCTGGTTCACAGGCATCGATTTGAGCGCACCCGGTTGCATAACTGGCCTCCGCAGTATGGTGCCCTGGTATGTTTTCAGAAAAACTCACCTTGTAGGTCATTTAAGAGCATTTATTTCAATTTAAAACACATTTTTAATGTTTTAAAAAATTTTCAAATTTTTCTGGTGTGAAATATCATATGATATTTACTAAGCATCACACTCTTTGATAACTTTTGTCGTGCGATACTTCGTGGGTTGACATAGTATCGCACCGATGTTGAATCTAGTATTGCACGATACCAAACAAAACATCATGCGATACTATGCAAAATATTGCATGCAAAGATACTATTGCATTGGTACTAAAGAAAATATCTCATGATATTTTATCAGAAAATAGTATCACACAGTGTAGAAAAATGACATGTTTTAATGTTTTTGAGAAAAATGACATGGGTCCAGACAATGTTTTCTTTTTAAGATGTTTTGTACTAATTTTATACATCCATCATGATATGTTCTAACATCTGGTTTGGTTTAATGGCTTGGAGAAGCACTTTCCAGTGCTGCTCATTAGAGCCCTGAGAGTGATTGGGTTACAATGCGTCTGAGATCTTGATGATCTTGGATGGGCATACTTGGGGGAGATGGGTTTTGGTTGTCTGTTGCAGATGCCCCACATTCGGGCTGATCATAGATTACTGAAAACATTGGTTGAGAGGTGTCATAGTGAGCATAACACATTTCACTTGCCGACCGGAGAGGCTACTATCAATCTGGAGGGTGTTTATTAGATCTTGCGAGTTCTAAGCCATGAAGATCCTGTGAGTATAATCATGTTTATAGATAGTCATAGATGTAAAGTTTCCATATGATAGAAACTAACATGATTGTTTATTGGCATAGGTATACTATGATTAGGATCCAACTAAGGGACAACATAACACATAGGACATGTTCTAGGATGTCACCTTCATCGATAGACATTTGAGCTGCGATAGGTTGATGGAGAAGTATGGAAGGGATTTTCTAGTCCCATGTATAGCGTGCTCCATAGTTGCACAGGATCTCATCACTGACAGGAGCTAGAGAGGGTTCCCACTAGGATGGGGTAGGTTGGTAGTAGATCTTATAGTGTACCCATGGTGGATGGCATGCGGCCCAGCCATCCTAGTAGATATATGCCATGAGCTCCATGAGATCATATATCAGGAGAGCAGGACTTGGGCATGTAGGGCTGTGTTAGCATAGGTTTGGGCATGGGAGAACATCATCATTGTGCACCCACATGTGTAGCTGAGGGAGTAGAGACACCCCTATATATAGATATATAGGTTTCATATCACAGCCACATAGCGGGGATGTGACTTACTACCGCAGGTTACTGGATGAGCTCACCTCATTTCAGTGAAGACCATACAGGTCATGTGAGTAGTGGGGTGATCGAGAGCAGGAGTTAGGTTATAGGCTATGTAGTCGGCCATTGGTAGGTTAGCACTTTGATATAGTAGAGTGTTTTGTGATCACCCAGGTCTGGAGACAGTTCAGGTGACAATAGAGGGTGCCTACCGAGACCACCACCTATGCTCGGGTTAGAGACGAGGAGGGACAGGGATGGCTGCTGATGCTGGACTACTAGCAGGTAGTATAGGATACAAAAACTATCCATAGGGAGCCATGGGACTATCTCCTAGATATGGTAGATGCAGGGGCAGATGCGGTGTACAGGGCAGAGTGGAGGAGACATCCATTCCCTAGGTTTACTGTACCTGATGCACAACTAGATGCATAGGGAGATGAAGAAGATGAAGATGGAGGGGATGGAGGAGGTGGAGGGAGAGGAGAGAGGGGGACATAGCTCTAGATCGGGTGGCCAAAAATGATCATGGAGACAGGGTTCTGTGGATGAGGGGGATGACATAGCGATACCATCCCGCCGATGGGTGGATGCTGGGAAGGATTAGCCTATAGGGGAGAGGATTTTAGAGTGAGGATCTAGGTTCTAAAGATGGAGATGCAACAGCTATAGATCACTATAGCCATGAGAGACCAACAACTGACTAACCTAAGAGCCTAGATAGAGTGGTGGGAGAGGGCGGCACATGCTAATGTAGCAGAGATCCAACGAGAGGCATCACAAGCTGCATATTATCATGGACTCTACATATAGGCTGAACTTGAGGGACAGAGAGCCCCACTCTACTCTGAGAGGGCTAGGAGATCTGATATGGTACTTGATAGGGCAATAGCACCACCTCCACCACCACCACCTCCACATGATGGTGCTAGTCAGACCTAGGGCTAGGATAGATGTATAGAGACATACCTTGGGACATTATCTAGATTTTGGATCCCACATTGTATTTGTATCATGACATTTATCATATATATATGAGATTTACTAGATTTATGATAGATCTTGTGTACTTTTCCCACTTGTGATGGATGTTTCAGTGTTTATATTGTCTTGTCATATTTCTCAAAATGTATGTTATATATGCTCATGTATAATCTCTCTCATAGATGTATGTTTAGTTCTCATGTTTATGATATAGACTCATGTTTCTAAAAATGATCTTGTTAGGATATAGATATGATGATAAGATTAACCCCTTGTGATGACAAGAATAGGATGCTATGTGAAAGACAAGGAGTGAAAGACATGATTGAGAAAAAGAAAGGTGAGTGCTATTGACTGATAAGTCCATGAAAGATGAAAAAGGAGGGCTCTCTCCATATGCAAGATGCAAAAGTAATCTAACCTAAACCTAAAAATGCAAGCTACTATGAAAAGTTGTTTACTTGCAAGGTCACAAAACTTTTAGACTCTAATATTCATCATCAAGTGTTGTTAGTAGTGTCGCAAGATCACACAATACACACTAGTATGACTATGTGAATCTGAATATGATCTATATTAGATAGATATGTGGGAATCCCACCTAAGCATCAAAGACATATAGGTCAAGATGAATAGTGCAGTGAGATTACCTACGTTTAATATAGCAAGATTATGCTTGTATTGAGACACAAGAATGTCTAGATGACTATGAGCATGCACTTGCAAAAATAGTCAAGGATAATACCTTGTAGACCCTAATGTCAAGTGGAAAAAGCATAAATGCTAATGATAGTTAGGACCAACAAAATATACCCACAAGCAGAAAAAGAAATAAAACATGTCCTCATGCCCCTAGTCTTCTAGCTCAACATCATTGGAAACTATTAGGGAGAGAACACTCATCAAAGGAATCATCATAGACAACACAAAAAGAAATAAAGTCAAACAAGTCTCAGTGGGTCGAGTGTTTAAGTGTGTGTGTGTAGGTCATAGAGTCAAACTTTGAGTATCACATCTACAAGTGAGAGATATCATATCATGCTAGACTGTGGGTAAGATATCTGACAAGTGTTGAGAAACACTTGACGCTAGGATAGTGTTGAAAAATGTAGTTGGGGTTGGTGTTAAAAAACACCATTTGCAAGATGTCCTAAAGACCAACGCATCCTAGAGACCAAAGCTAACACAGTTATGCCCCCTAAACAAAGACAAAAACCAATTCCAAACCAAGGCAACAAGGTCAAGGCATGATGGAAAAAAGTTTAAGTGTCAAGGACACATGGTAAGAAACAAGGGTGTAAAGGCCTCAAGTAGCGCTTATTTCTAGGTTTTCACCACTTGGAGATTTTTTATTTTTTCAATTTTTTTGTATTTTTTCTACCAAAGCACCTGTTTCCAAGTTTTCACCAAGGCACTTTTTCTATTTTTTTGAATTATTTGAATTCTTTGCATTTTTTGACTTTTTTGTATTTTTTCAGGACTTTATATGCTTTTAAAGATTTTTTTAGCATCATATGTGAATTTTTTTGGAATTTTTTTAGGATCAATAAGTATGTACAAAAGATGCCCCCAGACAAAAATAGGCATCATGGATAGAACTTCTTTAGGTGCAAAACATTGATAGGATCAGGGAGTTGTTCTCCCTCTGGATCAGATAGTAAAAAAGAACCTCTCCCAAAAGCAGCAGTAATAATGTATGGTCCAAGCCAATTAGGTTCAAATTTTCCCTTTTGCTCTCTATGTTGTTGGTTCTCAGGGTTTTCTCATAGATAAAGATCCCCCACTTGAAATTCTCTAGGGTGAACCTTCTTGTTGATTGCTTTAGACATACGCTTTTGGTAGATTCTCATGTGATCAAAGGATGCTTTATGCTTTTCATCTAGAAGTTCTAGTTCTTGAAGTCTCATGGAACGGTAGTCTTCATTTGTCACTAAACCTTTAAGGGAAACTCTAAGAGATGGAATCTCCACCTCTAAAGGTAACACTACTTCAGCACCATAAATGAGAGAAAAATGAGTACATGTTGGAGTACGAATAATCATTCTATAGGCCCACAAGGCCGGATTTATCTATAGATGCCAATCTCTACCATTCTTGTGAACTATTCTATGGAGAATTTTGAGAATGGTCTTATTTGAAGCCTCTACTTGTCCATTTCCTTGCGTGAAGTAAATGTTGCCCAAAATTTCCCTCTTGTCCATTTTCGGCCATAGCCCTATTTTCCAAGTGAAATGCTCAAGTGTCAAGAGTCCAGTGTGTTTTCTACTCAAGTGTCAAAAACCCAGTGTGTTTTCGACCTCTTCTCTGTAGGATCGAGATGTTTCTACCTTTCGGTCTGGAGACCCAGTGTGTTTTTGACCTCTTTGCTGTGAAAATTCGGTGTGTTTTTGACCTTGGCTCAAAAACCCTCTTTGTTTTCGACACCCCTTTTGTGTTTTCAGCCCTAAGTGTACAACTCTGATAGGTGGGTCCCAGTGCCAAAGACCGTGCCAGTGTAGCAAAGATCTGATGATTGTCGCATGATCGCATGGGATCTCCTGATCCCATGAGATCATACGACAACCGTTGATGCGGTATCTCCAATGTCAGTGGTCAAATAGGTTCATTTAACGGTTAGCAGCTAATGTTTTATGGTTGGTCACATGATCTCATGGCTCTTCTGAGCCCATGTGACCATGCGACAAACTATGTCCCGTATCGTTGGTGGCAGTTAGCGGTTAGCGGGGGAAGCATCATGCGGTTGGTCACATGATCGCATGCAACCCCTTGACTACATGCAACCATGTGACAGGTGGTTTATAGGGGCTTCAGTGGGTGGTGATGTGTCCTATTTTTGGTGGTGCCGCCAGTGGTTATCGGGTAGCATCATGCGGTTGGTCACATGATTGCATGGGCTCTTCCGAGCCCATGCGACCATGTGACAAATCATCAGTGGTTAGCATGTTTGCGGGCAGTGTTGCTTTGGGTCCGTGTTGGGGTGCTAAGGTGTTTGCTGATGTGGTAGTCAGACTGAATGGGGGAGTGACATGTGGCAGTTCTAGGCTCAGAGTTGGAAAACTTTGCCCGGTTGCGCAGTTGGAGGTGGGCTTGGTTCTATGTTCGGTCGGGTAATCTCACAATAAAAGGAAGAATATTCTTTCTATCTGGCGATTATGAGACTTCGCTTAGTTAGGTAATTTCTTGATGAAAAGGAATATGCCAAAAAGGTAACGCGACTCAGCGACTGCCATCAGATGAAGCAAGATCAATGATTTTCATGTGGTTGCTAAAAGGTGCCTGAGGTTAAGAAAGATAGCACGGCTTGGTGACTAGAGGAGAAAGGTGACCCCGGGTGAAATCCAGGTTAAGTTTGTAGTGCGGTCTTGTGGGCCCGAGTTGTCTTGCGTGGAAGAGTGATAGATTCTCAAAGCTTGTCGCATGATCACATGAAGCCTTTCGGGCTCATGCGATCATGCGACCGCTGAATTTTCAAGGCCATGTGGTTGGCTCCTATTGGGCCACATGGCAGGGTTTGGCAAGTATGATGTCTTGTAGGTCCCGAGCGATGCTTATGTGGTGGTAGAGGCAGATTTCAAAAAAGCTTGTCACATAATCGCATGAAGGCCTTTCGGCTCATGCGATCATGCTACCAATGCTTTGTCAAAGTGGTGTAGCCTATTTTCACGGGCTCTCTTCCAAGATGAATGTTGCAGGTGCGGGTAGCTCAAGGAATTTATGTCACTAGGGCATGCACAGTTAAAGGAAGATGATGAAGGAGGTTTGGGTGGCTGTCAGGGGTCATTTCTTGTCTCTGCAAGGTACGAGTGCACATTCATGGCATGAATTTGTGTAGAAAGGAGTGATGATCCAGGCTTTTGTGTCTGTAGGCATGATCAAGTATAGAGATGGGCACACAAAGAGAAGTATCTGATCCTTGTGATATTTTCCAGAGAAAGCATTTATGATCAGATTTTGATTGGTTTTAGGGTTGATTATTATAATGCATATTTTTGTAACCCTGGTTGAGTTTGATTCCTGCCTGTGTGCAGGGGATGTATATAATCTTTTTTGGAGCCTGTAGTGCTCATAATTCACATTTTGTAAAAAGAAAGGCTCTTTCTTGGGAACCTATCTATGGCATTTCTACTTTCCCTCTGGTTTTCCACATTTTGTAAATTCTCATTGATGATACAAGTATTGCAGAGGTAGTTTGTGACAATCCTTCATGTCCTTGTGCTTGCCTATTTGCATTATCTCTTATTAGATTGAGGTTTATGAATGTTGTTAATTGAAATTGGGGTTCCTAGTCCCTCTCACTTTCTACAATTTTGTGTGTTTCCTGTGTCTGATCTGATTTAGATGTTTTTATGGGTATGCTACAGCCCCTAACAGTCTTGTCTCATTCCTACACCTAGTTGCAGAGGAGGATGTTTGTTTGTAGGTCATAGGTTGAGTCTTCTGTTTAGGCCTTCCTATGAAATACTTATGCAAGCCTATCTAGTGAGTGGTGACCTATTAGACCTAATTCCTCCATTGATTTCACTCCTCTATACTGAGATCCAAACCTTAGTTTTGGTGCATCACCTAGTAGGATAGATTTTCTTTCAGTCATTTCCCTTTCCATGCATTCCTTCTATCCCTTTCCCTCAAAGTTTACATTTCTTGTTAAGAGCAAATCAAGGTGATTATCCAAGAGGAACCAGCCTAGAATCTGGAGGTCTCATCTTGGTTAGCAAAAGGTCCCACAACCTTGAGATGATTCCCTTGTTGTATTGAGTTATCAAGACTATGAGAGCTTGAACTAAGGGTGAAAATTCAGTGTATAAAATTTCTGGCACGCCTAGTGGGACTAAAGTTCAGATTCATGTTCAAGATATGGTATCTCTAATATGCTGATAACATATTACAGACCTAGAAGAGGTCATTTTGCTACATATCTAGTGACTCCAGAGGGTCCACTGGTTTCAAAGATCAGATGCTGGTATGTTTTTAATCTTCATATTCAAGTTCTAGCTGATTGCATGAGTAGACATGTCAAGTTATTATGGACAGTAAGGTTACTCACCACCCTATTGTGAGAATAATGCTCAACCGGCTATTTTTCAACCTTACCAAAGTCACCCAAAGCCTCCTTTTACCCTAAGCTATTATACTTCTCAAGGGTATAAGTATATCCAGTATGCCCCAAATGAGTTTGCCCTTGTGTAAAGTTATGAGCCGGCTCTCAAGCGAGATGGATCATGGGCACAAGAGGCACAACAACAAATGCAAAGTCAGCTTTCCCATCATGCTTCTTATCTTATTCAGCAATAGATGTAGACTCTAAGCTCAGACTTCAAGGAGATGCAAGAGGCAAAGAGTCTGTTGCTTGATTTAGTTAAGTGTCTGAACTCAAGGAGCTCAGAGAGCAGGAGGCTCAAAGTTATTATGAAGAGGAGTCAGCTCCCTACTAGGAGATGGAAGCCCAAAGCTATGAGAAGGGGTTCATTCCTTACCAACCGGTAGAGACTCTTGTTGATGAGTAGCAGGCAAGACAGTTTCAAGAGGAGATTAGGCACTGAGTTGAAATTCAGACAGCAAGGTTGAGATCACTGATTTCTCAAGAAGAGGCTCCTAGGCCTAAGATTCCAAGCTAGAGGGCCCATTTGTCTCAAGAACCTACACATGAAGAGCCAAAAAAGCTTTCATTTCCAAGCTTTAAAGCTACTATGCCTTCTTTGTCTTCCCCCTCTTCCCCTCAGTTTCACATCCCAAGTTTTAAGGCAAAAAATTTCTGTTCAAGAGTCTGTGCTTGAGGTTCATTCCACCTTGTAAGAGCAGCCTGTTCAAGAAAGATTTTTATCCTAAGAGGCCCCTCTGGTTTCTCAGGATGATGAAGTGATATGGATACCCCAATGGACTTTGCCTCCTGGCTGTCAAATGCCAGGCCTTTGTAAGGATACTAATCTGGTGTCTGAGCAAGGACTGGTGAATGAGCTTTCATGTGATGAGGAGGAGAAGAAATCTGAGGTATCAGTACAGAGTGATGACTATGGTGAAATGGAGTAGCAAGGTGGGGAGGTGGAAGTTGATGCTCAGCCTGAGCTCTTAGCTAGTTTTCTTGATGAGCTTCCCCTCCTTGTTGATGATGAAGAAGAGACCATACCATTGCCTATGGTTGAAGGTCAACCAGAATAGTAGGTCCACTATCAATAAGAGGTTGATTCTATGATGGATGCCATGCCCTTGTTGAGTAAGCTGCCTTGTTTTATGGAGCAGAATGATGAAGCCATGAGAGAGTCTTTCCAAGAAAAGGACACAGACAAAAGCCTTGAAGAAGAGCATGAATTTTTTGATATCATTGAAGTCTTTTGTGACAAATTGGATGTTGAACCCCTATTCTTTAGAGTGGAGGTTCAAGGTCATATGCCTATTGAAGAGGGTCTAGTCTTGGATTGCCCTTTTCACAAGGAGCTACTACATGAGCAGGATTTGGAATTAGTTCTAAATCTTCAAGACATTGACAGCTTTGATGAGCTCTTGGCTGGTTTAAAGGAAGAAGATGACAGTCCCCTAGCTGTGGATGAGGAGTTGGCCTGGCTGTCCATGATGGAAGGCAACCACAAAGATAAAGAAGAAACGAGCAATGAAAGTCCTACCTTCAGACTTTCAAGAGGCTGCCCCATCAGATACTTGGCCCAGAGGGAGTTCACTGAGACACCTCCATTTGATCCATTTGAGGTGAGTGAACTTGATCTTGTTTTTGCAGAGGCAACATATCCTCATTTGCCAAATTTTTGTATGCCTCATATCCTTGTAGCTATCTTCATGTGTTTAGTGCAAAATGTCTTATTGAGGAAGGGTAACTACTTTAACATGCTAGTGAATGGCTTTGTTTAACTAGGTCTCTGCACTGGTTAGTTTAGGTTAGGATAGGTTTCCCTATTTTTCTTTCCCCTATTTTCTAGAGTAGTTTCCTATTTTCCAAGAAGTGCTTGTGCACAGGTTTGTCTTCGCGGTTCAATTTTTGTCTCTGAAAGTTTTTGTGCTCAAAAGAAATGACTCCTATGCCCAATGGATACATCAAGGCTACTGATCTATGTCTAGTAGGCTGACATCCCGCAGAGGTTGCCAAAATGTTGCCCAAAATTTCCCTCTCGTCCGTTTTTGGCCACAGCCCTATTTTCCAAGATAAATGCTCAAGTGTCGAGAGTCTAGTGTGTTTTCTACTCAAGTGTCAAAAACCTAGTGTTTTTTTGACCTCTTCTCTGTAGGCTCGGGATGTTTTTGCCTTTCGGTCTGGAGACCCAGTGTGTTTTCAACCTCTCCGCTCTAAAAATTTGGTGTGTTTTCGACCCTGGCTCAAAAACCCTCTATGTTTTTGACACCCCTTCTATGTTTTCAACCCTAAGTGTGCAACTCTGATAGGTGGGTCCTAGTGCCAAAGACCGTGCCAGTGCAACAAAGATCTGAGGGTTGTCACATGATTGCATGGGATCTCCTAATCCCATGAGATCATATGACAACCATTGATGTAGTATCTCTAACATCAGTGGTCAAAAAGGTTCATTTAAAGGTCAGTGACTAACGTTTTATGGTTGGTCGCATGATCGCATGGGCTCTTCTGAGCCCATGTGACCATGTGACAAACCGTGTCCCATTTTGTTGGTGGTAGTTAGCGGTTAGTAGGGGAAGCATCACGCGGTTGGACACATGATCGCATGTAGCCCCTTGACCGCATGTGACCATGCAACAGGCGGTCTACAAGGGCTTCGGTGGGTGGTGATGTGTCCCATTTTTGGTGGTGCCACTAGCGGTTATCGAGTAGCATCATGTGGTTCTTCACATGATCACATGGGCTCAACTGAGCCCATGCGACCATGTGACAAACTGTCAGCAGTTAGCATGTTTGCAGGTAGTGTTGCTGTGGGTCCATGCCAGGGTGCTGAGGTGTTTGTTGATGTGGTGGTCAGACCGAATGGGGGGGTGACACGTGGTAGTTCTGGGCTCAGAGTTGGCAAACTTTGCATGGTTGCGTAGTTGCAGGTGGGCCTGGTTCTATGTTTGGTCAGGTAATCTCACAATAAAAGGAAGAATATTCTTTCCATCTCATGATTACGAGACTTCCCTTAGTCAGGTAATCTTTTGATGAAAGGAATATGCCAAAAGGTAACGTGACTCAGCGACTGCTATCGGATGAAGCAAGATCAATAGTTTTTGCGTGGTCGCTAAAAGGTGCCTGAGGTTAAGAAAGATAGCACGACTTGGCGACTAGAGGAGAAAGGTGACCGGGGGTGAAATCAGGGTTAAGTTTGTAGTGCGGTCTTGTGGGCCCGAGTTGTCTTGCATGGAAGAGTGATAGATTCTCAAAGCTTGTCACATGATTGCATGAAGCCTTTCGAGCTCATGCGATCATGTGACCGCTGACTTTTCAAGGCCATGTGGTCGGCTCCTGTTGGGCCATGTGGTAGGGTTTTACAAGTATGATGTCTTACGGGTCCCGAGTGATGCTTATGTGGTGGCAGAGGCGGATTTCAAAAAAGCTTGTCACATGATCGCATGAAGGCCTTTCGGCTAATGCGATCATGTGACCAATGCTTTGTCAAAGTGGTGTAGCCTATTTTCACGGGCTCTCTTCCAAGATGAATGTTGCAGGTGTGGGTAGCTCAAGGAATTTATGTCACTAGGGCATGCGCAGTTAAAGGAAGATGATGAAGGAGGTCTAGGTGGCCATCAGGGGTCATTTCTTGTCTTTGCAAGGTACCAGTGCACATTCATGGCATGACTTTGTGCAGAAAGGAGTGATGATCTAGGCTTTTGTGTCTGCAGGCATGATCAAGTACAGAGATGGGCACGCAAAGAGGAGAAGTATTTGATCTGTTGTGATATTTTCCAGAGAAAGCATTTATGATCCGATTTTGACTAGTTTTAGGGTTGATTATTATAATGCATATTTTTTTAACCCTGGTTGAGTTTGATTCCTACCTATGTGCAGGGGATGTATATAATCTTTTTTGGAGCCTGTAGTGCTCAGAATTCACATTTTGTAAAAAGAAAGGCTCTTTCTTGGGAACCTATCTGTGACATTTCTTCTTGCCCTCTGGTTTTCTACATTCTATAAATTCCCATTGATGATACAAGTATTGCAGAGGTAGTTTATGACAATCCTTCATGTCCTTGTGCTTCCCTGTTTGCATTATCTCTAATTGGATTGAGGTTTATGAATGCTGTTAATGGAAATTGGGGTTCCTAGTCCCTCTCACTTTCTACAATTTTGTGTGTTTCTTGTGTCTAATCTGATTTAGATGTTTTTGTGGGTATGCTACAGCCCCTAATAGTCTTGTCTCATTCCTACACCTAGTTGCAGAGGAGGATGTTTGTTTGCAGGTCATAGGTTGAGTCTTCTGTTCAGGCCTTCCTATGAAATACTTATGCAAGCCTATCTAGTGAGTGGTGACCTATTAGACCTGATTCCTCCATTGATTTCACTCCTCTATACTGAGATCCAAACCCTAGTTTCAATGCATCATCTAGTAGGATAGATTTTCTTTCAGTCATTTCCCTTTCCATGCATTCCTTCTATCCCTTTCCCTCAAAGTTTACATTTCTTATTAAGAGAAATTCAGGGTGATTATCCAAGAGGAACCAACCTAGAATATGGAGGTCTCATCTCGGTTAGAAAAAGGTCCCACAACCTTGAGATGATTCCCTTGTTATACTGAGTTATCAAGACTACGAGAGCTTGCACTAAGGGTGCAAATTCAGTTTATAATAGTAAATGGAGGACCAATGCTATTTTATCTTGAATTTCTTGTAGAGATGTTTAAGGTCCTTATTTTTAAACTAACCTCCATTGTCAGTGATTATTTCAGAAGGCACTCCACACCGACAGATGATATGGTTCAAAATAAACAAAGAAACTATCTTGCCTAAGGCTAAAGAAAGTGGAACAACTTCTACCCATTTGTTAAAGTAATCAGTAGTAGTGATAATGAATTTGTGTCCACCTAATGAGTTGGGATGAATCTTCCCAACAAGGTCAAAGGCCCAGCGCTGAAATGGCCAATGAGAAATAGAAGGAATAAGACCCCTGCCTGGAGCATGTATCAGGTTACCATGTTTTTGACACTTTTCACAAGATTTAGCAAAATCTACTACATCCATCTGCATGGTAGGCCAATAGTACCCCACCCTAAGCAACCTTTAGGCCATGGCAAGACCATTAGAATGTCCTTCACAAATGTACTGGTGAATGTCAGCTAACGCTTGGTTGGACTCATCATTTTCTAAACACCTAAGAAGTGTCCCATCTAAACCCCTCCTATACAGATCACCAGAGATAAGGGTGTGGTGAGAGGCATTTCAGGTTAGGTTTCTTCATTTAGAATGATTGAAGGTTTCAAGAATAGTACCATCATGGAGGTATGAGTAAATGGCACCATAGTGGGATGACTCATGGCCAATAAGGGTACAAACAACTTGGCTTTCTTGGGAGTCATAGATAGGGTAGCATAGCTCTTCCACCAGGAATTCAAATTTGGACTCATGTTGTTCGAGCTGGAGGAGTGAAGCAAGTGTAGCCATAGCATCAGCTACTTTATTTTCTTCTCTAGCGATTTTTTGAAATGTAACAAAGGTGAAATATCATTGCAATGAATCAACCATTTTCTTGTAGGGTACCAATTTTTCATCTTTGGTTTGGTATTCTTCATTAACTTGGTTGACTATTAATTATGAATCCCCATAAATATGCAGCTCTATAATTCTCCACTCTATTGCCATTTTTAGTCCATTGATCAAGGCCTCATACTCAAAAATATTATTTGTACATGGGAATAATAGCTTGTAGGACTTAGGAATTGTGTACCCATGAGGAGAAAAAAATAACACTCCAGCTCTTGAACCATTTTGCATAAAGGAGCCATTAAAGAACATCTTCCATGTTCTTGCAGTCATGTACATTATGTGCTCATTTGGAAATTCAACTTGAATTAGTGCTTTATCTCGAATTGGAAAATCAGCCAATTGGTCTGTAATGGCTTGTTCTTTTATAGCCTTATGATCAACATAATCTATGTCAAATTCTGATAAGATCATCACCCACTTAGCAAGTCTACTTGTGAGAGCAACCTTACCAAACAAATATTTGAGAGGATCAATTTTTACAATGAGGTGTATTATATGTGCAAGCATGTAATTTCACAACTTTTGGGAAGAAAACACCACTGCAAGACAAGATTTTTCAATACTAGTGTACAGTTGACCTCATATGACACAAGAGTATGACTGATGTACTATATAGCTCTTTCTTTTCTAGTATCATCAAGTTGAGCTAATAATGCCCCCATGGAAGATTCTATTGCTGACACATACAATATGAGTGGTTTTCCTGGGATAGGAGGCATTAAGATTGGAGGATTGGCCAAGTATTGCATGATTTGGTCCATTCTTTGCTAACAATCTTCATTCCATACACATTTAACTGCTTTGTGCAAAGTCTTATTAAAGGGTTGAGCTCTATCTGCTAGTTGTGAAATGAACCTCCTTATAGATTGAAGGCATCCTTGAAGACTCCTCATTTGGTTGATGTTTTTGGGAGGTGGCATATCCAATATTTCTTGAACTTTCTTTGGGTCCACCTCTATTCCTTTAGCTAAAATGATAAAGCCTAGGAGTTTTCTAGAGGTGACTCCAAATGTACACTTTTTGGGATTTAATCTTAATTAAAACTGCTCCATATGATCTAGAATGACTTCTAAATCTCCTAGGTGTGTATCCCTTTTTTTAATTTTTCCAAGGTGTCATCCACATAATCTTCCATATTCTTATGCATCATGTCATGGAAGATAGTAGTCATAGCTCTTTGGTAAGTAGCTTCTACATTTTGTAGTCCAAATGGCATGATGTTCCAGCAATAGGTTCCCCATGCGCAAGTGAATGCAGTCTTTTCTTGGTCTTCAGGAGCTATTTTGATTTGATTATACCCAGAAAAACCATCCATCAAAGAATAGATCTCATAACCTCCCGTCATGTCCACTATCATGTCTATTTTTGGAAGTGGAAAATCATTCTTTGGGCATGCCTTATTAAGATCTCTAAAATCTGTGCAGAAATGAATGGACTTGTCATGTTTTGAAACTGGTACAATATTGGGTATCCATTCGGCATAATCAATGTCTTTTATAAATCGGGCATTGAGGAGTTTTTCTAGTCCAGCTTTGACGAGAAGAGCTATGTGAGGATGCATTTTCCTTAACTTTTGTTTTACTAGTTTTATACCTAGAGATATGGACAAGTGATGCATAATGAGATTAGTGTCCAACCCTGGCATGTCTGAGTAAGTCCAAGAAAAATTAATCTTCTTGGTTTGTAGGAACTTTGTATATGCTTCTTTTTCTTGTATTGATAGAGACTGAGCTAAATGTACTATTTGTGGAGCCTTTTCTATATTCAAATTTATTGGCTGTGTAGGCTCAACAAGGCCTGAAGACCTATCCTAAAAGTAACTTGGGAGATGATCAAGTACCTCATCCTTAGGTGCCTTGGAGAGGTTTTCACCCTTAGGTACGTCCTTTATTTTTAACTTTTTAGGTTCTCACACCGCCACACAGTGTTTTTCACCATTAGAACTCTTTTTTTTTTTCTTTTCTTTTCATTTTGTGACTAAGGTACTTGATATTTGGTTTTGTCATGCTTGTAGTTGGTTCATTGGTGGAAGAGACTACAGGTTCAAGGGCATTTAGGTAACATGCTATCTCATAGTCATTTTGGAAAGTTAGGAGCTGAGGCTCTTGATAGCATTGAGACCAATCAATCAAGTGAGGATTGGAAAGGGGTAGGTTAATGACTAGTTCAATGTTGTATATGTGGATGGTATCATCTCTAGTGATTACAGAGTTAGGGTCTGTCAAGTATGCCTCTAAGGTGCCCAAATCAGGACTTATCCTACCAAGTGAAGCGTCTTCCACTAAAGTGACTTGTGGGTTCCAATCCTCTAATACTACACTAGACTCGTTAGCTACCTCAAGTTGGGAACCATATGTATGGACAACATTAATGTCCATGTCAACTATGGAACAATCAGAGAGAGATTCCCATTCATACTCATGTGAGTCTGTATCTGAATCTCAGCTGGGATGTTTACACCAAGCATATTTTCTAGGCCTTGAGGTAGAGGCTTTGATGTCACCAAGGGTAACACCTTCTTGAATGCCATTTGTGTATTGATGTTCTTGAATAGGATCCTCAACATGATCCTCAATAGCAGATACTTCTAGTTCTAGGTCTAAAATTGTTGGATTGGTAACTAGAGTATTTGAATCTCCCCAAAGGAGATTGGTGGGAGGGACCCAATCTTCACACCTATCTTGTTGATTTTACAAATTGGGTATGTAGTTTGATTCATCATCATTATCCGTCATAGCAAGGATAGGTGTAGTTTTGTTATTCTGACTTTCAAAACCTAGGCCAACTATTTTTTTAGACCCGTGTCCAAAAAGAGCATGATCGAGTGGTTTGGCTCTAGCATCTAATCTGTGACTGAGAGGACCATGACCTAGATAGTCCATACTTTTGACAAGAGTATACCCTCTTCCATAGACCTTAGGAGAGGGAGAGAAGTTCTCATTATGCATGTATTTTTCTTCTCGATAGATCCAGTCCTTGATAGTTACCTCTTCTTTTTCATCTTGGATGGGCACTGAGGACTCTATAGATGTATCAAGTAGAGTCATTGCTGAAGATGAAGGACACATCTCTTATGAGGGTTTACCATAGGACTTAGGTGAGACTGGTAGTTTTTTAAAGGAGTCAATTTGATAACACCCCATACCAAGGTCTATGGCTTTAAACTTATTCTAGCATTGTGCTAAAGTGGCATCAAAATCCTCTACTTCTCTATTGAGAGGAACATGAGTCCCTACTAAAATTATATTTATAGATAATGTGCTATCCCCAGGTATACAGACTTCTACTCCATTATAGGGGAACTTAATACATTGGTGGTAGGTGGATGACACTACTTGCATGTCATGGATCCATGGTCTACCAAGTAGGATATTATATGCTAAAGGAGTAGCATCAACAATTTGGAACAAAATGTCCTTTTCCATAGGGCCAATCCTGATAGGAAGGATGACCAACCCTTTGGAGCTTCTCTCTGCCTCATCATAGGCTTTAATGGTGATCTTCTTCCAGGTATCAATAACTTGCTTAGAATAACCCAGTATCTTCAACAAACTCATGGAAGAAATGTTGAGCCCAACACCCCCATCAATCAACACATGCTTGACATGTGTCTTGTGAATCATGACTTTGATATGAAGGGCAAGATTATGTGGATGGCTCAAGGCTTTGTCATCTTCTTCTGAGAATGTTAGGTAATGAAGGTGGTTAACCATGTTTTGGAATTGGTCAACATCTATGTTATTAGGAAAATTGGTTGTACACAAAGCATTCTCAAGGATATGCTTATGTCTTCAAGACAATTTCAAGAGTTCAAAAATTGAGATTTGAGCTGGTGTTCTTTGTAACTGGTCAGCAAGATTATAGCTCATTTCAGGGTTGACTTCTGATTTGGTGGTGACATTATTGGATGTCACTTGCTTGGGTTTGTTGGACTAGTTGGAACTAGGACCTCTAATAACCATAGGACCTTGACTTTGGCTTTTGGTGACAACGTTAAGAGCTTGGGATGACCTTTGAGAGTGAGAACCCCTAAGCACCACTATAGGTTCCTTATCAAATATAGGAGGAGAGCCCACATCATAACCATAAGGATCTTTGTCTCTCATCATGTTGAAACTTTCCTTGACAACCTCAAGCATATTGATCACATTTTCTGCACCTGTGTAGGTATAGTTAATTTTGGCCTTGCCATTCTTGGGTGTAGAGGTTTCCCCCTTTTCATATTTGGGCAAAGGCTCCTTGAATGCCATGTGGTCTGCATTGGTATTCAACCCATCAATCTAAAGTTTTCCACTTTTAATGAGATCTTGAATAAGGTGTTTAAGTTTCCAGCAATGTTCGATGTCATGTCCAATGCCATTGTGGAATTTGCAGAAAGATTTTTCATTCCACCAATGTGGCTTAACATCAGGTATGTAGAAATTTGCTGGATCTTGCGGTTGTGCAAGGTTATTGGCAATAAGTATCTTGAAAACATCCTCATAGGAGTCACCCAGTTTAGAAAATTGTCTATTAGGAATGAATGTGAAAGTGTTTGGTAGCCATTCTGTAGCAGTTGTTGTTGCATTCATGACTATGATTGTCATTGATGTCAACACAATGATTTACCGAAGACTTGCAGAGAAATAGATAGAGTTTGGATTACTGCACATGGGTTATTGTAGTTGGAGCTATGTGACATTGAGGATATACTCTTTGATATGTCATATGTCTATGGTTAAGAGTACAGATAGTAATTCATTGATTCATGGAAGTTATGATCATTTTGGTGGAAGCAGTGTTCAGACAGTGTTCCTGAGTAGCGGTTTGTGGAAATCGGATGATAGCTCCTAATGGGGATGGAATCTAGTTTTGTGTAGTTAAAGGGAACTTGAAAACACATTGATAGTGATGTGGATGATAGCACAAACTTTGAGGTCACATGAGTGAATATTTATTGTATTTGGACGCCAACAGTTTTATGTAATTTTGGTGTAGTGTGTGGAAACTTTTATTTTGTAATTGTATGCCGACTCATTTGTAATTATTTGAGTGTGGTATAAAGGAAGGAATGTATTTCCTTGTTGATGTGTAATTTTAATTTAGTAGCATGATGTTGTGATGTGAACGTGTGTAATTATGATATGGTAGAAGAAGTTGTGATGCTGTAAGCATGAAGTGAAGAAAAGAGCTAATGTGTGAAGGAAGACATGTGAAGTACAAAGATCTGAAATTGAGATCTGATGTAATAGTGAGTGTGGTTTGGCATAGTCAAAGAAGAGGTAACATATTATTCTATTGAGTAATGTAAAGATTATTTGGACAGTGTGTTCAGTGATCTTACCTTGAAGCTATTTGGGTAGTGGGTCCTTATGTCTTCTATAACTCTTAACCGGGTTATAATCTTTTAACAAGGATTCAAAATCTCCTAAAAGGGATTCATATGTACTGAATGTATTTCATAAGATTCCTAATAGAGTCCATCCTCTCACAAGGAATATTCATATTAGTGCATCTTTTGTGGGCATCATTCTCACCAGGGTTCACTTTTTGATCAAGAGGTTCCCTAGTCAACATATCTTGTGTCATTGTGTTATTGTGTATGAATATCTTTTTATGGTTGGTAATTATATTGCTTATATGGTTTAATGTTGTTGAAGATGATAAAAGTTATAATTATTTGATAACTGATTCACCCCCCCTCTTAGTTATCTTGGTGGACTTTACTTTCTAACAATTGGTATCAGAGTAGCAGGTCCTTGAAAGAGAAGTTTAACAGCTTAAGGAGATCCACGGTGAATTGTAGAAAAGAAAGCCCTAAGTTTGATGGAGTAAATTTTGACAGCTGGAAAGAAAAGATGAAGACATACATATTATATTTAGGACCAGGTTATTCATTGATTACAAAGAATAATAAGACTATCATTGAAGAGGACAATCTTGAAACATGTACTATGGAAGAGAGAGATCTATTCATGTGTAACATACTTGCAAGAGAAGAACTTTTGATAGCACTACCAGAGAATGAGTACAGTCAGGTAAAATATTTGAAAAAATCTCATGAAATTTAGAATGCTTTACACTCTACTTTTGAAGGTGATGAACATGCAAAAAGAGTTAGATTACAAAATTGGATATGTGCATTTGAAGATATAAGAATGTTGGAAGATGAATTTGTTAGAAGTTATATTGTTAGAATGTCAGAGATCATTTCAGGTATAAAATCCTGTGGAGGAACAAAGATAGAGAATGAAGTGGTATGGAAAATATTGAGGACATTGACTCCTGTATTTAAGCAAACAACACAGATGATTGAACAAGTGATACCTTGTACAACAAGCTTTACAAGAGAGACCCATCTTGGAAGATTGGAAGTAGCAGAAATGAACCTGAGATTATCAAGAGACTTACCTAGAATGGAGACAACATTCAGTACTCTTAGTGTTTGCCCTACTTTGTCAAGAAGCATCAGTGTGAGCGGAGATTATGCTAGCAGCAATAGATCTAGAAATGAAGAAGACAAGAAGATTGAAGAAGGTATTGCCTTTCTTGTGAAAAGAGAACCAGACGGTAAGAAAATTTTTAAATGTTGGACTTGTCAAGAATATGGTCATTTTGCATCTAAATGTCCTAAGAGAATTAAAAAGTATAGAAGCAATTTCAAACCTAGAAGATCTAAGGAATGTTATTATGCTAATGATGAAGATCTTGAAGCTAGTATAGAAAGAACTTTAAGTGAAAGTGATACTGAGAATAATGATGACATAGGATTTGTAGAAATTAAACAAGAAAATCCTGAATCTGATGTTAAGGAAGAAAAATCTTTAGTTTCTCAAATTGAAAAGAAAGCTGATTGGATTATAGATAGTGGTTGTTCACATCATATGACTGGAGACATGAAAAATTTCATAAAGTTGAATGAATATGATGGTGGAGTAGTTAGAGTTGGAAATAATGCACCTTGTTTGATTAAAGGTATAGGATCTATTACTCTTGATGGAAAGACTAATACTGATGATGTTTATTTTGTGGTTGGATTGAAACATAATCTTTTGAGTGTTGGATAGTTAGTTGATAAGGGATATCAAGTTTGGTTTACTGAGAAAACATGTGTGATAAAGGCTAAAGATGAAAATCTAATTGGAATTGGATCTAGAACTAGAGGTAATATATTTCAGTTGAATCCTACTAAGATGACATGTTTGATTACTAAAATTGATGACAGTTGGTTATGGCATAGAAGGTTTTGTCATATAAACTTTGATAACATTGTGAAAGTAAGTACTACACTAGCAGTAAGAGATTTACCTAAGATTATGAAGCCTACTAACATGATTTGCAAAGAATGTGTAATGGCTAAACATAAGAGAAGTTCTTTTCCTAGTAAGAAGTTTACATCTACAGAGAAGCTGGAGATTGTTCATACAGATTTGAGCGGTCCTACCAGAACTAGAGGATTCTATGGAGAAAGATATTTTATGATTCTTGTTGATGACTTTACAAGAATGATGTGGATTGCATTTCTTAAAGAAAAATTTGAAGCATTTGATAGGTTTAAGATTGTTAAGAATAAAGTTGAGAATGAATCTGGAATGAAGATTAAATGTTTAAGATCTGATAGAGGTGGAGAATTTACTTCTAGAGAGTTTAACAACTTTTGTGAAGAAAATGACATTAAAAGATAGTATTCAGCCCCTAGAACACCTAAACAAAATGGTATTGTAGAAAGAAGGAATAGATCAATGATTGAAGAAGCAAGAGCTATGTTGATGAAGGGTGCTCCCCTTAATACCACAAACACATAACAAAAATAGAGAAATAACAACAATCATATGCAAGAATAGAAAATTGGCTTCTTATTATCTCCACAAATGTGGAATTACAAACTTTCAGAATTACAATATGCAAAGCCACATGGGCATTCCCTTACAATATTCTATAGGACAAAGCCTCGAATCAATACCCAGATCTACTACCCAGAACTGCCCTAGACAACACTACGGGCCTTCTTTATATAGGCAATTTCTACCGCCTGAGAAGGTTCTAGAAATTTAGCACTTAGGGCCGACCAAACTTAGAATTATTTTATTTTACAATTTATTACATCAAAGTCGGCTCAAAATGAGTTTTGAAACCCAAACATAAATTTTGAAGAAAAATTATTTTCCGCCATTTCAGGTGACCCAACTTTCGAAGACCATAAGTCATCGCCCGTTGACCCAATTGGCTATTATAACCCCATTCTGGAAATGCCACAAAGCACTCTATAGGCTTGACTTATGCAAAGCACCCATCACCCAAATTTTCAACCTCATCCGGGGCCTCTAAAGCCTTCAAAACTGAGTTCAAAGTTTTTGTACCCTGCTGCCAATACCGAAAATCTTCAATATCTTCAAAACTAGACCTGATCTAGCCATGAAACTTTGCTGGTAGGCTGATATGACTAAGATGAACCTCCACATGTAAAATTAGAACATTCTGAGATCGTAAGACCAGCTTACTAGAAATAGAAAGTTTCCATAAATAGCGGCTCTGCACAAGGTAGCCCTTATTGAATACAAAAACAAAAATATTTTTGGGTGATGCAAGATTGCTCTTACACCCAGGATGCTCCTGCATCATATGTTGTTTGAAAATAATTTGGCAAAGATATTCTGGAAAGAAGCAATGAACACAACAGTATACACAATGAACATAGTACAAATCAGAGTAGACACAGACAAGACACCTTATGAATTATGGTTTGAACATGCACCCTCAGTTAAGTATTTTAAAATTTTTGGAAGCAAATGTTATATAAAGAGAGATGATGATATAGGAAAGTTTGATCCTAGAAGTGATGAAGGTATATTTCTTGGATATTCTTTGAAAAGCAAAGCATATAGATGTTTTAATAAAAGAACTAAGACTATTATTGAGAGCACAAATGTTAAAGTTGATGAAAAGTTCAAAATTCAGGAAAGAATGCTTGATTATGAATTTGATGAAGAAACTCATCCTAAGCCTAATACTAGAACTACTGAATTATTTTATGAAATTGACAGTGATTTGTTTAATGAAAGCCACAATGAAGTTATTGAAGAACCTACATCCGAAGAGAGATCTGAGATAGTGACACCTAGCAAGAGTTTGTTAAAGAATCATCCTTTTGAACAGATTATTGGGAGCATCAAAAGAGGAGTTCTTACTCAAAATAAGGCACAACAACAATTATGTTTGATTTCTCAAATTGAACCTAAGACTACTAATGAAGCTTGTGAAGATGAAAGTTGGACTAATGCTATGAAAGAAGAACTAGATCAAATTGAAAAGAACAAGACATGGGGATTGGTCCCTAGACCTAAAGACAAGAATGTTATTGGAACTAAATGGGTATTTAGAAACAAGATGAATGAACAAGGAGAGGTAGTAAGAAACAAAGTGTTGGTTGTGGATTATTCCCTTTGATCTTCAACTTGTAGATTTACACTTTGATGGAAAATATAAATAAAATCTTGACTCTATCACCACTCCAAAGTCCACAAGGAAGAGGGCCAACTGAAAAGGATCAAAGGATCCTTCTACTCTTTGAGCTTCAATGCTTAGGCGGGTGTACCCTTGACTCACTTCTCTAAAAGAGTCTAAAATAATATTCCACTATATCTCATATAAGATTGTTAAAGATTTATCAAATAATGTTTGTGTTTGTGGTTGTTAACCATGCATACCTCTAATAGAAGGACCAGTGCCCTATGCTAGGGCTCAGAGTCACCTAACTATATACCTCAACTAAATACCTCAAACCAAACACAATGAAATTTGAGGTAAGTGCTTTGCCTATTACCCCTTTCCCTCAAGCACAAGGACATCAAATTCTACACCTGACTGCAAACTCACTGAATTCACCTAGAAGACTTTAATCCTAACTTTGTTAGGAACTCAGAGATAAATTCAAAATACTCTTTGTTTACCATATGTTAGCACACTTTGTGAAACTAACATATATGAGCTTAGAGACAAGCAAGAAGACATACACAAGATACAAGATTGGGATTCAAAATGTTCTCATTAACACAATCAGGATCAATATACAATCAAAATGATACCAAGATTAGAAAAGTCACAAAATCAGACTTCTATCAGTATATTACAGTCAAAAACTAGGGACCAAAAGTAACAAGATTTTGGAACCCTAGCAAAATCCAAAATTGTCTAACTTATACCCCCTAGTCATCTTGAAAATCTGCAACAAGCTACGGATGACTAGGGTCAGGGTTTCAACCACCCAATCTACTAGAAATGGTCTAAAAAGTTATTACAGGGGCAGGAAACACAGTCAATTAGGAAAGAGGAAATTCCTGAACTGATCCACAATCATGAAAATCTTCTCTGCAAGTACAGGGGATCACAAAATTGGGCTCAAAAGGACACCCTACAACAAGCCTTAAGGACACAACTGAAATGGTACAAGCTCTGCAAACAATCCAACAACACCCTCGACCACACTGCAAATGGTAAACCAGTCATATCTCATCGAATAGGGTCATTTCTACAATGAATTCCATAAATTTGGTACTTTTTGGTCGCTGGAAGTTCTCAGAAAAATTTGAATTTGAACCACAATGGCTAAATCCTTGGCGTCTGTAGAGAATGATAGCCCACGTTCAAACTAAGACCAGCTTTAAAACACAACCATTTGATTAAACCTCCTTCGTAGCTTTATGATTTTCCTCTAAAAGTGGCCCCACCAGACTTAGCGAATTGGTGATAAAGGACCTTTGCCAATTTGCTAAACATTTCACACTTTCGCTAAACAACTTAGCGACTTCCCGACTACCATTCGTGCAATCACCAAATAAACTAGTGAATCACCTTTCCTTCTTGCAAATGCGCGACCACATGAAACTTTGTCAGCACCACCAAATTTTACAACTCTGCCAAACCTTAGACCCCACCTGGGCCCACCTGGTGCCACATGTCACCACACCATCTCAGACCAATCGGAGACCACCATGACACCACTTGCCACCGAGCCCACCAAACAGCCACAAATGGGCCCCAGCACACGTGGTGCCCTGTCGCATGATCGCATAGCCCAGAAATGGGCTATGTGAACATGCGACAACCCATGAACAGTAACCGCCACCGCAACCGCCACCGCATGGAGTTGATAGAAAATGTCAGTCACATGATCACATAGCCTTGCAAAAGGCTGTGTGAACATGTGACTAACCGCCAGCAAACTACCGCTGCTACCTGCCATTAAGTTGTGGTCCCACCAAGCAAAACCACCTCAGCACCGCCGACATGTGTCACCTAGTCACATGATTAGATAGCTAAAAACTAGGCTATGTGATCATGCAACAGCCAACCCAAAGCCACCACATCATCACCTCCGGGACCACAGAATAGCAACCACCAACTGTGAAGATTTAGGACCCACGCAGACAGATGGCAAGTGGTCGCATGATCATATGTTAGAAAAGTCTGACATGCAGCCATGTAATAGCCAATAAGAACATGCCATCTGTCACCCCTCTGACACCGGGCCCAGGAAGATAAAGCCGAGAACCTTAGGAAAAATATTAAAATCATAGGGCACGATTGCGGACTTAGGAAGGGACCCGCCAGAGAGAAAGACTAACTGTGAACCAGGGTGACGTGGAAACTTAAAAGGCACATGCAGAAGAGGCACTTAAGTGACCTGCAAAAAAGGTAACGCGTGAAAAGAATAAAGCTAGGGCACATTTGAATTCTAAAACCTAACAGCTAGATTCTAAATGTTTTGCCTAAGGTTTAACCAGGGAGTAGAAAAACCACTGTAGAGAGTAGGGGAAAAGACTAGGAGCCATGAAATTTTTTGCACATGTTAACAGTGGCTCTGTCTGGGGATGTATGCCTCTTGCAAGCATAGCAAGAACTTAGAATCACTGGTTAAAGCAGACCATCCCACTGGACAAAAATTAGGGACCTCAAAAAATGCAGGGAACAAGAAGGAAAAGCACACAACAGGAAAGGGAAAGATATTTACATAATTTACAATAGAACTTTACAAAGTGCCCCCGGGCCACCCAAAGAAAATTAGAAACCCTTCTAAATCAAAGGTCTGATTTTCATCCACATATGCAACCAACCACCTAAAAATTTCATGACCACCTTGCTGCAAACATATGTGAATATTCATGGGCTGAAGAATGAAACTATGCTGATCACCACCCATGCTCTTCCAGTCACAACCATCATACTCACATTCATATTCCAAGAAATAGGGAACATTATCTACTTCATCCTGCTGACTGGAAGAAAAAATTTGATCTAGTAATGCATCAAAAAATAAAACATACTGAGCATCATGCATTACAATACAGTTACCTGGCTGAGAAGGACTTGAATCTTTTGATTTACCTTCATGTGTTGCTTCAGCCACTAAGCAACCTGGTTCATCAGTGATGTCTTCATGAATTGGATCATGAACCAAGTGAAGGCCCTCTTTAAAGCTTCTATAATAGGGGAACATTGCATCATCATTTTCACCAAAAGAATTTATGTCTCAACCATTGAAGACTAAGTCCTCAATACTGTCACACTCAGTATCATATTTAGCAGAAATAGGAAAAGGGCTTGAACAAGAAATTTATTCATCACTGTAATCTTGATGATAGGAAAACACACTATCATGTCCTTCTACTTCTCTTTCTGTAGAGTCACTACCAGAGGGGGAACCTTATATACATGGGTCATCATGGTCACTTTAAACACTAGCCTCATCATTAGTGTCAAAATGTATATCACAGGGGAACTGCAAATCAAAATCCAAAGCAGGGGCATACCTCAGAAATTCATCAGCCAAGAGTGCTGAAATCATTTGACTGCTCAATGGACTTTGAGCCTCATTTTATTCTTCATCAGCTACATCCCTGTCATTGCAAATATCATTCTTATCCAAGACAAGAATGGAGACATCTGGCCTTAGATCATCTTGTGTGAATAAATCAATGCAGGAATCATCATCTACATCATATTCAATATCTTCCCTTTCACACAAAACATCATCAATTCAGGACAAAAAAATTGCCCTCTCATGTTGACAAGAAAAAAAATATACAGACAAAAAGGAAATATTGCCATCCTCAGATTCATCTTCAACATCCTCATATGCACTGATCTTAGAATCAGCTTCATAATCAACACTCTCTGCATAGTGAGAATCAACATTAGAAACACTAGCCTCCTCATGAACATCATCAGGAGCCACCAGTCTTAGCAATCTTATGTCCTCTGCTAACTGCCAGTTCACCATTTTCAGCCTCGCTAATTCCTTCTTGAGAACAACAACCTTATCAAAATGTTCAACAAACTTAGCTCTCAACACATCCCAAGAAAGGATTGAACATGAAGGCAAGGACAAAAACCACTTCCTTGCACCATCAGAAAATGTGTGCATAAATAACTTCATGGCAATATCCTCATGTTCAACATCCATATCTCCAAAAATACCCATGACAACATCAACATGCTGGCTTGCAGAAACAGATCCACCAGCCATGAATCTCGGCAAGCACTTCTCATCCTCAGCAAAGAACTCATTAGGGGCACCTTCAATGTCATCAAAACAAAAGGGCCTATATTCCTCCATGAATAACTACCCACTACAGCTCATCCCTTTACAGTAGTGCTACACACTTGATAGGGAAACATTTCAATCAAAGAATACCTAGAAGTTTTGCAGTAGAAACCTTTGGCTGGAAGCAGGGTAGATCTAGAGCTCACCTTGAAGCTCCATCAGGTTATTTTGTCATGCAGAGCCGCCACCTCCTATAAGAGGAAAGTATTTTCACTATTTCTTCTTCCAGCCAACACAAAACTCACCAGGACACACTGTTTATCAGGAACTATACTGATCAAACAAAGAACTCAGAGTTTCCCCTCAGCACATAGTGAGAAGATTTTGCAAATGCTATTTTGTATATCTAACTCTTTTCTTTTAACCAAGACTCTGGGATAATCCAGCCAAGCAAGGGAGCTTGCTATCCTTTACTTCTTCCCCAGCAGAGTGGCCATTTTGTTGGTGACTCAGATGGGCCAAACCAATCTGGTCAAAAGATATGATATTGTAAAATATGTAACCATAACCAAAGCTCCTTAATAGGTTTTCCTTAATAGGAGTCACAATTTTGTTGGTTTTGGATTATTCCCTTTGATCTTCAACTTGCATATTTACACTTTGATGGATAATATAAATAAAATCTTGACTCTATTACCACTCCAAAGTCCACAAGGAAGAGGGCCAACTGAAAAGGATCAAAGGATCCTTCTACTCTTTGAGCTTCAATGCTCAGGCGGGTGTACCCTTGACTCACTTCTCTAAAAGAGTCTAAAACAATATTCCACTATATCTCATATAAGATTGTTAAAGATTTATCAAATAATGTTTGTGTTTGTGGTTGTTAACCATGCATACCTCCAGAGGAAGGACCAATGCCTTATCCCAAGGCTCAGAGTCACCTAACTGTATACCTTAACTAAATACATTAAATCAAACATAATGGAATCCAAGGTAAGTGCTTGGCCTATTACCCCTTTCCCTCAAGCACAAGGACATCAAATTCTACACCTGACTACAAACTCACTGAATTCACCTTGAAGACTTTAATCCTAACTTTGTTAAGAACTCAGAGATAAATTCAAAATACTCTTTGTTTACCATATGTTAGCAGACTTTGTGAAACTAACATATATGAGCTCAGAGACAAGCAAGAAGACATACACAAGATACAAGATTGGGATTCAAAATGTTCTTATTAACACAATCAGGATCAACATACAATCAGAATGATACCAAGATTAGAAAAGTCACAAAATCAGACTTCTATCAGTATATTACAGTAAAAAACTAGGGACCAAAAGAAACAAGATTTTGGAACCCTTGCAAAATCCAAAATTGTCTAACTTATACCCCCTAGTCATCTTGAAAATCTGCAGCAAGCTACGGATGACTAAGGTCAGGGTTTCAACCACCCAATCTACTAGAAATGGTCTAAAAAGTTATTACAGGGGTGGGAAACATAGTCAATTAGGAAAGAGGAAATTCCTGAACTGATCCACAATCATGAAAATCTTCTCTACAAGTATAGGGGATCGTAAAACCAGGCTCAAAAGGACACCCTGCAACAAGCCTTGAGCACACAACCGAAATGGTACAAGCTCTGTAAACAATCCAATAGCACCCTGGACCACACCGCAAATGGAAAACTAGTCATATCTCATCGAACAGGGTCATTTCTATAATGAATTCTATAAATTTTGTACTTTCTCATCGCTGGAAGTTCTCAAAAAAATTTGAATTTGAACCACAACGGCTAAATACTTGGCACCTGTAGAGAACAACAGCCCACGTTCAAACTGAGACCAACTTTAAAACACAGCCATCTGATTAAACCTCCTTCGTGGCTTTATGATTTTCCTCTAAAAGTGGCCCCACCAGACTTAGCGAATTGGCAACAAAGGACCTTTTCCAATTCGCTAAATATTTTGCACTTTCGCTAAACAACTTAGGGACTTCTCGACTACCATTTGCACAATCACCAAATAAAGTAGTGAATCACTTTTTCTTCTCGTGAATGCACGACCACATGAAACTTTATCTGCACCACTAGATTTTACAACTCCACCAAACCTCAGACCCCACCTGGGCCTGCCTAGTGCCACATGTCACCACACTAGCTCAGACCAATCAGAGATTGCCATGACATGACCTACCACCAAGCCCACCAAACAGCCACAAATGGGCCCCAGCACACGTGGTGCTCTGTCGCATGGTCACATAGCCTAGAAATGGTCTATGTGAATATGTGATAACCCCCGAACACTAACCACCACCACAATCACCACCACATGGAGTTGACAGAAAACATCAGTTGCATGATCGCATAGCCTTGCAAAAGGCTATGTAAACATGCGACTAATTGCCAGTGAACTACCGCCCCTACTTACCATTAAGTTGCGGTCCCACCAAGCAAAACCACCTCAGCACCATGGACACATGTCACCTGGTCGCATGATTGCATAGAAAAAAATTGGGCTATGAGATCATGCGATAGCCAACCCAAAGCCACCACATCATCACCTCTGAGACCATGGAACAACAACCACCAACTGTGAAGAGCCGGGACCCACACGGATAGATGGCAAGTAGTCACATGATCACATGTCAGAAAAGTCTGACATGTGGCCATGTGAAAGCCAATAAGAGCATGCCATCTGTCACCCCTTTAACACCGGGCCTAGGAAGATAAAGCCGAGAACGTTAGGAAAAATATTAAAATCGCAAGGCACGATTGGGGACTTAGGAAAAATAAAGGGACCCACCGGAGAGAAAGACTAACTATGAACTGGGGTGAGATGGAAACTTAAAAGTCACATGCAGAAGAGGCGCTTAAGTGACCCACAAAAAAGGTAATGCGCGAAAAGAATAAAGGTAGGGCACATTTAAATTATGAAACCTAATGGCTAGATTTTGAACATTTTGCCTAAGGTTTAACTAGCGAGCAAAAAAAATATTGCAGAGAGCAGGGGAAAAGACTAGGAGCCATGAAATTTTTTTGCACATGCTAACACAAAGAAAGATTGGTATGTAAGGGTTACTCACAATAAGAAGGAATTGACTATGAAGAAACCTTTGCACCTGTTGCAAGAATTGAAGTTGTAGGAATGTTTTTGGCATATGCAGCTTACAAGAAATTCAAAGTGTATCAGATGGATGTGAAGTCAACATTTCTGAATAGAGAATTGGAAGAAGAAGTCTACATTGAGCAGCTTGAATGTTTTCCTTTAACTCAAGAAGGAGACATGGTATGTAAATTGAAGAAAGCTTTATATGGACTTAAACAAGCACCTAGAACTTGGTATGCAAGATTGGATAAGTATTTGTTAAAGCTGGGATTTATAAAAGGTACAACTGATAGCAATCTATACACAAAAGAAATTGAAAATGGTTTGTTAGTTATAGTTATTTTTGTTGATGACATTATCTTTGGTGGAGAAGATGAAGCTAGTGACAAATTTGTTGATGAAATGAAGACTAAATTTGAAATGATTATGATTGGTGAAATGAAATACTTTTTGGGATTACAAATAACACAAAATAATGATGGTATCTTTGTAAGTCAAACAAAGTACCTGAATGACTCGTTGAAAATATTTTGAATGGAGGATTGTAAACTAGTTGGAACACCTATGGTGACCGGACATAAGTTATCTAGTACAGATGAGACTCCTGCAGTAGAACAAAAGAAATACAGATCTATGATTGAAGGATTATAGTATTTGACTTATATAAGACCTGATATACCACATTCAGTTGGAATTATAGAAAGATTTCAAGTTGAACCTAGAGAATCACATTATGCAGCAGTAAAGAGGATATTGAGATATTTAAGAGGCGCAATGGACTATGGATTGTGGTATGAAAATTCTGATGATTTTACCCTATGTGCATATACAGATGCTGATTGGGGAGGTAGTGTTGATGATAAGAAAAGCACCAGTGGAGGAGCATTTTTCCTTGGAGGAAGATTAGTTGCTTGGCTAAGAAAGAAGCAGAATTGTATCTCACAAAGCATAGCAGAAGCAAAATATGTAGCAGTAGCAAACAATTGTAACTAGATAATTTGGATGAAGTAGATGCTGAAGGATATTAGAATAAAATTTGTTGAGCCTATTGTTATACATTGTGATAACACCAGTATGGTTAGTGTAGACACCTAAAAATCCTTTAGAAAATAAATTATTTTTATTTTCTGAAAAATCCCTGATGACATCATCATTTATTAATTAATTATTTATTTGATTAATTAATTTATTTTTATGTCATTAAATCCCTTTATCTTAATTAAAAATATTTAATTAAGAAATCCCTCCCAAAAATGTTTAAATCTTATTTAAACATTAATCCCCTATTTATTAATTATTTTAATTAATAAATTGACCAAAAATCCCCCAAAAAATAATTAATTTATTTTTTGACCAAAACTTGGCCAATTTTCTTAAAACCACTAACCTCTTCCAAAATCTTCTAATCCCTTCTTAATTTCGATTAAAAGGCTAATCCCACCTTTTCTAACCCTAATCTCAACTCAAAATATTTAATTAAGATTAAATATTTAATTTTCATATTTATTGAAAATATTTCAATAAATATTCCCAAAACTTAAGCTTTTGGAATGAATAAACTTTTATTCCATAAAACCAAAGAGAATTCTAGACTCTTCTAGAATCTTCTCAACCCAACCTCTTCACCCATCCTAATCCTAAAATCCCCTAATCCTAATCCTAATCCTCCCCCTAACCTTGTCACATTCCCTAAACAAGGTTAGCCAACTCCTAAGCTTGACCCAAAGTCAACAAACTTCTAGAGGCTTCTCTTACATGCATTAAGTGCATTTAAAGCCTCCTTATCCCTCTTACATGCATTTATGATGCATTTAAGAAGCCCCTCACCCCTTTCTTACACCCTTTGACCTTAGGCACATTTCCCAAATTGTGCACATTCCTCCCATCTTTCAACCCAATGCCCTTGTGACACTTGTCACAAGGAGGTGGCCTTGAACTAGCACAATCCATGTGCTCCCCTTTGAATGAATCTTGGCCTCTCTTAAGGATTTTGATCCTAGCCACTCATTCATCCTCCCAAAAGTCTATAAATAGTCCTCATTTCCAAGAGCAAAATATCCATTCACCTTTCATTTTATGCATTGTTATCATGTCCATTTAGCTCTAGACTTAGCATAAGCAATACTAATTGTTAGTTTCTTTTTATCATCTTCAAGCTTTCTTAAAGAACATCATAGCTTAGCAATAATAGATTAACATAGTTTCTTTTATTGTTTTGCATAGCATATAGCATCATATCACACCTATATTTGGTCTAAAATCAATCTTAGTATGCATTAGAATATGCTCCAAGTGCTTAGAGAGCACACCCACATCCCTCTAATTGAAGCGAATCAAACATTTGCTCTATAGCACTTGTTTTTTTAGCAACAATCTTGAGGTGGCTTTGGTTTTGTTTTCATGTCTTATGCTATTTTTTAGTTCATGAACATGTTAGATTAGTCTAATGTTTGAATGTTTCAGCCTTTCAAGACAGGTAACAGGTTCAAAATCATAGTCTACAGTTAGTATGTCTAAGAATCCTGTATTACATTCTAAGACAAAGCATATAGAGATTAAGTATCATGTTTTAAGAGAGAAAGTTGCTGAAAAAAAAGTCAAACTTGAGTACATAAGTATAAAGGAGAAGATAGCAGATATATTCACAAAGCTTTTTCCTAAGGATACATTTGAGTATTTGAGAGGTATGCTTGGGGTTATGCCCCAACCTACTTTTGAGAAGTGATGCAGTTGGTTGCATCTATCTGGTGGTATATGAGCCTTATCTTTCTTCTAGACTAGATGTTGGTACTGTAATACCCCAAAAATGGGCTATATGTTCATTAACCTCCAATATCAACAATTCGAATGAAATTGACATCAAAGTCCTAACCTAAGGCACATCTAAACATCATCGAATACTAATTGATTATCTTAAATTCTGCATCGGGGAATATTCCTAGTAATATTCCTAATTATCTTAATTATCTTTAATTTAATGATTATTTGGAGATAAATCCACATTTATCCTAAGTTTGATTAATTGAATATTTTCATATTTAATTAATTAAATTTAATATTTGCCACTTAATTGTTTAATTAAATTTAATTCTATCTATTATTAATTGTATTATTTAATTTTGACAATAAATCAAAATTCCTATGAATAATTGATTAAATTCTTATTTAATTAATTAAAGCATGTTGTCATTATTTAATAATATAATTTTTAATAAAATTTTGGTAAAATAGTTAATTAACCCATAAATTAATTATTTTATTTTAAAAAGTAGTTAAGTTGAGAATAAATCACTTTATTTATTTATTAAATCATAATTATCCATGTGCACATTCAAGGACCAGTTAAACTCAAAATTGGAAAATCAATGCAAGTTGTTAGCTTTTTGAAATTCAACATCTTTTTGAGTTTTAAAGTGGATCTAAACTTCTAATTCGAGTTGAACTATGCTTTTGCATGATTTTTGTGACTTAATTATCTTTATTTAAAAATAACTCAAAAATCAAGCTGAGTTATTTGAGTGATTTATGGCTTTTATCCATGCACCTCCAAAGCCCTGAATTTCTATAAAACAAGCCTCAGCTCATCTCAAAGCATCTCATATTTTTGCACAATCACGCTGGAGAATTGGAGGCTGAGGAATCAACTTGCGAATTCAAAGTTTTGTGAGATCAATTTCAATTGCATAGTTTTTATATCTTAGCATAGAATTTCATAGTTTTCATATCATTGTTAGATCATTTAGCATTCATTTCATATCAGTTTTCAATAGCATTCATAGCATATCAGTTTATCATTCCTATTGCATAGAAAATATCAAAAATATAGATTAATTGCATTCAATTTCATATCCATCTTTTGGATTCAAATCCTTCATTTAGGTGTCGTCTAGGTCACTGATCTCGATTACAATCTAAGAACATCAATCTCGCACCTACTAGAAGGCAGTAAATCACTTGGTTAGATAGTTTTCAATTTTGCACGATTTCGATTATAGTTAACCTCTAATGTTTTACTGAAGTGTTGTGTCTATAGATTAGGTACAATTTTCACACACACATTTTTGGTGCCCACGACCAAATCATCCCTGAGTCCTTTAACCATTTTGAGAAATGAAACCTTATTCGATCCGCATCTCGATATGTCATCATTGGTAATGATCTGTACAAACAAGGTCTAGATGGTACACTGCTTAGATGTTTAGAATGGGAAGAGTCTCAACGTGCATTAGAGGAAGTCCACGAGGGTATATGTGGGTTGCACTCAAATGGTTTAATGTTAGCTCAAAAACTTATTAGGGCTGGGTACTATTGGCCTGAAATGGAGAAAGAGGCTATTAAATTTGCTAAAAACTGTCAACAGTGTCAAGTACATGGCAACTTGATTCATGCTCCAGGGAGAGATCTGATTCCCTTTACTACACAATGGCCTTTTCAACAATGGGCATTTGATCTCATAGGTGCTATCCATCCGCACTCTTCCGATGGACATACCCATATAATCACATCTACAGATTATTCTACAAAATGGGTAGAAGTAGTTCCTCTAACACAAGCAATAGGGAAACAGATCTCTATGTTCCTCCTGAACTACATCATTTGTAAATATGGGATCCCTCATTCCATAATCACAGATAACGGGGGACAATTCAAAAACAAAGATCTAGATGACTTATGTGCTAAATTCAAGATTACACAACATTGGTCTTCTATTTACTATCCTCAAGGGAATGGACAAGCTGAGGCTTCAAACAAAAATCTCCTAAAAATCTTGCACAAAACAGTAAATAAAACAGGAAGAGACTGGCATCTCATGATCAATCTAGCTCTCTAGGCATACAAAACTAGTATCAGAATGCTTACAGGGGCTACACCTTTTGCTTTAGTTTATGGGTCTGAAGCGGTACTACCTATTGAGGTTGAAATCCCATCACTTAGAATCAGAATGCATGGACTTGTCGCTGATGAAGACTACAGAGTGTCTAGGTTACAAGAACTAGAATTACTAGATGAGCATAGGCAAGTAGCGTATGATCATCTCAGAGTGTATCAGAAAAGAATGTCTAGAGGCTACAACAAGAAAGTCCGACACAGAGAATTTCAGGTTGGTGATCTAGTCTTGTGAGAAAATCCTAAAAATCAATCCCATCGAGAACGCAAGGGAAAGTTTGAACCCAATTGGCTAGGTCCCTTTGTTATCACTGCTACTTTTGGCTCTGGTGCCTATCAACTCTCAATGACTGAAGGAGAACAGCTTCGAGAACCAATCAATGTTCTCCATCTGAAGAAATTCTACGCCTAAGGCATTCAGTGCTTGGTAAATGTCCTGAAAAAATGAACATCTTGGTGAAAACCTAGCAATAGGCACCTTGATGATTCACAAAAAAATAAAAAAATATCAAAAGTACAAAAAAATTGAAAAAATGAAAAATACAAAAAAAATGAGAAAAAGAAAAAGTGCCTTGATGAAAACCTGGAAACAAGCACCTTGGTAGCAAAAATAGAATCTCTACCAAGATGGTGAAAACCTGGCAAACGAGTGCCACTTGTTCAACACACTCCATCTATCAGCACAATCTTGGTCTTTCCCAGCTTTCGGTCTTGCTTTAGTTTGTACATATCTCCTGGTTTGTTTCAACATTTCTAGTTTTCAATAAGTCAGTCTGTACACCAATCAGCTTGCGTGTCTGTATCCTATCAATGGTTAACACTTGGGGGCAATCAATGTCATATCCTATGGTCTCCCATGTATCTTAGATAGATCATATCTAGTCAGAGTCCTTTGAAGCTTCATGTGAGTCAGTCAGTCAGTCTCGTCTCCAGAAAAGATTTTGCATCTATAACAACACAATTAAACTCAAACTGAAAATAATCTGTGCTTCATGCTCTTATCTCCTTGTATACTTACTGATTCGCATTGAGATTTTTGCATATTGTGTCCCTTCGAGCTCTTCAATGATGTCCTTTATAGGATTTAGAGAGTGATGATTGGAAGCATAATATTTTCTTTGTCTTCTGCTTGTATGTGAAAATCTAACAACTTTGGAAATTTTGGATTGAAATGGTGTCCAACTATAAGAGCCTCTATCTTGAATTGGATGGCCATGCGTACCTCGACCATTGATACCTAGACAATTCAAGGAAGTTTGATCTAACTATTATCTTTTTGAGTAAGTTCTTTCTCCTACTGTGGAACGTGATCTTGCCTAAGGATGTGAATGATAAAGGGTCACTACGGGTAATTCACATTGGATTTAGAATGATCTCTTGACTATTTGATGTGTTTGCAACACAAGGCGTATTCATGTCATCATGACGTTTATGTTTTGATGCTTATACAAATTGCTATATCAAAATAGACATGATATTCAGGTCATCTTGGCATTTGTGCCTTGGTGCTTATATCTAATCCGACATTCCGAAAACAAAATCAATATTCATATGTCCATGGTTGCCTAGCCAGTGGGTGTTGTATTGATTCTTGCGCATACAAATCGATATTCATATGTCTATGGTTTCATAGCTAGTGGGCATTCTATTGATTTATCCAATTACCTAAAAGTTCAATGATGATAACAAATCGACATATGATCAGTGACTAGGTCTTAGGTCTTAGGTTGCATTTCATATTGCATACTTCTTTGCATTTTTCATCTTTGCATGATCTCACAATGACTAAACGAACTTCAATGCTTAAACAATTCTTCAATCACCTCTTCCAATCTAACAAGAGCTGAATCCCACATGAAGGTTCCTCCAACGAAGTAGCAAGTAGAATCCTTTTTCGAGATCAAAATTCAAATTTGAGATCATTCATATCATTAACTACTTGCATAATCGACCTTCAATCATCACAGAAATCTAGTATTCAACTTAACTAATTATCTTACATCAAACTATCAAAAATTCAACTTGGTCAACCATGGTCAACTCATGGTCAAACCTAGTCAACCTTGGTCTCTAGGAACTCTAAACGATGCATAATGCACTCTTGAATGTGTATAACCACTTTTCCAATCAATTAACATGCTTCTAAACTATCAACACTGACTTTTCTTGTCAGATTTCAATTTTAATCCCGAAGGGGGCATGGTATTGCACATCAATTCAAAGTCTGTAAATCAAAATTCTATCAATCAAGTCTATCAATATCTTTCATCAGTGATCAAGACAAACAATCATGTCTAGTTACTGATTCATCAAAAGTCCTCATCGCTCGGGGCAAATCTATCATCACTTGGGGCATATCAGATTTGTCGATCCATATCAATCTCGTATTCTCCTAATCTTGTAAACTATATCAATTTTTGCAACCATCGGATCATAGTGTTCTTTCCTTGGTTCTTCGGCAACTGAAGGGTTTCAGATGTGATACCTGCTAGTTCTACTAAGACAATCGAGTCTAGAACGGGCCACTCACTTCTTATCAATCCTAAGGTTCAGAATCAGGCATTTTGACATTTTTTCGCAATCATAGGTTCATCACTGCTACAATGAACATTATCTCTGGTCATTCAGGACCTCCTATCTCAATATCTCTCAATCAGTTTCTATCTTGAGATTGGTTTATCTTTTGAATCAGTTTCATATCTTTATCAAACACAGACTATCTTTGAACCACTGCGCTTCGCACAGTAATTCAAAGAGGGGCAAAATGTAATACCCCAAAAATGGGCTATATGTTCATTAACCTCCAATATCAATAATTCAAATGAAATTGACATCAAAGTCCTAACCTAAGGCACATCTAAACATCATCGAATCCTAATTGATTATCTTAAATTCTGCATCGGGGAATATTCTTAGTAATATTCCTAATTATCTTAATTATCTTTAATTTAATGATTATTTGATGATAAATCCACATTTATCCTAAGTTTGATTAATTGAATATTTTCATATTTAATTAATTAGATTTAATATTTGCCACTTAATTATTTAATTAAATTTAATTCTATCTATTAATTGTATTATTTAATTTTGACAATAAATCAAAATTCCTATGAATAATTGATTAAATTCTTATTTAATTAATTAAAGCATGTTGTCATTATTTAATAATATAATTTTTAATAAAAGTTTGGTAAAATAGTTAATTAACCCATAAATTAATTATTTTATTTCAAAAAGCAGTTAAGTTGAGAATAAATCACTTTATTTATTTATTAAATCATAATTATCCATGTGCACAATCAAGGACCAGTTAAACTCAAAATTGGAAAATCAATGCAAGTTGTTAGCTTTTTGAAACTCAACATCTTTTTGAGTTTTAAAGTCGATCTAAACTTCTAATTCGAGTTGAACTGTGCTTTTGCATGATTTTTGTGACTTAATTATCTTTATTTAAAAATAACTCAAAAATCAAGCTGAGTTATTTGAGTGATTTATGGCTTTTATCCATGCACCTCCAAAGCCCTGAATTTCTATAAAACAAGCCTCAGCTCATCTCAAAGCATCTCATATTTTTGCACAATCACGCTGGAGAATTGGAGGCTGGGGAATCAACTTACGAATTCAAAGCTTTGTGAGATCAATTTCAATTGCATAGTTTTTATATCTTAGCATAGAATTTTATAGTTTTCATATCATTGTTAGAATCTTCATTGTTAGATTATTTAGCATTCATTTCATATTAGTTTTCAATAGCATTCATAGCATATTAGTTTATCATTCCTATTGCACAGAAAATATAAAAAATATAGATTAATTGCATTCAATTTCATATCCATCTTTTGCATTCAAATCCTTCATTTAGGTGTCGTCTAGGTCACTGATCTTGATTACAATCTGAGAACATCAATCTCGCACCTACTAGAAGGAAGTAAATCACTTGGTTAGATAGTTTTCAATTTTGCATGATTTTGATTATAGCTAACCTCTAATATTTTACTGAAGTGTTGTGTCTACAGATTAGGTACAATTTTCACACACACAGGTACTTCCTCTATGGGGGAGTATGTGTATCTGAGCTAAGTCATAAGCACTCTAGTAAATGTATTTTCTAAAAAGTGTCTTTTGACATTGAGTTGTTGTTGACTTAGTGATGAAATTTCTATCATTAATGTCAATGGGGGAGAAGTATGCATGAAAAATAATATGAGACATTTTTTGGAGAGAATTGAACAGGATAACGAAGTAAGATTTGATTGATGAAGAGGATTTGAAGAAGCAGTGTTGCAGTGTTGGATTTTTGGAACATTGGATGTTTTTCATCTATGTTGCCATCAATGCCAATGGGGGAGATTGTTAGGAATGAATGCTAAAGTGTTTGGCAGCAATTTTGTAGCAGTTGTTGTTGCATTCATGACTATGATTGTCATTGATGTCAACACAGTGATTTACCAAAGACTTGCAGAGAAGTAGACAGATTTTGGATTAGCGCACATGGGTTATTGTAGTTGGAGCTATGCAAAATTGAGGATATAATCTTTGATATGTCATATATCTATGGTTAAGAGTAGAGATAGTAATTCATTGATTCATGGAAGTTATGATCATTTTGGTGGAAGCAGTGTTCAGACAGTGTTCTTGAGTAGCAGTTTGTGGAAATCGGATGATATCTCCTAATCAGAATAGAATCTAGTTTTGTGCAGTTAAAGGGAAGTTGAAGACACATTGATAGGGACATGGATGATAGCACAGACTTTGAGGTCACATGAGTGAATATTTATTGTATTTGGAAGCAGATAGTTTTATGTAATTTTGGTGTAGTGTGTGGAAACTTTTATTTTGTAATTGTATGCTGACTCATTTGTAATTATTTGAGTGTGGTATAAAGGAAGGAATGTATTTCCTTGTTGATGTGTAATTTTAATGTAGTAGCATGATGTTGTGATGTGAAATTTTAATGTAGTAGCATGATGTTGTGATGTGAAAGTGTGTAATTATGATATGGTAGTAGAAGTTGTGATGCTCTAAGCATGAAGTGAAGAAAAGAGCTAATGTGTGAAGGAAGACATGTAAAGTATAGAGATCTGAAATTGAGATTTGATGTAATAGTGAGTGTGGTTTGGCATAGTCAGAAAAGAGGTAACATATTATTTTGTTGAGTAATGCAAAGATTATTTGGATAGTGTGTTCAGTGATCTTACCCTAAAGTTGTTTGGGCAGTGGGTCCTTTTGTCTTCTATAACTCTTAACTGGGTTAGAATCTTTTAACAGGGATTCAAAATCTCCTAACAAAGATTCATATGTACTGAATGTATTTCATAAGACTCCTAATAGAGTCCATCCTCTCACAAGGAATATTCATATTAGTGCATCTTTTGTGGGCATCATTCCCACCAGGGTTTACTCTTTGATCAAGAGGTTCCCTAGTCAACATATCTTGTGTCATTGTGTTATTGTGCATGAATATCTTTCTATGGTTGGTAATTATATTTCTTATATGGTTTAATGCTGTTGAAGATGATAAAATTTATAATTATCTGATAACTGATTCACCCCCCCCCCCCTCTCAGTTATCTTGGCAGACTTTACTTTCTAACATTGTCGCCTCTCCTTCGTAGGCTTTTCTTAATACTTTAGTTTATGGTCTTGTTGGTTGGAGGATGTGTTGAGCTTCATAGCTTTGATTGCACTAGACAAATGGAGGACTCCTTGATCCTTGGGTTGGGAAGAGTCGACAACTCCGTCATTGACTACTTGCTTATTCTTGTTCCAGTGTGAGTGTTTGCCTTTGTCCTTATTAGCATTGTTAGTATTTTGACCATTTTTGTTATTGCTATGTTTGGTCAAAATGCCTTGTTCTTTCAAGACATCTTAAATGCGACATGCGGTTTCGACCATAGTGTCAAAGGAATCAAACACCATCTTCTGAACCTCATATCGCATTTTAGGCACTAAATTACTAACAATGATGTCAATCCTTTCATGTTTAGGAATAGTCCTAGAATAGTGGGAGCACAATCATCTCCACCTTTGCAAGAAGGTAACAAAGGATTCCCCTTGGTTCTGTTTCAAATTGCGTAATTCTAACATAGTGACTGATCTTGACAAGTTGTATGCAAAATGTTGAACAAATCTGTGGACAAGTTCCTTGAAAGTTTTGATGGGAGGGGTTATGTTGGTAAACCACTCCATGGCTTGGCCCATGAGGCTCCTTGGAAATAATCTCATAAGATAGGAGTCATCTTGGTGAAACTCAAAAATCATGATGTAGAACTAACGCACATGATCATGTGGGTCACCATTGCCATCATACTTGTCATATTGGGGGATTTCAACTTTCCTAGGAAAATCCATCATACTTACACTTCTGTCAAAAGGATTGGGACAAATAGTGTCAAGTGAAAAGGAACTTTTAGGTGCCAACACCTTTTCCATCATACATTTGAGTTGCTTGATCTCCTCTTCTTGAGAAGGTCCTTGTTTCTTAATTCTCCTATCCACATCAAAGTTGTAAGAGACTCTAGCACCCTTGTTAATCAAGCTCTCTAGGAACCTATCTTTGTTTTGATCAAGGTACTTCTCCACATATAGTTGGAATAGTGGCTCTTGTTGCATTCTCATAAAATCTTGATCATCAAAACTTGCACTACTTCCTCCATGTTGAGAGCCATGATGAGCTCGTTGGGAGGGTTGTCTTGAATTCCTAGGAGGTGTTCATCTCCTATGTTGTGAAGTCCTCCTTCCTCTAGGACTAGGAGATCTTGAAGGGGTCCTTGGCTGCCTTCTACTTCTTAGGGTTCTTGAGGGAGTAGAGGGTGGAGAGTTGTTTCCATTGTTGGTACCCCTATTGTTGAACTGGTCATTGAGTTGTTGGGCCAAAAGCCTATGTTGTTCCTCTTGGAATTCTTTTCTTCTCAACTCTAGCAAGGCTTGTTGCTCTTCCTCTAGGTGTCTAAACCTTTCTTCTTTAGTGGTTTTTTTGTCCAAAAAGGCTTTCTTTTCGCACTCAATTCTTTTAAGTCTTTCATTTGCATATCTTGAGGTTTTTTTGAGCGGTGAGTTGGACCTTGAATGTTTGAACAAGTCGTTAGTGAATGTGACATTCACATGAGCATCACTAGATTCATTGTTTTGGTCTTCATGTTGTGACCGTGCATCTTGGTGAGCTTGCCCATAATGTCTTTCGGCTCTTTGATGGGCATATAAATATCTTGAGTTAATAGGGGGTGATTTAGGTTGATTGTCATCACCAAACAACATGTTATCCCTATGTCTTTGGAAAATGTCATCAAAAGTTTGATCCATCACTTCTCTTTGTTTTCTAGTCATGGTGTAGCTCATGTCTATATTTGATTGAGAAGGTGGTAAAGAGGTACTCAACTCACTGGGATTTCTCTTTGGGTCAAACTAAGCTTCAGACTCTCTCCTAGGTGATTGATCAAAGGCAGGTTTCTTTCCCTTTCACTTTTGATGAGTTTCGATTGAGGGTAACTGTTCGAAGACAATTTGAGGTCATTTTCCTTGACTTACTTGGTACCTTGTCATAACCAAAATGAAAGAAAAGGACCCTTGGTGATAAGATGACCTTATGAAATGTCAATACCAAATGAGGATAGTGAAAGTGTTCAATTGTCCAAAAAGAGATGGTGAGATAGAAAATTGCAAAAGGTGTAAACCAACACTGCCACAGAGGTGTATAATAAAAGGATGAGTATCCTAACACATATGGACCAGGAGGATGGATTTACCACAATATATCTAAAATTGAAATTGAATTTTGATGGAAGTGAATTGGACAAAAGAGTACTAAAACTCTCCAAGCGTGTTACTAAAGAATCTAAACATGTACTTTTTCAACAAGGATAATTCCTAACTTATCGATGCCAAGCAAGACTACTTTGTAAAATCAATGAATACTAATTCAAGGGGTCTAAACACAAGAACCCAAGGTACAAATAGGTTTCTAGCAGTAGAGTAAGTCACCTACTAAAAATATGGTCCACTAAGGAAAGACTGAAAATTGGATAAACCATACAGACAACAAATAGACTCTGTGCGATAGTTTCCAAGCTAACAGTATGATAATTTCTAACCAGGCGATATTTCGCAGTAAGCAGTACGATGGTTTCCAAGTAACCTGTGCGATACTTTCCAGGCAAGAAGTGCGATAGTCTTCCAAGAATGAACTATCACATGACAATTCTCAGTATAGTGTGTGATATAGTTTCAGGATCGTATGACTCTTGACCAGTGAGTGCTAAAAATCTTAGTTTTAAAGGTAGTTTGGTCAAAATTTTAGTTTAAAGGTTGGATTTTTTGATTTCAAGCACAGTGACAATAGTAAATAGATAGGTTTGCAAATAGTATGTGATCAAACATGTCATAAAAAACTTGCACAAGGGCAAAAGAAACCTTACCAAGACAAGAAATTGTGATATCAAAGCAATAAAATCATATGAATGCTACCGTGATGTTTGATATTTGAGAACGTTTACATGGGTAGATCACAGCAAGAACACTTCAAGTAGTTACTAGCCTAAAAAGACAATGGCTCAATACTTAACAACTTGGCCCACACTTGATGCTTGATTGCCTCACAGAAAGTGGTTGCCCACAATATATATTGGCTTTCTCGTGGAAGTACCAATGACACAACCAAAGGAACACTGATGGTGAGTAATCTTGGTGTGATCTAGGTTAGTCCACTAGGATCAATCCTTGCACCAAGAAGCTAAGTGGAAAAATAGGGTGGCTTCTATCTATGGTTCTTAGTAAGGGCTTTCGTTCGTAATACCCCTCTTGCACCCCAAAGGGACTCCTTACCTTGCGGCAAGTAATAGACCTCGCGGTGACAAGATTACCTTAAGCATTCTTGCTCAACATTTTCTTCATGGTCACAGTCCCACAAGTACTCACATCAAGCAAAGACAAGTACTACGTCTACCAAGGTTTTGTGTCTTTGATAGCCTTGAGTTTATAGTGGGTTGGAATAGCTGGCAAAAAGCTTGTCCCCACTTGGGTCGTTCCTCTTGATTACTCAAGAGCATGCCCGCTAAAGGATTCTAAAAGATAAACAAAGAGTGGATTGACTTTTGAGTGTTAGGATTTCTATTTCACCTCAAGGGTGAAGAGCATAATCTCCTAGCTCAAAAATTTCTCCCAAACACACCAAGCAAAGGTTCAATTACCCTCTTGCTTTCAAAATCTAAAGATGGGTCAAGATTTTTTGGTTCACCACAAGGGTGAAGAGTATACTTCTCCTACCACCCAAAGATTCTTACAACAAGATATTAAGTGCCTAATAAATGAAACAACTAGTAGATGTCACACTCAAAAGAAAGAAATTAAAAAAGCACTTGATTGGTTTTTATGCTTTGGGCAGCTTTGCAAAAACTATTAGTCTCTCTTGTGCATTTGGAGCTTTGACATACGTTCTTTTATGGAAATAATCAAGCAATGAGAGCACCTAAAAGAACAACTTGTTAGCCCTACAAGGGTTATCACATCAAAACCAAATGAAATCTGCAAATAGACCCCTATTCTACTACAACAAATCAGAAATCCAAATCAAACCAAGTAAATCTTGCAAAGAAATGACAAAAATTGCTCACTGCCATGCTTGGGTGATACTTCTATTAGAGGAAGAGTCATGTAATATTTCACTCTATACTAGTGTGATACTTTATCTACGTGTGATAGTTCCTGATACCTGCATGTGATAGAGAATAGAACAATAGTGCGACACAATTTGGCAAAGTGTGTGATACTTTAACTAGTAAAATATCACACTGGTATACAATAAACTATCATACGATACTGGAAAAACTGTCGCATGATAATTCTGTCAGAAAAAACCAGAGAGAAAATATTGATGAAACAACAAACAAATATTAATGAAAAAATGACGGAAATGCATAAAAGGAAGGACAAAACAAGAGTGTTCTACCCCACGGTGGGTGCAAAAAATGTACACACTAAATAGTGCACTTCTCTAAGTCATTACTTCCAAGGGAATCCATGAATGGGAAACTTTGAGAAAGTGACCTAGAGCTCCCTAGGCATGGAGTCACAAGGATGTTGATGGTGCTCTCAGCTAGAGCTATTGAAGCATGCAACCTTTCTAGTAAACCACACAATGGGAGATTCAAAGAGACAAGGGAAAGAATGCAAATATCCTCAAGAATCAACAATGAAGATGCAATGCAATGCAACTATGCTAAGAATGAAGATGCAAGCTAAGCTATGAAAGAAAAGTATTACAAATCCTTGCTAATTAAGCTATGTGAGCTAATCTAGAGCATAAAAGAAACTAA
>BSBK01011656.1:0-58242 GCA_027943335.1 Chamaecyparis obtusa | reverse complement strand
ATACACATATGCATACACACACGTATACACATACACATACACATACACATGCACATGCACATGCACATACACATACACATGCACATGCACATGCACATACACATGCACATACACATGTACACACATACATACATGCGTACATATATGTGTATCTATGTATGTATAGGGGAGAGGACCCGATGGTTGAGCACGTTTCAATAGCTATGGTAGCGCTTGTTGATTTAATGTCAATATTTTTGACAATATTGCACCAATAGTTATGATTTTTAAGTTGTTATTGTTGATGAACTACCCATAATTGAATGAAAGGTATTTCTTAGTTCTACAAAGCAACGAATGAAACAATGACACATCAGTGAACCAATAAAATATGACATACTAGACAGGCTTCACTCTCACTTTTTTAGAACTATTTTGGACACCTTGGCAAAATGCTTGCTGATGTGGCATCAATTTAATGATGTGGCCCAAAAACCTTACTTATAAGTAGGGGACTTTCCAAGTAAGTTTCTATAAGAAATTGGGAGTCATTTGAAATTTTCACATGGGATTTTGAGAAGCGCAAAGTTAGGATGCTCAACTACTAGGTCCTCTCCCCTATGTGTGTGTGTATATCTTCATATATATGCATGTCTGTATATGTATACATACATACACACATACACATACATGTATGTATGTATGTATGCGCGCACGTGTGTGTGTGTGTATTTATTCCTTTTCCCTCTCCTATTCATGATGTGGCCTATGACTTGGTGAAGAAACCCCAATCTTCTTGTTTATCATTCTGGCTTGAAAAATAGTGTGAACCATTACCAGGAATGCAACATGTTTTGTAGGAAGAAAATCCTAATTCCTCCCCAAATAGGATGAATCAATATGTGAATGTTGGCAACGATCTAACCCTTGATTCCATGAAACCAATGAGCCACTTAGTTATAATCTATTCCTCTTTTGAAACCTTGATGCAATTCCTAGACTATAAAGGCTTCCCATTTAGGTGCTTTCCCTATAACATGATTGGACTTAAAATTATTGGATGTATTTGTAGTTAAATTTTCAACACTCAAAGTGATAAATATAAAAAAAGTATAGCAAAAAGTGAAGCCCTCAAGATGTTGACTTTATTTGGTGCAATCATGAAAAGTTCAAAGGGATTTTCAATCTGAACCAATGAATATTGGGGTTTCAACTCTCTTTAGTAAAGAGTATCATGGCTTATAAGATGCCATTACTTCCCATTCATAGATGAGTTAGAAGACCTTCAGCTCCTTGATCATGATAAATTGGTTGTTCTTGTCAAGAAGTGCTCCATAGTTTAATTAGCGAGCCTCTTATTTAAACCAAATATTAGCATCCCATAAAAGAAGAAAGATCAAAACATTGAAGCGGAGAAATTTTGACTTGAAGGTCAAGATGCGGTTGAGGAAGGTACCCAATAGATTATGCAGGATGCTCTTCTAAGTGGGAGTAGAAAAGATGCTTAACAAAGCAAGGCTAATGGGTTGTTTGAGTTTTTGGAGGGAAATCCATCTGTATTATCTATGGCTCTTTGTGCTTCTCCCTAATCTCTTACTCTAATTATCTTCTATTTGTTCATGTTGGCTTTTTCTCCCACCTCTAAGTTCATATATTTTCTAAGCTATTCTCTCTCTCTCTCTCTCTCTCTCTCTCTCTCTCTCTCTCTCTCTTTGTGTGTGTCAATGAGTTTCTTATCTAAATCAAATTATGTTGGATTCTTAAGTGGGAGTGGGGGGGCACTAAAGAACAAAGAGGTGGGAGAAAGGCCAAAAAGGCCAATATGAACAAGGAATAGAGTTTTAGAGAAAGAGATCTAGGGAGAAGCATAGAGTCATAGCTGATACAAAAGATCGCCCTTCAAAAACTGGAACAACCTATCAACCTCACTTTGTTAAGCCCTTATTTATGCTTCCAATTAGAAGAGCATCCATAGTCTATTGAGTGCCTTCCCCAACTGCATCCTAATTTTTAAGTCAAAGGCTTTTTCATTTCAATTTATATAGAGAGAGAGTAGGGGGCACTAAAGTTATGTTGGATTCTTCAACTTACTCAACATTTGTTTAGGATTCTTAAGTGAAAATTAAAAAGATCAAAAATTTTGTTTTATTTTGTATGTATTGACTAGTTAATTGTTCATGAAAGAAATGCAATTTTGAATTTATTTAAGTATTGTTTAAGATTCATAGATAGTTAAAAAAAAATCTTTTCTAACTAAATATTTTCTTGTTTACTTGATTCAAATTAAATGTATTTAACTCATTGTTTGTCTAAAACAAATAGGCAACAATCCAAGTTTATTAAAAAATCAGGTGGATTTCTTAAAGATGCCTAAATTTAAGTTTAAGAAATATTATTTAGGATTCTTGAATTGTAAAAAAATATGTTATTTTGTTTATTTTGCCTTTTCTTGTTTAATTTAATTTTTGTCATTAGCTTTTCATTTAATTGAATATTCGTTTAGGATTACTGGGTTGTAAAAATTTGTTGACAACTACCCAGTGATTGAATTTGACGGTCACTCCTATCTATCATATGATTTTTTTATGATAGGTTGGTCATTCTAATGCTTTTCATTATAGAAAATAAGTATAAATTAGTAATATATGCAAAAGTTTCTTTATAAATAAGTTTCTAAATTCATATGTTGTATTTAGGAAATATTTTAAATCAATAATAATATACAATAAATTATATAAAAAAAAAATTATTTGTAATAAAAAAATAAAAATAAAAAATAATTATACATTAGTAATATATGCAAAAATCTCAAATAAACTAAGCGTGTTTCTAAGTTCATGTGTCTTATTTTAAAAGAATTATAAATTAATTTAAATATATAATAAATAATATAAAACATTTATATTACATGCTAATATTATAAATTAGTAAAACAAGTTTTAAAAATTCATATATTTTACTATTAAAAGATTTTAAATTAATATAAATATATAATAATCAAAATAGAAACATATAAATTATAAAATTATTTATATATATATATATATATATATATATATATATATATATATATATATATATATATATATATATATATATATATATATATATATATATATATATATATATATAATTAAATAAAATATTAGTGTCTATAATAAATTTTGACAGTTTATTAACAATTATAAAAAATTAGTTTGTAAATTCATATGGTCTAAAAGATTTCCATCCTTTCATATACAATTCAAAAGTACAAAAATGCCAATACGGCCAAAAATAGAGTTAACAAGCAAACATTGTTATCTTACTAGAAGTTGTTTATGATTCTAAATGGTGATGTAATGGCCTTCTAGGTATTTTTGTGTTGATTGTGTAGTTTAGTGTGCACCAAAGATAATTTGTTGCATTACAAAATGTTTACTTTTTAGTTGATTAAAAGAGTGGTGTTTCTAGTTAATTTTTAGAGAAATTGTTGTTTTCCAATAATTTTGCAATCACTAATTCATCATTGTTGAAAAAACAAGTTGACTAATACACCCAAACCTCTTATTTAAGTGACTCATAAACAATAAAGAAAATTCAACTCTTTTTCCAAGCTTATGATTTTTGTATTACACAAATACAAATTATTTATATAGTATAACTTAAGTGTTTTTTTATATCATTAATTTAATAACTACAATTTCTTAAAACATTAAAATATAGATTGTTTAATTTATTAGTTAAACACTATCCTAATTACCATTTATTGAAACAAGAGGGTGTCTAAACTTAGTATAGGTTTTCCGTATTTCATGAATTTTGTTGATTGTTAATTAAATAAAAATGGTCACAAAATACACAATGATTAACACATGTTGAAAATATCAAAGTTAAAAAATAATATATACACTAAAAATAATGAAGATATTATTAATTGTCTAAATCATGTAATTTTTTTTTAAATATAAGAAAAAAAAGACAATGCGCTTGAATTATTAATTTGCGGGCATTGCTTGTTTATTTTTATATAAAAATACTAATTGGCCTACTTCAATAAATCTGCCACCCATCATTATCTTATTTATTTATCTATTTTTATTATTAAAATAGATAACACATTTCTTGACTATGTGACTTTATCGACAAAAGCTATCCATATCTTGTTATGCTCGTTAATGTGAGACATGAACACACATATATAACAAATAGTTTGATGATCCACAAGTATGAAATAATATGGAGTTGAAGCCTTTGTTTTCCTCTTGTCCATGGGTTGAAAGCTAACATCACAATTGTAGTTTTAAAAATTAATAGTTTCATTTCAAATTCATCTTTATAACATGCATATGATTTAATGAGTGTTTTTATGCATACATTTTTTTGTGTTATTTGCGCTTCTCAAAACTCTATGTGGAAATTTCAAATCTCTTTTAGATTTTTGGAGCAACTTAATTGGCAAGTCTCTTTCTTATAACTAAGGTTTCAGGGCCACATCAACATGTTTTTTCCAAGGTATCCAAAAAGGCCTCCAAAAAAAGTGAGACACATACTTGTGCACTAAGTCATATTTTGTTGGTACATTGATGTGACATCACATGATTGGTTGCTTTTTAGATCTAAGAAATGCATTCCATTCAAAATAAATAGTTGTTATCAACACTAACAACTTTAAAGTCACAATTGAGATACAAGAGATTAAGCTCCACCTTCATTCTCTGGAGAAAACTATGGAAACCCTGAATATGAAGCGGGAGAACAATATTCTGGATAAGGTAAACAATAAAAGCTAGAAGGAGGAAATAAAAGCTGGAAGGAGGAGATAACTGCCGAAATCAACAAAATCATTGACAACAAGGTGAAGGAAATTAAGGTCAAAGTTAGCAACAATGGGGAAATGATTAATGAAGTCCTGAGCCACAACTATGAAGGACTCAATGCGGTTATCATCAACCTGAATATGCTTCACAACTACCTGGAGAAAAACCAGCTGGAAAATACAACCATAACTATTGATGATGATGCTAGGAGTGCAGGTCCAGGTACTAGAACTAGAGGGTGTACTCAGAGGAAGATCCTTGAGAAGCCGAAGGAGCTAAAGGACTTGAAAAAAGCAATCCAAAAGATGGAGGAGCTGAAGATGAAGGCGGGCAAAATGATAAGCAATTAGTTTTGTCATGTTCGTTGTTGGGTGCTGCTGGTAGTGTTGCTAGATCTGTTTTCTTTGCTTTTGTTGTCGTTTCTAGTGTTTTTTTGGGTCCTTCTCTGTTCTTTCCAGCAGGCGTATCATTTTGGAAAACTTTAATGCTTTATCTTTTTGCTATGATGTAAATGGTTTCGGGTTCCATTCAAAACTTGTTTTTACCTTATTCAAAAACTTTAAAGTCACAAAATGTGAAGTTTCCACCGTTGCACCAACAGTTGTTGTAACTCATGCTCAAACTATGACCACGAGAAATGTTATACTTTGTGTGTTACTTGGGTTAGAGTTGGTTGTGGAGGCTCTTTCGAGTGCGCTCTATAGGGGTGGTTTTGAGGATGCTTTGGCTTCCACTCTACTAGGTGCCTCTTTTCCAATGGGTGGTTCGAGGGATGTCTCTGCTAGTAAGGTTGTGAATGAGGGGGCTCCCCTTCAAAGCCTTTTTCTATTGTTGGTGGATGGAGTTTTGCTTGTGTTGCTAGATTTGTTACAACTCTTTCTCCAAAGTTGAAACCTAAACCTCTGGCTTGTGCCAAGACCTACCCTGTCGTGGTATATGGTTGTGATGTGGAGGAAAATATGGATTACTTCCAATGTTGCAGGTTAGTCTGCAGATTTGTTGGTTTCTGGCCTTCTCTACCTGGCGTGCATCTTTGGGTAACAGACTCTTGGAGACCTTTGGTTTTAGGTAACATTGAGTTTTTCCCTTGTGCCAAGGGATTTTTTATTACTCTATTTCCTTCCTCTTAGGAATGTGATTTGGTGATGGGAATGTTATAGGCTTGGGGGAATTACTCTCTTTTGACCAAACTCTGGGCAGTCTCCTTCAACCCTCTGACTAAACCTCTCAGTGTGCATCCTATGTGGGCTCATCTTCCTAATATTCCCCTTCATTTCTAGGAGAACTTTTGTTTTGAGGCCATCAACAACTCTATTAGCCATTTTCTAAATGTGGATGAGACCATGACTACCATAGGTCATTCCACCTTTGGGCAGATTCTAGTTGACATTGACATTTCCAGACCTCTCTGGAGATGCAATTCTCATGGTGGGGAACAATCATGGACTCAATCGATCGATTATGAGGGCCTCCCATTTCAATGTTATTAGTGCTTCTCTATTGGTCATCCAGCAATAGATTGTTCTGTCTTGAGGAGTAAAGGTGTTGCCACTTTAGGGGAAGGACGTGAATGATGAACATTTGACTATTTGAGCTTCTGATTCTTCTTCTAATGATGAATCACAAACTGATGATGAATCCCCTAGGATGATGCTCTTTGTGTTGGTGACACTCTTGATGTGACCTTTATAGCCCCTATACCTCCTCTTGTTGTTGGCACAATCCCCTTTAGCGGTGTGGACCCATTTCTCTCTACTGCTTCTGCTTTGCTCCAATCTTCGGCTAACAATGTGCAACCTTCTCAACACTCTGCCCCTTGTACTCACAATCTCCGCAATGAGATTTTTCCAGTTACTCTCCCTTGTGGTGGGGATCTTAGCGATAGTATTGCCTAGATAGTTGTCTGACGATGTAGAAAAAATCATTATGTAAACTCTCACTCTTCTCACCCACTCTTGAGGTAGGCTATTAGCTTTTATGTTAGTGCACCATTAATGACCTACACTTCTAACATATAGCACCTTTATTGCTAATGTGTTGTTCATCTTTTCTAACACCTATGGGGATTGTGATTGTGTAAGGGTCAACATTCTTGATATGTTGTTGTTTAATATCTAAAACCACTATTGATACAATATTGTCAAAAATATTACACATCAAATCAACAAATTCTATAACAATTATTGGAAGGTGTAGATCTTTTCCCCTACTTGCACAACCTTAAAAGTAATCTTCAGTTTTTAATTAAACATTTCAATGTATAATTCATTTTTTTATGTTACCATTATGCACAATATTATTTGTGTGAATATAACTCTACCTTTTAAGTAAAATAAAAAATTGACTGACTATTTTTAATTCTTTGTAGGCCATACAACTTGTACTTATTACCCTCAAATATGCATTCTATTCATCTTGTGATTGTAACTTGGGACCTACAGCTTATTGACACATGCACCATAACACAACAAAACTGCATGACAACTAGTGTCTCTAGCTTCAATGACACACAAATATATTTTAAAGAACAAGACTTTTTTGACTAATCATATATGATATAAATACATATATAATAATAACTGACATGAAGCATATTCTATCACTGATGGTCATGCATAAAACCTGGAGCTTATGATTAACAACAATAATTGGTCATAGTTTTCAGGCAACATTTTGCACATGTCAAGCTGTCAATGTTGGACTTTTTTATTTAAAAATATTGTGACTTTTCTTCCACCGCTCAAGATTCTTTCAAGTGGGGTTTGATTTCTTTACCACTCAAAATAAAGAATGGCGTGGGTTGTGATTACGGATTGAAAGGCATTGTTGATCTTACAATCCGTTTTACACTAAAGAAACAGCAATAAACATCATACATCTGCACCTCAAGAATTTCACCAATTTTACGAAATAGTTTTCCCTCTATAACAGCAGAGAGATGATGAATGAATGAATGAATGATGAGATCAGGAAATTTCTCGTTTAGAAAAATATTATTTCTATGCAACTTTTAGTTTCTACCGTCTCATCTTGCTTGACTTTTACTTTGTTAGGTAGACTTTTTACATCATTGCCCTCGTTATTGTTAGGCACCAATGATCATATTTTGATTTTATGCTCCTCGTACCTTCCTTGATTATCTTTTGCATTTGTCACACCCTCGTAATTGTAAGTACCCTAAGACTAAGAGGCTTGGCATAAAAACAATTCAATACTGGAGACCCACCATTTTGATGTCGTTTCAAGCAACTCGTTCAAAGGTAACACATTATCACCAACCAAGCCCATAAAACATAATGTTCCTTCTAAATTTGAACACCCTTCTGCCTTCATTGGTGTAACAGGTTCACAACAAACATGTAGATCAGGATCCCTCATAAATGGGCTAAGAAAGAAATGGGAGACCATAATCCATAATGTCATGGTTGGTTTTTTTCTGTCAAATTGCAGATCCACCTTAACTGGCCCATACACTTGATTTCAATTTAAAAAATCCACTGGCCCATACGCTTGATTTCAATTTAAAAAACCCACTGCTGAATTGAAACTTACGAATTCTCGATTGAAACTTATGGTCGTACTATTAACTGTGCAGTGGGTATTTGCATCTGTTATTAACTTGATTACTTTTGATGTTTTGCTATTTCTGGGTACTATCAAGTTGTGCAGTGAGTATTTGCATTTGCTATTAATTTGATTATTTTTTATGTTGTGTTATTTCTAGATTCCATTGTGAGTTTTTATATCAACATTTCAGAATTTCATATCACACTTTGTATCTCCTTATGCTCTTTCTTCCTGATGATGGATGCTCTCTTTCATCCTGATGATGGACCGCAAAGTGTGATTCAAAACGTTGATGCAAGAACTCTCACACAATTGAATCCAGAAACAGGTAAAGATCAACATAATGAATTGTGAAAATCTAATGTCATTAATTGATTAATTTTGTACATACATTGGGTAGAAGCCAATACAAATATAGTCCCATGTACATTCCCATTTTTTAGTGGTCTCCTTGTGCTCTTTCATCCTGATGATGGATCAGGAGAGCGAACCAAAACGTTGATGCAAAAACTCACAAAATCCAATCCAGAAACAGATAAACATCAGCATAATGGATTGTAAAAATCTAATGGCATTATTTGATTACTTTTGTGTATAAATAATTTCATACATTGGGTAGAGGCCAATACAAATATAATTGCATGTAAATTCCATTTTCGAGTGTTTTTTTATCGTCTCTTTCATCCTAATGATGGACCAAGGAGCGATCACAAACATTGATGCAAAAACTTACACAATCAAATCCAGAAATAGCTAATAAACATTAACATTATGAATTGTGAAAATCTGAAGTCATTAATTGATTAGTTTTGTGCATAAATAATATCATACATTGGGTAGAGGCCAATACAAATATAGTCCCATGTAAAGTTCCATTTCATACTCAAAATGCAGACAACCGAAAAAGCTTCGAATAATCATCCAAAATTTTCTCTGTTATTGAATATTATGTACATCTCATCATCATCATGTAATGATAAACATATAAGAATGACCAACTACAACAATGGCAATCTACAATAATGGCCAGTTTATCTTGTTTTAACTACACCAATAGAAGCTTGTTTTCACTTCTATGATCTATCTTCTGCAAAGAATGTTGAGCTATGCTAAAATTTAACTATAACAGAACAGAGTTTACATGGACATTGTCGATTTACAAGATTCTCATCAAAACGAATTATGTCTGCCTTTGGCATTAGTTCTCACAAAAATACCAGTAACCCATCGACAATGACAATCACAAGTTCAGTTTAGCCTTTGTCATCTCCATCCGCTGATTGCAGTACTATAGGTTTCCCAAAACAAGAAGGTAACCATTCCATTGCATCCAACTCTCATTTATAAAAGAATTTCCAGATCTCCCTGACATTTGAAGAACCATCAGCTACTTCCACTACCAAATGTGCTGACAAGATGCCTGAACAAGAAGACAGCGATCAATTAGCAGCAGACGAGAATATATGACCAAATAAGAGTTATCATGCATGGAGCTAGATATTATTTTGAACATGGAAAACGATGAAATATAAATTACTCTACTACATGCTTTCTTGAATGTCAAATTTATGCTATTACGATGCATTGCAGCAGTTCACAATAAATGTTAAAATTGCAATAACTGCAATTTTGGAGATAGGCAAATTCATTGGCATGTCCAGTCAATGTATGTATTGTAATTTGTTCTAATATGTGTATTCAAGCAAGTTATCAATCACTTCTCTAAAATACTCCATACATCAAATGAGGCAGCGAAAGGAAAAATGAGTAAATCTTTAACTGTAACCTTGTCAACTGAATTATTTTTAATGGTTACTATTCATCATACTCGAGACTTACCATCCTCTTCTACCAAAGATCGGAATTGTCGAGTTCCTCCTCCTCCAAAATAGTGCTTTTTAGCAGCCAAGTAGACAACACCATATGGTGGTCGAAGACACTGTCCACAAAAAAGGCACAAACTTAATATGTTTTAAATGTCTTCATATTGGATTGATAGCTCATGCCACAACAAATTATACTGACAAAACAATTTCTTTTGAGTTAAATAGCCTGAAGAGAAATAATATATAAACAAAATTAACAACAAACCTTCTTCATGAGACTGTACAAATTCCGCATGGAGACCACAGAATAGACAGTTTCTGACATCAAAATAATATCATAACCACCCTCTGAAGGATTGGATTCACTAGCCCGCTCACAAGCACGACTTCCAGAAAGCTTTCTCTGCCTTACTTTTTGACCATGACTAGAGTCCATTGGCGTTTCCAGATTAGCACCACTGCTATTATGGCTGCTACAAAGATCCAGATAGAAATCATCCTCAGAGAAATTTAAACTGATATCACATGACGCATTGAACTGGTTCTGCCCAACTACAGATAGTACAGTATGCAACTCTCCCCAATCCCCAGCATAGAAGTGGACATCAGGTGATAAGGTAGTTGTTCGGGTGGGTGTTACAGGACCATCACAGAGACGGCCAAGTCTCTCACGAGCATTTTGAAGGTTTACATGTACATTTGGTATGGTGAGATATCGTAATACCTCAGCATTAAAATCTTGGAAATGGACTGTTGATGCACCCTGAATGCACACAACACGACTTCATTAGGAACCAAGCAATCAATGTCCACATATGAACAATTATATGAGTCTTGTTGCATGTGAAGCTAACATATAGATACAATAGTTTAGGCAAACAGATATCTTACTTTGAGGCATGCAAAAATCCCAGGAAGACCATGACCACATCCCAGCTGCAAACATTAAAAAACTAGTTAAAATATAAATCAGATAATAATACCCCACAGGTCAAGTGTCAGAAAAAGCATTTAGAGATTTAAGGCTCATATCATGAATGGATTAAAAATTGAAGCAAAGCACTGACTGAATGAGAACAGATGTAACATTTAATACATTCCAAAGCTATCACATTTGAACTAATTGTAATTTTTAATACATTCCAAACGCTATCACATTTGAAGTGCATCCCAAACAAAATAGTTGAATTGTTTTAAATTGTTTCACATAATGCCAATTTTCAAATTAATAGATAAATATATATCAGCCTTACTAGCAGATACTTTGATTCCAGCCCACAAATTAATTAGAAAAAGGGATCCTTTTAAATGAGGAATCAGTACCTCTAAAACACGCTTTCCCCTGAATGACAACTGACCATCACGGATCTCCCGTTTAAGGGTACTCACTAGGTCAACAGAACTCTCCCAGAGCTTGAGACCCCCTGCCATAACATAAGAAAAGTTCAAATGAAAGGAAAATGCAATAAACAACAACGGTCTATAATACAACAAATAACAAGAGAGATAGTTTGCTTCTATAATATTTTGAAACTCTGTTAGAAACCATCAATGATTCAAGATACCTTCATACTTTCCAGGAACCAGATCTGAATTACACACTCCAAGGACATCAGCAGTGTTTACTCGCCCCTGGATTGATTAACAGCAATGGTGAGGCCAAAAATATAAAATACGTATCAAAGCATAGCTTATATAAAGTGAAACTTCCAATAAAATGATGGCCAAAACTAACAAAATCAAATATACAGAGTCCGTATCAAGCATACCTTATATAAAGTAAGACTTCCTTGCAAATTCACAGGTTCGGTAGTATATTTGTCATATTGAGCATCCTGTGCATTGGCATTCAGAAAATGAAAATACTTAGGACATGAGCTAACTAGTACTATTTTTATATGAGGAAGTACGATTATTCAAGAATCAAAACCCTTTAGAAACAAGATAAGGAAGCACCCCTCAACCTCTCTACAAACAAAGAGAACCCTATGAGAAAGTACATCTAACCACAATAAAAGGGCTCCAGAGCTATATTGCACCAAAAAATAGACACTGGAGACTTTCAAAATGTGAATACTGGAAGCAAGAACAACTATATCAGGGGATGCATGAAATTTTGTTGAAAAATGTATCAACAAGAACAGAAACATTGAAAAACTACAGGATAATTTTCTGAATTTGATAATTTTCACTAAGTGACACATTAAAAAATCAGAGATAGGTTACCAACTTTCCACGCTACATGAAATAATTTAATACATACAAAGCTTTATATTTGTTTGGCCCTAAAGCAACTCGACGGTTAAAACCTTCAATGCTCTGAATTTTATTGTTAGATCTGGTGGTATTGTTTACGTAGGAACTGCTCCTATTCTTATTTCTATGGATACACTTACTTTAGATTTACAAATAAAGAAAATTATTATTCATATTGTGAATTTTTGTGTCAAATTTCTTATAACGGATTCCATTGGTAGTTTAAGAATCTTATTTCTTAATGCAATCTGTGCCCAAAACATGCAAGGGTTTCTCACCACAAACAATTGCTTGCCAGCCATCAAATCCTCATTCTTTGGCCACAGAAAAGGCACAATCACCACCCAGCAAACCATCTAGGCTTCTCAAATCTTCTAACCTAAAATGGTTCATAGGTAATTTAAATTTAGGCAGGCTTGAGCCCTGAACGAACCTAGGGTTCGCTACCTAATAATTTGTTTTGAACATCTTCAGCTGGTATTGAGTTTCACTTTACCATATGACATCCAAACAATTACAATTTACAGATTCTTATACGCTGAAATACTCCCACAGATATGTTCAAGTGAATATGCGGATAACTTTAAGTTTAACTTTTTAAGTAAATTGTTGAAATAGGGAATTGTTTCTGACCAATCTAAGATTTATAAGAATTCAATAATACCGAACACAGAAAACATCTGGCAAGAAATGGAAAAGCAAATATCTCACATACAAAAAATATTTACAAAAATCTAACAAATGTAAAGATTACAAAAAAATACAGTAGCTATGTAAATATTTTCAATACTTTTACAAGAATTCAACCCTATTGACCATGAATTACAGGAATTCAATATATTTAATCTAAGCAATCAAAGGAATTCAATTAGATAAAGAAAGGAAACAACTCCCAACTGTTTGAAATATTCAAAAATTCCGACCAGTACAAACATAAAGAAAACAGCGCAGACATTTACATGCTTATAATTCCTGTTATATGAATTCGAATATCTTCACTACCACCAGGCAACGTTCATTCAGTCATCCAATAAAAGGGGGCAAAAACATGCAGTATCCAAAGTAAAGGCGATACCAAAACCCTAAAACTAATACAACATCAAGAGACACTAAAAGTTTCTAAATGGAACTTTAATTCATCCATAAGAACAAAAGCAAGGGTAAAAACAGGGTAGAAATGGTAAAATCACAACGTGCAGACATTTACAAACCCTAACCGGTGCAAACATCCAAAAACAACACAAAATATTGCAAAATTCTAGTAACACCCATCGCAGCAACTCAAATACTACAATACCCCAGAGCATCAAACCCATTTCAAGAACCAAAACAAGTCCAGAAATTCAAATTAAAACAAACAATACACAAAACCAACCTTAGAGGGAAGAACTTCGACAGAGGGAGGTGGGGGCGGCAAGGGTTTTTGGTTCAGCCCGCCAAGAAAACGATCCTTTTCCGCGGAATGCGATAAAAAATGCGGTGACAACCCAGGCAAACATGCAAAAATAGAAGGAGCCCTCATCTTAGATTGATCCCGAGATCGAAACCCACGGCCTCAACTTTATACAATTCCCTCCTTGTTTGTAAACGAGCAGTCAATCAAACCGTCTTTGACACGACAAAGAGAATAAAATACCCTGAGATACCAGGTTCGCAGGGAAGCCAAAATATATAGGCCAAAATCCGACCAAATTACACACGCATATTCCCCGAATGTGATATCACACGACGAACAATTCGCCTGTCAAATGATCGTTTTTGAGTTTGAACGAGTAAATGAGAGCGTGCTCCAAATCCTTATATATATATCCCGTCACACGACGCCAAACGTGAAACGGAATTACCGAAGAACGGCCAACACAGTGTACCGAATTCTTAGGCGGAAATCTCCGCCGACAGAGAAGCCCATATGACCAGAGACTTATAGAGATATGCTTCAGTCGTCATACGACCGACCGCTTAAGACCCGTGTGCGGGGGTTACACGTCCACGTTTGTGTGGCAGGTGGGCCTTACTCTTTTTCCAACGAGGCATTTTAACAACCTTCTTATCTTGCTTGTCATACAAGAATCTCTAGAAAAATAAAGAAAAATAAAGAAAAAACAAAAAAAAAGCTCTAGAAGCTTCTTATGTCCTCCATTTGTCAAAGTATTTTAGAAATTTCCTTGGTTTCCAAGCTTCTTTCAAGGTGTGGAAACACTAACAATGAATCCATGTAGGTTTTGGTTGGTGAGTTTGAAAGCTTGAAAGAGGTTGATAGTTCTTTCTTATTTTTATAATTTTTTAAGTAATTAGTGTATATCATTGGAATATTAGTCAATGTGTTTATAATTTTTGTGGGCGTCCACTTGAAGGCAATGTCTAAATCGTAAACTAAGACGCATATCTTATCAAGGGGGACACTTTGTTTTTTTTCACACTTTTTCAAATTTGTCTTATATATTTTACGTTTTAGTTTGCGATTTATCGAATAACCCACTTAATATGTTGACATGTTGATTATAAGTTATATGACTTTAGTTTTAGTATGGGCAATAAGAAGATTCGAGAGGGACCATTGGATGAGTGAGTTTGAAAGCTTGAAAGAGGTTGATGAGCTCTTGCTTGTTTTCTTAATTTAAAATTAATTAGTGTGAATTTGTCAATCTTCGCTACATTTATATTATTCATTATATCCAATGACACTATTGAATATTGCCTTATGTTGTTAGATTAATTGGTTGATTAAATGATTAATTCAAATGTAGAGAAAAGAAATTGAAATGGAAATAATGATAGTTATTATGTTGTGATTATAAGATTAATCATGCATGTGTGTCGGCTATGATATATGTGACTAATCTATTGATGTGAACCTAAGTATCTTAGCCATTTGACAACAATATGCATAATGGTACTCGATGTATAAGCACACACTCACATAGGAATCATGTTGAATTCATAATGCTTGTGTATTTTATGTCTCATGGTTACATATTTTAATTAAACATGATGTGTGAATGATGTTATAATTATGCACTTGCTTATATTGTTTTTGTTTTGAAAATAAGATGTTAAGAAAAATAATACCTGATGTATTCAATAATCTAATTGCCTTGTTTGCTATATATATTATATTTGTTTATATATATATATATATATATATATATATATATATATATATATATAATATTTATTTATTAGGAAAGTGAAACAAATTCTAAAATAAATAAAAAATCATAAAGGGCTCGAATGATTTTGAAGGTTTAATAGTTCTTTCTTTAAAAAAACACCAAAGTAAGAAAGTCTAGGAAAGTCAAGTTAGTCTTATTTTATTTTAAAATAAGAAGAGATGTCTTTTAAGTTTGGTTTGATTTCTTAAATTTAGAAGGCAAATAAAAGATTTAAATAGAAAACTAAACATATGAAAGGATATATTAAATTGTATGTATGAATGGAAGGCTTTTGTGAGTTTGACTTTGTTTTCCATCAAATGGTTAGTTAGATCAAATACAGTAATACACATGTAATGTTATTGAGGCTGATAAAATGATAGTTATTTGAGAGCAAAGAAAAGAAAGCAACATATTTTTAGGGAGATAATTTTAAAGAGTCAAGATTGAGGGTTCTATGTAGATATATCAAGTTGTACCAAAATTCTATTATGTTTATTGTTTCCAAGTAGCTAGGCATTTTGTGTAGGGTCGGGTATCTTTGTGTAATGAAAGATTCATGTAGAGTGTAAGCTTCTTGGTTGGGTGAAAAGGGGCCCAAGTCAAGTTCTCTTCTCTTGAACTAGTGAATGACTATTGAGGTCGATGGCATTTGGAGACCTATTGGTTATACTTTCTTTATCATTTCTTATATGTATCATTTGCAATGAACCTCATATGAATGGTATTGTGTTGCACATAGGGCATGTGATGCCTAATTTTTTACTATTGGTGTATCATTTTCATGTGCTAATGCCTAGATTATGCACTTTGTTATTGAGATGGAATTGACATTTGATATCAATATTGAGTTATTATCCTTTTTTTCCATTATTGTAATTATGACTATTTATTAATTTATGAGATAAAGTTTAAGGGGAGAGAGCCCTTACAAAATTATTGGGGCTTGTAGTCAATGTGTTGATTATTTTTGTGGTTGTCCACTTCAATATAATGAGTTGACATGCTCACTGGATAAGCTATGTGACTTACGTTATATTCTTTCTAAGAGGTATGTTTGTGGTTCTAAGAGGTTCTCCTATATTATTTGCACCCAAAAATCTAATGGACGTGTAGATAGATTGAAAGATCTAGAACATTGTCATATTATTAGTATTAAAAAAATGTAGAAGGTTCCTTGATTTCCTTCAATACAAAGAATTATCTTTTCATATTCTGTGGTAAAGGGAACCAAATGGATTTTTAGGAATATTCAGTTGATAGTGTTTGAGAATGTTCCTCTTGTGTGATTTAATAGGATTGCACACATATTGTTTTACATTTGTGTATATTTTTGGAATGAGAAGGAAGGGTGGAGGTGTAGATTAAACAATCTTAAAAAATGTGATATTGTTTTTAAAATTGTCAAATGTTGGAATGAGAATGTAGGATGGGCGCGTAGATAAAATAATCTTCAAACTTATGGCATTGTTTTCAAAATTGTATAAACTTGTGCTTGCTTTCCTATATCAATCTTTAAAGATTTAATTATATCATTAATCCATGAAACTATAAAAGAAGGATGATTTTGGTTATTTTCTCGTCCAATGACATTTTCTCTTCTTTTGTATTGAAGTTTTTTAACAAATGCAAGAAAAAGAGGCTTTTTTTAATGGTAGGGATTTCACAAGTTTATTCATCCATGCACCTAATTGGGCATTGAGAATGTTTGTTTTAATAAATTTCAATTTGAAACATTTTTTTTTGAATGAAAATAAAGTAAATGAATACAAAGTTGTACCTTGTAAAGGTTATATTTTTACTAAGTATGATTCCTTCTTGTAGAAAAAAAATGCAATTCTCTTTTGCTATAGTTATGTTTTTATTAATTGCAAAAATAGGTTTTGAAGAGACCTAAAACCCTTTACAATCACCTTACAATAGAATAAGCAATAAGTTTCCCATTACAAAATAGTGTTGGACCAACAGACCAACAAGAGACCACCCAAAAACTAACGATGACAAAAACTAGACAACCATCAAAAGACAGGAAAAGAGACACACAACAAAACATGACTAAGCCAGATCTTTCAGCGTCATAGCAACTTCCTCTTCCAGGGTTCTAATTTTATGAACAGTAGCCTTCAGGTCATGGATATCCTTTAAGACAGTAGCAACTTTCTTCTTCAGGCTCACACAAGTACATTTTTTTGGCCCCTCACTCTGACCAGGGTCAATATTGACAGTGGTCTTTTCCTAGTAACAATCATCCATCCTAGAAACAAAGGCTTTCAGGTTATCCATCGAGTCCTTCATTCCATCATGGCTATGTTGGAGACATCCATCCAGACGATCTCAAGAATAGTCACTGTCTTCAAAGAGGCTAGGTGCCATTTCCATCATAATTAGAAAGCATGATAACTTTATTAAATGTCTTATCAAATCTAATGAGAGATAAGATATCTTCATTAAGGTTTATTTCCCCTCTCTAAGTAACAATTGTTTGAGTTTGACACCGAGATTAGCAAATCCATCGGCCACCATATTAACTTCACGATAAGCATGTGCTCAATAAAAATTATTAAAGGTTTGAGTTATGGAGTTGGCTTCCTTAATAATATGGTCTATGGACCATGAAGAATTGTGTTCACCCTGTATATATTTGATGATATTATTAGATTCGCCCTCCAGCCAAACCATTTTGCAATTCAAGTCTTTGACCAACCTTAGGGTTTGAAGAGATCTCATAGCTTCAATAAAGTGATTAGTTTGGGTGTCCAAGGGAGAGGCAACAACCCCTAAACAATTACCATACTCATCTCTAACCAATCCTCCACATCTAGCTAGACCAGGGTTGCCTTTAGCTTCCCTATCAAAGTTTATTTTAACCCATCCACTAGTTTCTATAGGTATGTTATTAGTTAAGTAACCTTCTCTTTTATATTATTTAAATTGTATGATTACATTACATTTAATATTTGAATATCTTATTTCATAGTTTTCAAATCAATGGTGTTGAGATTGTGATGACCTTAATGACATCTCTATCTACTACTATTAATGTAGCCGCTAGAAAAGATAAGAGTGAAAATATCTTAGGGGTGACTTGAATATTAATGATAATTCAATAGAAAATATCTTGAAAATTTATTAAATGGTGTATTAAAGAATGTGAACAAAAAAGTAAACTTTATGTTTTGATATCATCAACTTCTTAGAACTTGGCTATTGACAATAAATGATAAATAGTTAAGAGATGTACTTACTAAAATTTATAAGACAACAACCCCTACACCAAATAAGGACATGTGTCAATCAAAATTTAATAGCAAAGATCACATTATAAAATCTACAAACAAGATTGATTCAATGGCAATAATTTCAATCTTGTTTATTCAAACACTTTTTGTAGATGTACTTATCCTCTAAGTTTTTTCCACTAAGGGAATGTCTTTCAATCTAATTTATTTTTTAATGAACATAGACAAAATATCATTGTAATGAGCCAAGTAATAGGATCTATGTATCATACTTATTAGTCCATGTTATAGAAAGAATTGTAGAAATTAATATGTGTTCCTTCTTTAATGGCTAAGATTGTAAGGACATTCATCAAATCATTTCAATATAATAGTCATGATTCTAAGAATTAAAAAATAGTTTACATCTTCCTATCACTTATTTTATTGAAAATAATTATTATTTTAAAGCTAGAATGTCTATTTATTTATTTACATCTCCTTGTCACTTATTATTTATTCTTCCAACTTTTTATCTTCTCCATTCATATATAATTTTTAAATGTATTGATTTTAAATTGTACTTATAGGCTTTCCCTGTCTTTCAAGACCAGAATCTAACATCTTTTGTATATCACACTAGGTAATATTTTTAAGATACTATATATTTTAACAATCACTAGAATTATAGTAGAATAGTCATTACCAAAGCATAATTCTATGTAATCTTTTCAATGTCCAATATATATCATCATAAAAATAAAAAAAAATCATTTTTCACTTCAAACATGTGTCATGAACCATCTATTCCTTATTTGAAACAATTCACATAATCTGCTTTATTTTCATTATCCTTCACATTTCCTTGCCTAATTGGTATAGATTAGGCCCCATACACTTTAAAACAAATGAAATTGATAGGTGTAAAGGCAGTCTCTACGACCTTTTCTATCATCCATGTGACTTGTATTCAAGTGGGAGTTTTGGATCAAGGTGCAAATACCCATAAAAGTTGTACAATAAGAAAATGAAAGGAAGAAGAGGGGGATATGGGGGTTGATCCTTATTTCCTATTTCCTATTGCACATTCGAAAGGATAGATAACCAAATGGGCTTAGGAGAGTCCAAGTGTTGAATGAGTATCAAGTAAAGTGTTGAATGGGTATCAAGTTTCCTTCACTAATATAGAAAATTTGATAGAGAGATATGATAACTAAGACAAAATGGAGGAAATTATTGACTTACCATGCACGCAAATTGACAAAAAATAGACAGCTTTCTACGAGTGTCAAAAACGGAAACTAGAGGATGGAACTAATTTGATATTTCAATTTGATGCAGTTTTACAAGGAACAGTTGAGGTTTCTTGTTCCTAGAAAGAGGTCACCTAGGGTATCCTATTCCTAGCACTTTTAATTGAACTCAATTGAAAACTATCCATGAGGTCCTGAACTTTCTAGATCTTAGCTGGTGTGAATGCTACGTATACCTGCTTACAAAAAAATGAGGAAAATATTGTGTAGAGTGGATTAGCCTTAGTCAAAACATAATATGAAATCAACCTTGAAATAAACTAAAATAAATGAAAGTGTGCTATCATATAGAAGAGGCTAGATATGAAAAAATAAAGTTTGTTATACCTTGGAAATGCAAGTGTTTCTTTGAATGTGATCAATATGAAAAAATGAAGTGTATTATACATTGACAATGCAAGTGTTTCTTTGAATGTGATCAAGTATGTTGATGCAATATATTTGACTTCACACAAAAACCAAAATTGACATCGTGAAAAATAAAACTGTGTGCAATGATGTTGCAGTTTTCCACAATGCTTTGATTAGAGAGAGAGAATGATGAATTGACAATTTGAAGGCTTGGATATTTGAATGAAGGTTGATGCTTGAATATATGTAGTTGATCTTGTTCTTTGATGGTATACTCCTTTGTTTGTCCTTCAATAAGGGAAAGAAGCTTGATCTAAGGAGAATATTGTCTTGAAAACACCTTAGAATGATTGAGATCTTGCTTGAGAATGTTTAGGATGCAAAATTGTAGGAGAGATCTTGAAATCTTGATTGTGTTATATCAAAATGAGGATGGATAGGTTTCTTTTATACCTCTCACAAAATTTCAGCACTCAAAACTCAAAGGAGGTCGACAAGAATTTGGAAACCCTACTTAACCAATGAGATGAGCCTTTAATTTTAATTTTAGAGAAAAAAATAGGGAAGAGGTCATCTTGGGCGACCTATTCCTTCCAAAAAGAGGTAAAATTGAATTTGGAAGTCAGGAAGGTAGAGAAAAAGCTAGAAATGTAGGCAATACATGGTTGGGGTACCATAAATTAGTGTGGGAGCTCACACATGCTATAATAAGGCCCAATTGAGTATATAATTATAGATGCATACATTTTAGGACAATGCATTTAATCCCCACTTTTGTGAGAGTATTATTCCACCTCATCCTCATAGTAAAGGAAATGAGAGAAAGAGAGAGAAATGATCATATGGGAAAAAACTAAAAAGAGATAAGACATCACTAAGTTTAAATATGTAACCCCCAAAAATGAAATATCATAACCCAGACAATCAAGTGTAAGGGAACAAAAAAAAGAAAAAAAGGCAAAAGACACAAAACAAAACCAAAAGGGGTTTGTACTAAAAAAACAAAGCTCCAAACCAACTAGTTAAAGAGACCTCGATCAAGAAAATGTCCCAACCACTAGCATCACATTAAGAAAGCTATTTAAAAATCACAAACAGTTAGATGGGAATGGAAAGAGCATACACCAAAAATAAGAGACCACTCCATGATCTAACCAACTAGAAAATCTATAAGAGCATGGAAAGAAAGAGAGAAATCATGAATCCAACAGTCTAGCAAGTTGTGTTATACTAGGTGATCCATGGGAGAGAAGAGGATGAAAGAGTAGAAAGGATAACAAGTTATTTTATTCTAGTTCCACTCATATCAGGAGAGATCAAAGGTGGAATTCATGATCTAGCAAGTTGTGTTATGTTCTAGTCAATTCTACCTTGAAAAATGATCTACGCATAGGAAGGCTTATCCTAAAGAAATTGTTATCTCCTTAGAGAATATATAAAAAGAGGATCAGTCTTATGAAAAGTATAGTCTCCATAAGGATGCATGAGAGCGATCAATCCTAGGGAAAGAATAATCTCCTTAAAGATCAATCAAAATAATCAATCCTAAGGAAAGCATAGTCTTCTCATGGATCTATAAGGTGACCAGTCCTAAGGAAAACATAGTCTCCTTGGGAATATATAAGAATGGTCAGTCCTAAGGAAAGTATAGTCTCCTTAGGGATCTATGAAAGTGATCAATCCTAAGGAAAGAATAGTCTCCTTAGGAATCTATGACAGTGATCAATCCTAAGAAAAGCATAATCTCCTTAGGGATTTGTGAGAATAATAAATCCTAAAGAAAGCATAGTCTCCTTAGGGATATATGAAGGTGATCAGTCCTTAGGAAATCATAGTCTCCTTAGGGATATATAAGGTTTCATAATGTACAAGGAGGCCACATATATTTCCCCCTCCTTATGATGGAAACACGGGACTATGGTGGAGCCATAAGAAAAAGAGAACAAGGATACCAATTTCCAACAACAAGGGGATATGCTCAAAACAAAAAAATATACGATAACCTTAGAAAAGAGAGGAGACTCTTGTTATCTAAGGAATGGATAACTATTAAATAAAATAAACAAGTGGGAAGATACCCTTAAAATGAAGATACCTTGGATACAATACATCTACCATCAAGAGGACTTCTTGAACAAAGATAACATCTTTAAGACAAAGAGGGGGAGGAGAACACGAATGTGCCCTTTTATCCCCATATTGCTAGGTGAGAAAGGGATTCTTGATGAAGGATAACACACTTTAAGACCCCAAGAAAGGGTGTTTTCTGAGCATGAAAATACTTTTACAAATAAGGAAGAGGCTTTGATCAAGTATACACACCTCTTGCATAAGAGAGAATCTTGAATCAAAACAAACAATTCCATGTAAGAAAATAGTGTCACATGAAAAACAAATACCACTCCACCAAGTAAAAATGAATCCTTAGAGAGACAAACGAAAGAAAAATAAAACATCTTTCTCCCAACTCATAGAGGTAAGAGAAAACACAACACATTATTCATACTAAGCTAATGATCAATTGTAATATATAGATACTTCCAAGCAAGGAAGACATTGTAAACAAAGATATCAATCTCTTGAAAAGAGACAGATCTTAGATCAAAATAAGTTCATGTAAGGAAGGACACCACATTAGAATTGATACAAATAAAAAATATATAATGAATATTTTGAAAAATAAAGAAGAACACCATATACTCCCTAAGTGAAAGATCATTTATAATAGACATTCTCTTTTAAGGGTGAATTTTTTTTTTAACAAAGATGAGAATTCCTTGTGTAAAAAAAAGTATTTCATGCTAGAAAGAATGTACCACTATAAAAGATGCAAGTACACAAAGTAAAAATGGGTCCTATAAAAATTGAAAGAATTGGAGAAAGAGAGGGGGGATGGGGAGGATGTCATATTATGTACTCCTAGTGGATCGATTACAAGAGATATACACTCCCAAGAAAGGAAGATGTTGTAAACAAGGATGATAATCCCTTATAGATAAATATCCTCAAAAAATAAGTCCATGTGTGGAAGGACATCATAGTATAAGAGATTCAACCAACAAAGAGCTAATGGATCTTGTAGAAGGAGGATGAATGAGATAGAGATACCTTGACCCCCAAGTGAAAGGACAAGGGAAAGTATCTATTGTGATTCTCACAATGAACATTATGCAAAGCAAAGTGCCCCTAATGAAGTAAGCTACTAAGATTACATGGTGGAGAACAACATAATAGGAAAGAGGAACACTAAGGTGTATTTTTTATGTCAAGAAAAAGTATAATATCTATTGTTAAGAAAATAAGAGATCCATCTACCAAATCTTGAATGAAATTTCTAAATTCAACATAGTCAGCAAGAGTATAATTATCACTTTTATGAAAAAGGCAATAAAAATCATGATTCTTTGGAAATTGTCTAAAAGGAAAATGAATATTAGCATCATTTTTAAGACTCAAAAAGATTCTCCTAGCCAAAGCCAAATGGTCATCCATAGGAAATGTAACAACGAAAGGTGTTAGTAAGAGAATTTTTTAGAGGAGGTTTTTGTTGTGATGAAGAAGAATTGATAGGATTGGAATACGAAGGCAAGGCATTGGATTGAGATATAAATCCTAAACCATATCTAGTGACTTTTGTAGGAGTATCTATAGGGACTTTATTACCTTGTTCATTAATACCAATTCCTTATCCATTATAACATTTTTGAGAAGTAATATCATAATCCACATTATAATTATCCTTTAATATAGATGAAAGGAAACACATCTTGAGATTTATGGAAATGTGTATTATAAGGAGGGAGATTAAGGGAATGGTTCTCTATAGGGACAATTGGATTCCTATCACTATTCACATCAACTTTAGGTAGAGAATAAGAATAACATTTATCAAGATCTTCATGTTTACTTGATGTTAATTTTGGAGATAAATCATCAAGAAAATGCATAACATCGGGATTATGGAAAATAATTTAATAAAAAGAGGAATGTTTTAGATCATTTAAAGAAGTACATAAACTAGCTTCCTTAAGTTCATCCATTAGGGTGGTTTAGGAGGAGAGGATCTAGGTCTAACCAATATGGTATTGTTAGGATATTGTTCTCTATCCTCATTGTTATTAGACACACTAGGATAAAGATTAAGGTAATTTATGCCAATGTTTTTATTTTCAACATATTCCATGCATTTTGTTAAAAAAATTATGAGAAAATTACATGAAATATGGATCAAAGTCTTGAAACATGCTTTGTAAGTTGGAAGACCATTTGAATTTTTCATAACACCATATCCAAGAACAAACCATGAAGGAATACAAACTTCATGAAATATAAGAAATTATTATCCACTCCATATGATTGATACATAGAAGTAAGGAGAAAGGTAACAACATGAGATATCACACACCAATCTAAATTAGTAAACTCCATGATGAAAATAAAAGCTATCAAAATCAAATCTAAGAATGCAATATAAGAGATCTAGAAACCAAATCAAAATGGAAATGTCATTCAATGAGTTTTCCAAAATGTACAATAAGAAAATGAAAGGAAGAAGAGGGAGATATGGGGGTTGATCCTTATTTCCTATTTCCTATTATACATTAGGAAAGGATAGATAACCAAATAGGCTTAGAAGAGTCCAAGCACCTAATGGGTATCAAGATTCCTTCACTAATTAAGAAAATTGATAGAGATATATGAGAATGAAAGCAAAATGGAGGAAATAATTGACTTATTGTGCACACAGACTAACAAAAAATAGACAGCTCTATCCGGGTGTCAGAAACAAAAACCAAAGGATGCAAATAACCTGATATTTCAATTTAATGTAGTTTTGCAGGGAAGAGGTCACTTGGGGTGTTATGTTCTTGGCACTTTTGACTAAAATCGATTGTAAACTATATGTGAGGTCCCAAACTTTCCAAATCTAAGCTGGTGTGAATGCTACATGTACTTACACACATAATAATGGGTAAAATGTTGTGTAGAGGGGGTTAGCCTTAGTCAAACCTTGGTTTTGAATCAACCTTGAAATGGAAAGAAATAAATGAAAGTGTTTTGTCATATAACATAGCCTAGATCTAAAAATTGAAGTGTATTATACCTTTGCAATGCAAGTGTTTCTTTGAATGTGATCAAGTATATTGATGCAATAGCTTTGACTTTACATAAAAACCTAAAAGGACACAATGAAATAAAAAACCTTGTGTAATGGATGTTCTAATTTGCCATAATGCTTTGATTGGAGAGAGAGAAGGATGACTTAAAAAGTTGAAGACTTGGATACTCTAATGAAGGTAGATGCTTGAATGTATGTAGACGATCTTCTTTCTTGATGGTATACTCCTTTTTTTGTCATTAAACGAGGTAAATAAGCATTATCCATGGAGAATATTGGCTTGAAAACACCTTAGAATTCTTGAGATCTTGCTTGAGAATGCTTAGGATAAAAAATTGTAGGAGAGCTCTTGAAATATTGATTGTGTTATATCAAAATGAGGGGACATAGGTTGCTTTTATACCTCTCACAATATTTTAGGGATCAAAACTTGAAGGAGGCCAATAGGAATATATAAATCCCACTCAACCAATAAGAAGAGCCCTCAATTTAAATTTTAGGGAAAAAACTAGGGAAGAGGTTGGCTTGGACGACCTCTTCCGGTAAAAAAGAGGCAAGATTGAATTTGGAAGTTGGGAGGGTGGAGAAAAATCCATAAATTTAGGTGGTGTGGGGATGGGGTACCAAAAATTAATGTGGGAGCCCATGCATGTTAAAATGGGGCCTAATTGAGCATCTAATTATAGGTGCTTATAATTTAGGATGATAAAAAAACATAATTGAAAATGACATTTTACTAGGTTATGGTAGAGAAAGGGAGTTGCCACCATTAGTATTGAAAAAATACCAAGGGGTGAATAGCCCAATGCTATCTCACTTTAATAGCACTCTAGTGAGCTAAAGAAATTAATTAAATCAAAGAATAACTAAATATAAGCAAGAAATATTGAGAAAAATTAATGATTTGAAATGGTCAAAATATTTACACTATGGAAACTGAAAGAGTTAGTCACTATGACCAACTAATAGGCTCTAAAAACTCTTTTTCTAGGATGCATGTGTTAGTTAGGGACTAAAATGTAGTACACACATGTCTTGTATAGACAAGGTAGAGGAGTATTACCAAAAAGTAAAAGATTGTTTCAGTGACTAAACAAAATTATAAATGAGAAAGAGATAATAACATGAAATACACAATGATTGAAAGATGGTACTTTAATGACAAGGAAAAAGGAAGATCTCACAACCAACCAACAATAAAGGATTTAGGCATGCTACTCCATTCTTCTTTTTGAACCTACACACAAATAAGACAAGAGAAATGTTGGGTTATTATTTTAGAGGTCTGCAAAAGCCAAACCCCCTTTTTGGTGTTTCCACCTCCACGAACAACGAAGATAGATATGACTGTTAAAACAATGATCACAATAATAGATAAAAATAAAATAAAAGAGATACACTATTGATATGCTATTTCAAAATCTATGAAAGAACATACGTTTAGGATTAAAGTGTCTCCTCTTTTATGCCAAGAAGGTGAAGCTCAATAGAATGAAGGAAAGAGAAAGTGAATGGCCAATGTTAAATGGAGATGAATGAGAAGTGGCATGAAGTTATGAGATTGACCAAGAAGTTGTCTAAGAAATTGTAAAAATGATCTAGAGATATGAAAGTACCAAGAGCTTGTGAAATAGTTTAGAAGGCCAAAAATTAAGCCCAAAGGGAGGTTTAAACCAACTCCCAATAAAAACATGTGTAATGCTCCAATGACCACCTTCAGGTTGTAGATTCATCGAATAAGTGTGCACCACATGAATATCTCCATGTTGTGCATGTGTCCTAAGTTAAAATAGTCTACTTGGTTAGGAGATCAAACAAAAATAATGACAAGGAAAGAAAATGAAATGATGGCTTGGGTGTAGAGTTTAATTTGTTTAAAAAAAGGGGCCATGTAGTTTGGAATTATACAGGGTGAAATTTACAACATTATATTTGCTCACCACTTTAGCAAGCATATAATTAGTGAGATGAAAGCTAAAGTAAAGAGAAAAGATTTAGGAAGATTATAATGAGATACGAAGGGGAAATAGAGTCTTTTGTCCATGTATAGTTTCCCCTAGTAAAAATACCTAAATCTTCATGAGATAGTGCTAAGATACATCATAACATGTTATTTGTAGCCAAACATGTTAGATAAAAAAGTTAAAATTTTGATAAAATAATATTAGGCAATCAGATGCAATGCACAATATAGTCATCAATAATATTACACTAGTATCGGTAGCAAGCTGTGTTATGCTAGTGTACCATCATAAAAAGTTAGCACCCATGATTGGATGCTTTATTAGGACCTATTAGACCCCATTTTTGTGATTTCAAGGTCTAAATGCCCATTATGTTTGATCATGGGAACCTCTTCTTTTCCCCCCACTTCTTTTCATATATCCTGACATCCCATTCAAATTTTGGCCTCTTCTCTAGGGTACAAAATTTCATTGATGTTCTTTCCATGAGGATCAAGGCCCAAATTTGGCCTGGGGCCCAATATTGGGGAATTAGTGAGAGATTTGATTTCATGGTCAGCCTGGATCATTTTTTAATCTAAAAATGATGGATTGAATATAAAACCCCCCATCTCTCCTCATTTTTCATATAACTGTACTCAAGCATTTGCAAATAAGCTATCAAGATTTTCAAGTAATCAAGAGCAATTGAGAAATTGGATTCAAGATTTGAAGGCAAGCATCCAAGATCAAGATCTCCAGGTATCCAATTTTTCAATATCATTCAAATCAAAAGAAATATTCTTCAATTTAACTAATTTTCTCTCCCATGATGGCCAATTAGAGGAATTCTCAATCAAGAAAGAAGATCCTTCCTTCCATTCACATTCTCTCTCCTTCATTGCAAGCTATTATCAAGCATCTCTACATTCAAGATCTAGGATTGATATTCATAGATCTATGCATTTGTGAGTGAATCCTTGATTCTACATCACATTCCAAGTCAACTCTTTGGAGGGTTTATGCAAGGTGAATCAAACATTTATCTTTTTACATACTTTCATTTATGTAATTTCTTTCCATTTTCAAGGTTGATTCCTAAACAAGGGCTTGACCAAGTAAAACCTCTTTAGACATTATTTTCTCCATTTTTTTGGTGTGTAAGAATAGGTTACATAGCTCTCGGATGAAATCCAGAAAGATCGAACATAGTTAGAGGATCCTAGAAAAATTTTCCCACAATCACTATGTACAAAATGCCATTGGCATCTTTTCCTAGGTAAAGGGTGAGTTCCCATCCTATCCCATACATTTTTAGCTCAAATTTCACACATAGGTAAGATATGTGCTCTAGTCTTGATTTACAAACATATATGCTCACTTTCAGTCTGTATCTGTCTGTTATTTCCAATTTTTTAGTAACTTGTCTAACTAATCATTTTCATTACATCATTGCATCATTTCCATTTCAATTATTACATATATTTGAGAAGGATCACTGTCCCACTTATCATTTTAGTATCATCTTGAACCTATTCGGGCATATTCCTTCATAAATGTGCAATTCATGAATAGGAGAAGTGACTTACCTATTTGCATTACTTCACCCCCTTTTCACCATATAGCTAGATAGCCATATAGTGGGACAAATGATGATTGATTTGGATATTGGTTTTTCCCCTAGAAAGGAAAATATAATAGCATAGTGGCTTATCCCCCACAAATGTGGATAAAATAAAATAGTGGACTAGCCCCCACAAAGATAGATAAGATAAGATAGTAGATTGGCCCCCACAAAGGCAGATAAGATAAGATAGTGAATTGGCCCCCACAAAGGTAGATATGATAAGATAGTGGATTGAGCCCCATAAAGGAAAATAAAATAAGATAGTGGATTGGCCTTCACAAAGTAAAATAAGATAACATAGTGGATTAGCCCCTACAAAGGAAAATAAAAGAAGATTTAATATTTAAAAATGTAGATTTAAAATGATGGAGCTATGACAGCCTCACTAGAATGAACCGTGTTACTCAAATGGAACACAAGTCATTCTAAGGATTAAAAATATGTTGTCATGTCAACATAATTAAATGTTTCAATGGAAATCCACCTTACAATATATGACACATGATACCCACAACTTCACCAACACATGCAGGGATAAGGGGATCTTATTATTTGGTGTAAAAAGAACTTGTAGCAGTAAAATGAATTAGTGTGTATATATTTGTATATGAGTTACTCATCATGGTCCTAAATTTTTCTAGTCTAAAGAAGAGCACATGAAGACAAAGATAAAATAAAATATTGGCTCAACATGGAAGAAGACCTAAATGTCCCCAACACTTTACATCACCAGTGAATGTTGAAAATCAAGATATAACATATAAAAGAGGTATATTACAAAAATATAAGTACACAATAAATAAATCCATTATTTCCAACTACTTATGAAGTAAATCATGTCCTTTAGGAGAGAACAACAAATAAAGACAAACATGGGGGAACACAGACAGAGACACTTTAATCTAAAGATAAGAAGAGAGATTGTCTCAATGGTCCTCCACTAGAAAATCATCCCAATCTTGACCATGGGAGAAGGGAAAGAAAGCCTAAAGAGGCATGGATGCTAAATTATCCCTAGGTACTTCACCAATAGATAGATAAAAGGATGAAAATTCCTCAACATTTTCATCCAAGAGCTCCATTGAGGGGAGAGTCAGTGATCTTGTGAAGATAGATGACAAGGCACAAATATCCTTAACAGACTTGAACAAGCATGCCTAAAAGGATACAAGTGACTCAACCTAAGGAAATGAAAGAAGAGATGCATCACAAACATCAAGGATAGAGTTGGTGACAAAATTTGAAGAATGGGAAGCCTCCTCAACTATAAGCTCTAATGCCAGAAAATAAGTCACAAGAATTGATTTTTGATAACAAAATTTGGGTATAGGGTCTTGCTCAATTTCTTTTATAGAATAAATTAGGAGAAGAATTTTTTTTCCACTAAAGTAGGCCTAAGGACCTTAAGAAAGTAGTGATGATGGTTTAGAGATAGAATAGTTTGAGACATGATTGTAATAGACATAACCTGTGTATGAAGTATGTTGATGGGATGGGAAAATGGTAGGATATTGAGAAGCAAGGTGATGCGGAGAGATTCCAAGAACAGAGAGATGAAAACCTATACCATTTTAGAGAAAGGTCCATCAATATCCCTCAAATCTACAGAAAGCAATAGAGAATATGGAGCAGGATGAGATACATATAAAACAAGAGCAAGAGCATAAGCAAGCATAGATATAGATGAAGCAAACACTATAACCAATGAATCACTCTCAACATTTAAACTACCCTCATATTTTAAAGCCCTTTCTTATTGAAGATTCTTACACTCACATTTAAGATGGTTCCATCATATATTAGAACCCAAAAAAGATGCATGAAAAGGCTCAGTAACATCTCAATTCTTAGGATATTTCATTGATAGTGTAACTAGAAAATACGAAGGCCCCATCAATGGAGTGGGAGGTTCTACCGAACCAACAACTATAGGATTGGCCACAAGTGCCCTTCCTATTTTTGTTCTAGGAGTAGTCAGAGGAAGAGGAAGTGCCCTTAGAGAATGAGATACATGCACGAAAGGAGGAGAGTGAGAACACAATGACCACTTACCCTTTTCAAACATAGTAGGAGAGGGGATGTCCACAAGGATGGCTATCTCAAAGGGAGGAAATGTGTTATACTTCAACAATATGGGTTCTTTCCCTTTCCTATACTAAGCGCAAGAAAAATAATAAGAGGCACCACTAGAGATTGCATAGTCTTTGGAAAATGAGGAGGTTTACCCTAAGGCACATACTTTTCCTTGGTCCCCAATGAAGGGAGGGAAAAAGGTAGAGCACATTACAAAGTAAGGATTCATAAAGATGTAGGAAAAAAATTGGGAGGGGCAACAGGTGTTATAGGTTGAACCAATTTGTAAGATAGTTCCTTGATTTTATACTTATTATATGATTTAAATAATAGATATTTCTAGGGAAGCAAGCGTCCCACTAGAGAAATCCAAAAATGATCAAGAAGAAAAACCCCATAGAACGTCAAGGATTGATACCTAGTATCCAAGATTGTATGCATAGCATCCTTGTGGGACAAATTCAAGTATTTATGAAATATAGAGGATGCCACGTTCATATAGAATAGCTATGGGATGCATACATTAACACGTAAGAGATTCAAATTAGGGATGACAATGATTTTTTTTATACTACCTTGGGCCCTATGAGGATTGTGAATGTACTAGAACCTATAGGAGGAATAAAAAGTCCATTATGTGTATGCATGAAAGCCTTGCACTCTTTGTGCTAGCCTAATGTAGCCCATTTACAAAGAGGGTCTCCTTCGTGATTACATCTAATTTGTAGGAAGGATCAACCATAATGCTTCTGATGCATTTATGTTGATCTTCAATAAATATATAAAGGAGAATGCTTGCAGTTCCCACCCATAGTTTACTTTTCAATTTAATATTGCCAAACTCTTTTAGGCCACTTTTATGTGTGCGTTGACTGTTTCCACTTTATTAGGTAGTTTTGGATATATAACATTACATGGTGATTTGATACTGGATAATTATGGGATATCATATGTTGTAGTTAGATGATGTTAATTACTTTGATGATGATTATTTATATGCTTAAAATGTTGTTTATATTTATGATTGTACTTACCCCATACTTTCATGTGTATGACTATCATGTATGTTTTACTTTTTTGTTTGACATGTTTGATATGGTTGAGGGACAGAGTTGTAGTTACCTGCTTGTGGGATCCACATGATGTCCCGATCCTTTCCATTGCTTGTTATATATATATATGTATGTACATGCTTCTCTTTTATGTAGGTTTGCATGTGTCGGGTGTTGACTTCCCTAAATTGTCAGGATGATCGTGCCCTATCAAAAAGTTTCAATGGTAAGAGAGGGGAGATAATATTTAGATCCAAATCCCAACCTAAGCCATTCTATTGTCCTGAAATAGTGGAAAAATTTCTAATATTTTTCCCCTACCAAATTCGTCCAGGTGACGTGAGTCCATAAACCTTTCCCTTGAGCATGATTATTGTTTTATTAAGTTCAATTGGTCTTTGGCTAGTTGGTGTGATTATTGTGAAATAATTAAATATTTATTAAGATTAATTATGTGGTTTAAATAATTATATCTTACTAAATATAGAAAATTAAATATGAAAGTATTTAATTAATGGAAATTAATTAAATACATTTATTAAATTTAAAGATTTAATTAAAAGTCTATTCGTGGAAATAAAAGTATGTAATATATGAAAATTAATTAAACACATTTCTTTAAAGATTTAATTAATTATCATATTCAAATTTTAAAATAGAGGATAAATTTATTAATTGGAAATAAATTATCATTTGGGTAAATAACATTGGGATTAAATAACGTGAGGAGAATAACAGTAAGGGTCCTGATAAGAACATTGAGACGGAGGTAGAGACTAAAAATCAAATTGAGGAAGGCTCCCACCAGAAGAATACTAATTACTCCCAAAATAGGGAGATTGGCTATGTTTCTAAAAATACTGAAAAGGAGGATTTGGGTGACAAGGATACGGAGGTCATGGCCAATCTGAAAGGTAATTCTACAGAATGTTTAAACTCTGAAGAAGCCATGGATCACAGTTCTTGTAGACTAGAAGATTTGATGGATACTACTCTTTAGTATGCCGAAAAGCATAAAGCTGACAAAGATTTTCACAAAGTGGAGGTCCCCATTATGGATGATTTGTTGCTGGTATGAGGCATGATGTGCTTGTTTCTCAAGACTCTTAGGAGAACATCCATGATGGTAGCGAGGATTCTAGTGATAGGAGAATCAGAGAGTCCTCTATTAAGTTTATCATTGAGGACTTTGATCATAAAGAGGAAGTTACTACCGGGGCCTTGTAGACTACCAAAGCTGAAGCTTTATACTCCTTCAGATTTAATAGGTGGTGCTTCCACAAGATTAAAATGCTTAATCTGAAGTGCAGGAAACTTGAAGCAAAGAATGCCAGCCTTCAGGAGAAAGTGGACACTAATCTCAAGGAGGGTAATACTAACCCTAATTCTTCTTCTTTTTAGATTCAAAAAAGAATGGACAATATGGAGAGTACCATCATTGACATCATCCAGCATAGCAAGGACAACATGAAAGTGTCTAGCATCAATCTCAAGGCCTTGATTAATTTGTTGGACAATGGTCCCGAGGAGGATAGTGATTACAAGAATGACTCCCTGAAGGCAACTGGTGGACCCAGTTCCAAAACCCGTGGGAGTACCTAGAAGAAGTCTCTCGTTCTAAAGAAAAATGTTGATTAGTTGAAACATGTCATTGGTCAGATGGACAATATCCTGGCCAAAATAGAGAAGACTCTTGATGAAAAAGCCAGGATCATGTATTTGGTCATTTAGACTAGATCCCGTGCTAGTTTTTTGTATTTCAGGCTGGTGTCTTTGTGATGTTTATTATGTTGGTGCCCTTGTAGCCCTTCTATGGGCAGATCATTGTTGTTGCCTCTTTTTATTGTGTTTTCTTCTTTCGATATTTAGTTGTTAGCTTTGTAAAGGGATTCGAGGCCCCTTCAAAACCTTCTTTTTCTAGTAATCAGAACATTGGGATTAATATAATATTATTTTAATTAAATTAATATATAATTTAGTTGCACAAATGAATTAGAATAAATAATAAAAGACTAAAGTAATTAAGAGTTAAGTCAATTGACATAAACAAGGAATGAAAAAGTACTTGAGTTACAAATCAAAATTGAGTAAATTATGAATAAAAAAGGAAATTGATGAAAACAAAGCCATTGAGTTGAGTTGAGTTCCAAAATTGCATGGTTAAGTTCGAATTCATATATTGGAAGGGCTTGGCCATTATTTTCAAACACACAAGTTTGCAGATTTGGGTGAAAGAATTGAATTGAAGTATTCTTTTGTGAAAGCTTGGAATTTTCATACATTTTTTTTGGTCTTCGTCATATTTCTTCAATTGGTGGTTTGAGGTAAGGTTTGAAAACCCTCGTAGGTTTAATTTTAGTATTTCAGAAAGAGTGTTTTCTTCGTGCCTGCTAGATCTAGTTGATATTGTTATTTTATTGATTTTCCTATCATGTTTGAAATTCTGGAATTTAGTTTTATGAAATTTGATGCTTGGATGAATCCCCATAATTAATTTTTTTTTTAATTCAACTAGGGTTTGAAAAACTTTTGGTTGAAAACCTTAGGGTTTGTATCAATTGAATTTTTAAAATATTTTCCTAATAATAGCCCATTATGTGAATTATTCGTTATTAAATTATTATTATTTTTTAAAAAGGGTGAAATTGTGTGTGTGTGTGTGTATGAGGTATATATATATATATATATATATATATATATATATATATATATATATATATATATATATATATATATATATATATATATATATATATATATATATATATATATATATATATATATATATATATATATATATATATATATATATATATATATATATATATATATATATATATATATATATTTCATGCTGGAATTAGAATATTTTTCTAATTTTATTAATTTTTTTAAAAATGTAAATAAATAAATAAAATATATAGTTTGGGGTGAGCATTTTATTTACCCCACCCCATGACAGCAGCTATAATAACTACGGTTGTCGTAGTAGCCATAGCTACTACGACAACCGTTGTCATTAGCAGTGAGAGGCTGCTACAATAGTGTTGTCGAGAGCAACATAGGCTACCACGATAGTCTCTGCTATGACAATACTGTCGTAGGCAGCCATGGGAAGGCTCCCCCCCCCCCCACATTACCTTTGGCATATTTTAAAATTTTAAACTATTATTATTATTATTTCGTTAATAATAGTAATTATAATATAGTTTTTTATATAATTTATTTAACAAATGTAATAGTTAAAGTTTTTTTTTTATATATAATATAATATAAATTTTAATACTTGTTAATATTTATATTGTTTTGACAGTTATGGATAATAATAAAATTTAATATTTCATTAAGGGTTTAAAGGTATGGTTAAATTTTTGTTTGATTTTTTTTAAGGAAGACATATTCTTAATATGTAAATTGTATTGTGTTAGTAATTATTAAACCGGGAATCAATTTATTTTTAATAACATTATAAATTGATTTTCTCAGTATTGGAATTTAATTTGATAATATAATTATAGTTTTGTTGGTGATTATTAAAATTAATTTATATAATGGTACTTTACAAATTAGTTTATTTTAATTAAATTCCTATGTATGCTTTTTCTTCTGCATTTATGGGTTAGGATGGAATCTTTTTAGGTCATCCTTTTAGGATTGTTACCAGCGGCAGGGTTAGGGTTAATCTGTATATTTGTTTGTCTTGCATACTTTTGTGGCATTTAATTGTGTTATAACCCAACCTTATGGAAGTTTGATTTTATTACGATGGAAGTTGTTTATGTATGTTTCTGTTATATCTTGGAACCAGATTCTAATGGTATGATTCATGATGACCTATGAGTAATTTTTTGAGATGTATGAACTTAGGGTAGGTTATCTAGGTGTTAAAGGGGAAGTGGATTGAGCCCAGAAATGGCTACCTGGGTATCCTTAGCAGGTTACTTAATTAAGTGATAATATAACTAAATGAGGTTTTAAAATGAATTAATAAGATAATAGATTCCTCACCCATGCCTTGAGTGCTAGCATAGGCTAAGGATGGTAGCGGAAGAATATCTTTATTCATCTAGTAGTGGCGGTGAGTTCTGGCATGATCAGTTATCCTTGTCTACATGAGAGGATTTTAGGTTCCGCATATGATCACACTTAAGAGTCAGAGTCTAGTGAGATCATCCCAAGGGGGTTGACATATGTGATGACACTTCCCTAGTTTCATCTTAGGTTTCCTACATGTGTTATTTTCCTTTGGGTTAGTATGTATACCTTCGAGTTGTTGAGTTGTACCTTTAAGATAGGAACTTCTAGGACCCTTTCTTAGTATTACCTGAAGATTGATTGTGGTAATGTTATTTGAGTGGGGTTTGATGTTATCTCATCGACATGGTGGGAGTAGAACCATAGGTTTCCATGAGGTCAGGAGTTAGTGATTCTTTTACCATTTTAGACTATGGCGTTCTTGTTCTAGTGCTAGATGATCCTTATTGCAGTTGCTTCTTATCCTATGTTCTTGGGAGACTTATTCCTATTCTTTCTTTAATTGTACTTTGTACTCAGTTGTATTTGCATGCCCTGTGACTTGTGCAGTAGATGTATTTTTTTAAGGTATACTTTATTGTTCAAATGTATTGATGATGTACTATGTAGAAGATTTAGATGATTATTGTAATTAATAGATTAAATTATATTTATGTAATTCTACGTTAAGGAACCTTTGATATTTGTAATTTGTAAATGAGATTTTGTATATAAGTATTTAAGAATTTTATGTTTTACTTTTGCTTGGTTATTCAATATTGTTTGTAAACTTTTAAGAAAGAAAAAATATTATGTAAACTTTGTAACATGTTTTAGGTTATTATCTCTTGGGCTCCCTGGCAGGGCATTACACTTGGTATCATAACCCATATTTCTACATTGGGAACTCTAGGAATTTTGTACGCCTATTAGAAGTCTAGTAGTTAAACATGAAACAAAAACTTAGACATATAACACTCTTTTATTTCAGACTATTGCTTTATGACTTTTTCACGTCTTATTTATTTCATCCTTCTTTTTGGATGTTGTAGTAAAGATGGTCACTAAAATTAGATTTGTTGCTAGAGGATGAAGTGGAGGTTGTAGTAGAGGACGTGGAAGGAGAAAAATTCCTATCCCTCCTATGAGTCAGAGAGTTGAGGAGATCAGGGAAGAGGATGGCGGTGAACATCATGATGATTTAGGAGAACTCAATGCTATGCAGATTCTCTAGACTATTCTAGAATGTCTACATGTGCAAGACAAGGCTGAACGGAAAGCATCACACCATTATGATAATGAGGAGAGACAAAGATCCAGAAGTCCAAGAGGAAGGGACACTACCCTCAGACATGGATCCATAAAGGCCAATCATATGAGAGAGCTTTTGAGATCATGACCTCCTCCTTTTAATGGTCTTGGCACTAGTTTTGAGGTAGAGACTTGGCTCATTGCATTAGATCGATGTTTTTCCATGCAGCAGTTTGATACCAATGTTAGGTCAAGATGTGTCATTATGCACCTTGAAGGTTTTGCAACGTCTTGGTGGAAAATTAAGGAGTAGAAACTGGTACTTACCATGGATATTGTCACTTGGGAGATTTTTCTTGAGAACTTTTGGGAATGTTTCTTATCTGATCAGTGGCAGCAGCAGCACGTAGATGAGTTCCATAATTTGCAGCAACTATCTATGAATGTCCAGGACTACAAGTGTCATTTATTCAAGCTCAAGCCCTATGCAGGATTTAGTGATAAGTCACCACTTATGTTGCAACACTTAATTAGGGGGCTTGATGGTTTCATCATTGGAGGGGTTAAGATTCTCAAACCTAAGACCCTCAAGGAAGCGGTTATTAAGGCTACTTTGGTGGAGGAAAATTTGGCTCTAGGGCATGGTGGACAGGTAGGAGTTTAGATCAGGGTTCTTACACCTTTAGGATATAGAGGGAATAAAAAATAAGGTGCAGGGAACTTCATGGAACCTCCTCCCTACTTTCATAGTCAGCAAAAGAAGGGGACGAACCCTCCAGCATAGAATGATGGTCCTCAATCTAAGAACTTTCATAACTTTTCATGAACAAGCACAATTATCCTAGCCTAGTAGAGGTAGTTATCAGCAGTCTAGTACACTCTCCACTGGGAGAGGTCATGGTAGAGGTAATGGATGTCTCTCATGTGGATAGTATGGTCACATTGTATTGAATTATCCTTAGCATGCATCACAGTTTTTAGGACAAAGACCTGCAGCTTCTAAGCCTACTATAGGGGATGTTGACAAGTCTCATAGGGTGTTTGCAGAAGTGGATCATCGTCAAGAAGAACATCAAGGCACTGTGGTATAAACTTCTAGTGCTACTAGAGGTATTTCTCTTTCTATTTTATTTGATTCAGGAGCTACAAATTCTTTTATATCTCCTTTTGTAGTATTTAAATGTGGGCTAGTGGTAGTAAAGTAAGACATTAGTTGGCAAGTAGAGTTAGCCTCTGGAGCAAGGATATCAACAAACTGTAGTACCCCGCCCCTAGTCTGATTTTATAAAGGTTATGATTATTTTAGGATGATAGATTATATGTTAGGAAATTATTGATGCTTATGATTTCACTAACCCCATACTTGCATGTGTATGGTTGATGTGTTTGTTTTATATTTCTGTTTGATGTGCCTGATGTAGTTGAGGGACGGAGTCGTAATTACTTGCTTGCGAGATCCACATGATCAAACGATCCCCGCCATTGTCTGTTATATATTTATATATATATGTACATGCAGGTTTTGTATGCAGGTTTGCAGGTACCGAGCACCGACTTCCCTGAATTGTCAGGATGAGCATGCCTTATCGCAATATCTCAAATGGTAAGAGAGGGGAGATAATAAAGAGATCCAAAACCCTAACCTAAGCCTAATTGTCCTAAGATTGGACAAGTATCAGTTTGACTACCCTACCCAAATTCGTCTAGGTGACAAGAATTCATGGATCCCTTTCTGGTGTTGCTTGGTTTTACTTTGTTTGATTTTACTGTGTTTGGCTTCAGTTGATTTATTGTTTATGTGGGTGATTTTATGTGATTTATTAATTAATGATTATAGTTGAAATTTAATGATTAATTATGCTCTTATGTTTAATTGAGAAAATTAACCTAAAGTCAATTATTTGATTATGTGGAATTATTTGATTATTTAATTGGTAATTAGATTTAATTATGCTTGCGTACTTTATTAAATAATTAAATATTTGATTTGCATGGTTTTAGGATGCATTAAATATTTAATCTATTTAATACATATTTTAATTTTAACATGTGCATTAATATTAATTAAAAATTGAATTTTTTTCAAAAAGTAATCAACTTGTTTTTAAAAGTCAATGTTGAGTTGTGCATATAAAGTGTTTTTAATTTGTTAATTAGATTTTCTTTCAATTTCTGATTTGGAGTTGAAGTGGGAGTTAGATGTTGAGTTATCTTTAGGGTTGCATGAAATGGGGAATTGAATCCCTATTAGGGGGAATTTGCATTCATTTTAAGATTACACAATTTGAGAGAGATTTTGGAAAAGGTTGGATTTTGTTGAGCAATTGGTTGGTAGCTTGGGATTCCTTCAATTTTGGTCTTCTTCAGTTTTACTCTTTGGTGTTGTTTTTGGAGGTAGGATTCGATCATTCTGTAAATTTATATTTTAGCAATTTTAAATGACTGTTTTCTTCGTGCCTATTATTTATCTTGTTTGGAATTTTATTCTATGAATTCTCTCTTTATTCTGGAATTAGTCTTATAGAAATTCTTCTACATGCATTCGTTAATTTCATATTTTAGAATGTGTTCACTAGTGTTTGCAATTTTGATAATTCTGTTAAAAGGATTCCTTTTGAATTTTAAGGTAAATGGGTTATCTAGAAAACCCTAGATTTAGAAATGATAAATTTGGTTTAATGGAAGTTATTGTTTTTCTGATTTTAAGATTAAAATCTAGCTTGTTGTTTTACCAGGTGGTTGTTATTAGAAATTAGACAAATATATATTTATATACATATATTAAAAATATATATATATTTAGATAAATTCTCTTTTGTTTAAAAATACAAATTAAAATTAAAAGATTTGATTAAAAAAAAACTTTGCTTTAAAAAGAAATTGGTTTAGAGAAAAATATATAATAAAAAATAATTAATTAAAAGTTTTATTGGGCACCTTTTTGGTACCCATGGGACTACGTGCGCAGTACCCCAAGGTACTGATGCACGTCAGTCTCAAGGGGTTGCATGCGCAGTACCTATAGGTATTGATGCACGTCAATCCCTGCAAGGGACTGCGTGTGACAAGGGTGCGGGGCCCGCGGGTCCCCCCTGATCATTATTATTGTTTTTTTTAAATGTTGATTTTTATTTATTATATAATTAAAGCTTTTATATTAATAATTTTAATTAGTTTAGTTAATTTTAATTTTAAGTTAGTTTATTTTTTGTTTTAAATGATTATTACTTGGTAATTTGTAAATGGCTTTTATAAGTATCATTTATTTGATTTTTTTCAAAGGGCACCTTCATTTTTACTTTTATTTTTAGGAGTATTTTTTTATTAAATTTAGTAAATGGAGGATTTAATAAAATGCACAGTTTTATTTTGAAATATGGTTATTAAAGATAGGTACTATGATTATGCAGTTAATTAATAATTTGTCTTTGCATGTTGTTTGATCATTTGTGCATGTGGTTAAATAGGAAAATGTTTATACCTTGGATCTTAATTGTGTATGTTTATGCCATTTGACTTTTAAGACAATATGTTTAATTAAATTTGAGGGGTTAGAATTGTCAACCAGTGGGTGTGAAATCCAGAGGTGGGATTTAGGCATTTTCACCATGTTTGTTTGCCTTGCATATTTTGTTGTGTCAGTTAACTTGTTCTATGATGATTTTGGTGTTGCATATTTTCTGTCATCGTTCGAACTAGCTATTGAGATTTATGAGTTGTGTTAACTCAGAGTTTTATTTGATCTCGTGAAACCCTAGGGCAGGTTAACTAAGTGTATAGGTGGGAAGTGGCTTGTAATTGGTGCCGGAGCTCGGAAGTGGCTACCAGGATATCCTATTACAAGTAGCTTAATAAGTGATAATTAATGACATTGAGAGCTTAAAATGAATCTAATAAGATATTATGTGCCTCGCCCATGCCTGAGTTCCTGATTTAGTTTTGACTAGGATGGGAGTGAGAAGATGCTTGCCACCTACGTGGACTAGATATGGCATAGTTAGTACCTTGTCTACACGAAAGGTTACTGATGCCACATAGAGTCACTAGGGCGCCGGGGTCTTAAGAGATTAACAGGATAACCTTAGAGTTGGCTCGTGTGATGATACTTCCCTTTATGCATCTTAGGTATCCTATGTGGGTTGGTGTCCTTTGGTTGTGTATGTTGTACCTTGTTATCCCTTTTGTACCCTTTGAGTTAGAAGCTTTCAAGATCCTTTCCTTAGCTTGATCTGTTTGATGTTTGTTCTCCGAGTGGGATCTATTGTTATCTCCTCAGCACGGTGGGAGTGGACCATTTAGGTTCACAAGGTCGGGTGGTAGTGATTCTTTTACCATTTAAGATTCTGACATTTGTGTACCAGTGCTGGATGATCCCTGTTGTAGTTGTTCCTTCTTGAGCTTCATTAATGGAGTTGTGATCTTCTTCTTCTTTGTGATCATGTATCTTTGTATTAGTTCTTCAAAGATATCATGTGTACTTCTTTTTGGTTATTGTAATACATACCCTGCGACATGTGCAGTGGATGTAGGTTATTATGGATACCTTATGGTACTAGCTATATTTATGTGATGTTGCTTTTATCATTCATTTGTTTATATGAGTTTTGTAATTGTGCCTAATCTAAAATAATTAATTAATGTTAACGTAATCTTCATCAAGGAACCCTTGAGAATTGTAACCTGTGTTGGTTATTGTATTATGTGAGTAAATGGTAATTGCTTCCACACAGATGTTTATCTTGTATGTTAGCTTTAAAAAAATATATGTATTCTGCAAACTTAGTGCTACCCAAAAATTCCCTGTCATTCATTTTTGGCCACGGTCCTATTTTCCAAAAGAAATGCTCAAGTGTCGAAAACCCAGTGTGTTTTCGACCTCCTCTCTGAACTCCAATGTGTTTTCTACCTTTTGGCCTGAAAACACTCTGTGTGTTTTCGACCTTCACTCTAAAAGCCTAGGATGTTTTCGACCTTCAAGTGAAAACCTCAGTTGTTTTCGGCCTTCCACGCTTCACACTTCTTCAGCATCGACATTTCTCTTAAGTGTTCAATGTCGAAAACTCTCTGTGTTTTCGACCTCCGGTTTGAAAGCCTTCTATCTTTTCGACCCTAAGTGCATAACTCTGACAGGTGGGTCCCAGTTCCTCAAAGTCATGCCAATGTAGTGAAGATCTGACGACTGTCGAATGATCGCATGGGATCTTCCGATCCCATGAGATCATACGACAACAATTGATGGGGTATCAGCAAGGATCGGCGGTCAAAAGAACGTCTGGCGGTCAGTGGCTAAAATCTTACGGTTGGTCGCATGATCGCATCGGCTCTTCCAAGCCCATGCGACCATGCGACAAACTGTCAACGATTTCAGTGGTGACAAACGGTTCATGGTTCGGGTAGTTAACATCATGTGATAAGCGGTCAATGGGGCCTGAAGTTTCTGCATTGGCACAAGTGCGACGAAGATCTACGGTGGTCGTATGATCTCATGGGATCTTTCAATCCCATGTGATCATGCAACAACCGTCTGATGGGAATTTGCTAAGTGAGGTGGGTCCAATGCCAGGGGTTGCCGAGGTGTTGTTGACGAAGCGGTCGGAACAAATAAGAGATTGACAAGTGTCAAGGCAGACCTGGGGTTGGTTAAGCGGATGCGCAATTAAAGTTTTTGTGTGGTTGCTGGATGAGCCTGGGGTTAGGGAGAAGTCCTAGCGACTCTATGACTAAGGGGAAGGTGAACCTAGGGTTATTCTTGTAGTCAACTCCAAGCGGTTTCGGTGGTGCCACCAGTGGTCATCGGGGAACATCTTGCGGTTGGTCACATGATCGCATGGGATCTTTCGATCCCATGCGACCATGTGACAAGCCATTAGCGATTGTGATGGGGTTCAGACTTCAGCGGTCGGCATAGTAGTTTCATGTTGGTCGCATGATTGCATATGGCTTCCTAGCCACATGCGACAAGCCTCATGTTCGGTCAGCAGAAACTTTGACTTCGGCAGCTGCAGGTGGCGGATCTTGCGGGGCCAGGTGTCTTGCATGGCAGCAGAGGTAGATTTCAAAGGGGTTGTTGCATGATCACATGAGGCTTTTTTAGTTCATGTAATCATGCGACCAATACTATTTCAGGTGGTGCAACTTTTTTTCCAGTGCTTGTCTGCAGGCCGTATGTGAGGTGGCGGGGTAGCTCGGAATTGATTTTTGAAGGCGGTGGAAGTTTGTGAAGATGTTAAAGGAGATCTGGGTGGCTGTTGCATGTTGAATTCTTATTCCTGAGAGAGGTTGTCAGGTCAAGGTTTTTTGTCTGCAAGCAGGATCAATACAGGAATGGACACGCAAAGGAAAAGATATCTAATCTGTTGTGATATTTTCAAGATTCGACTGGTTTAGGGTTGGATTATTTTATGCATATCTATGTAACCCTGGTTGAACTTTTGACTCCTGCCTGTGTGCAGTTGAGTGATGTATATAATGTTTTTTTTTGGAGCCTTAGTGCTCAGAGTTCACATTTTGTAAAAGGAAAGTTTCTTTCCTAGAAAGCTATCTGAGACACTTTCCTGTCCTCTGGTTTTCTCATAGTTTGTAATCTCCCATTGATAATAAAAATATTGCAAAGCATTCTGTGACATTTCTCCTATCCTTATGCTTCCTTGTTTGGCTTGTCTCTTATTGGATTGAAGTTTATGCATGTTTTTCAATGGAAATTAGGGTTCCTAGTCCCTCTCACTTTCTGTGATTTTGTATGTTACTGTGTTTGATCTGATTTAGGTGTTTTGTGGGTATACTACAGCCCCTAGCAGTCTTGTCTCATTCCTACACCTAGTTGCAGAAAAGGATTTTTGTTTGCAGGTCATAGGTTGAGTTTTCTGTTCAAACCTTCCTATGAAATACTTATGCAAACCTATCTAGTGAGTGGTGACTTATTAGACCTGATTCCTCCATTGATCTCATCCCTCTACACTGAGATCCAAACCCTAGTTTCGGTGCATCACCCAGTAGGATAGATTTTCTTTCAGTCATTTCCCTTTCATGCATTCCTTCTATCCCTTTCCCCTCAAAGTTTACTTTCCTGTTTAAAAGCAAATCAAGGTGATTATCCAAGAGGAACCAACCTAGAATCTAGAGGTCTCATCTCGGTTAGCAAAAGGTCCCACAACCTTGAGATGATTCCCATGTTATACTGGATTATCAAGACCAAGAGAGCTTGAGATTAGAGGTGGAAATTCAGTGTATAACATTTCTGGCACGTCCGATGGGACCACAAAAGAAGTCTACTTGAAAAGAATATGGTATCTCTGATATGCTGATAACTTATTACAGACCTAGAAGTGGTCATTTTGCTGCATATCTAGTGACTCCAAAAAGTGTACTGGTTTCAAAGGTCAAGTGCTGGTATGTTTTCAATCTTCATATTCAAGTTCCAGCTGATTACATGAGTAGACATGTCAAGCTACTATGGACAGTCAGGTTACTCACCATCCTATTGTGAGAATAATGCTCAATCGGCCAGTTTTCAGCCTTACCAAAGCCACCCAAAGCCTCCTTTTACCCCAAGCTATTATACTTCTCAAGGGTATCAATATATCCAATATGCCCCAAATGATTTTTCCCTTGTGAAAAGTTATGAGCGAGCTCTCAGGTAGGATGGATCGTGGGCACAAGAGGCACAACATCAAACGCAAAGCCAACTTCCCCATCATGCTTACCACCCACCCTCCCCTTCTCAATCTATTCTGCAATAGATACGGACTCTGAGCTCAGACTTCAAGGAGATGCAGGAGGCAAAGAGTCTGTTGCTTGATTTAGTTAATCAAGTGTTTGAGCTCAGGGAGTAGAGAGAGTAGGAGGCTCAAGGTTATTATGAACAGGAATCAGCTCCCTACCAAGAGATCGAAGCCCAAAGCTATGAGCAAGGGTTCATTCCTTACCAAATGACAGAGGTTCTTGTTGATGAGTAGCAAGCAAGAGAGTTTCAAGAAGAGATTAGACGCCAAGCTGACATGAAGATAGCAAGGTTAAGATCACTAATTGCTCAATAAGAGGCTCCTAGGCCTAAAATTCTAAGCTGGAGGGCTCATCTGTCTCAAGAGCCTACACATGAGGAGCCTGCTAAGCATTCATTTCCAAGTTTTAAAGTAGCTATGCCTTCTTTGTCTCCCCTCTCTCCCCCTCAATTTCACATCCCAAGTTTTAAGGCAAAAAATTCTTTTCAAAAGCCTGTGCTTGAAATTCAGCCTACCACTTTGCAAGAGTAGCCTGTTCAAGAAAAGATTTTATCCCAAGAGGCCCCTCTGGTCTCTCAGGATGATGAAGTAATATGGATACCCCAATGGACTCTGCCTCCTGGTTGTCAGATGCCAAGTCTTTTCAAGGATAATAGTCTAGTATCAGAGTAAGGACCTATGGTGAATGAGCTTTCATGTGATGAGGAGGAGAGGGCATCTAAGGTATCAGTGCAGAGTGATGATTGTGGTGAAATGGAGTAGCAGGATGGGGAGGTGGAGGTTGATGCTCAGCCTGAGCTCTTGGCTGATTTGTATGATGAGCTCCCTCTTTTTATTGATGATGAAGAAGAGACCATGCCATTGCCTATGGCTAAGGGCCAATCAGAACAAAAGGTTCACCATCAACAGGAGGTTGCTATATAAAAGGATGCCTTGTCCTTGTTGGATGAGCTGCCTGGTTTTGTTGAGCAAGATGATAAGGCTATGATCATAGCCACCTCTATAAAGTTGCAGCAGCTAGAAGAGATTGATCCTGAGGATATGTTGATTCATGAGCTTGATCTCATCTTTGAGGAGGAGACTTCCTAGTGTGCAGAAGATGACCAGAGCCTTGGGGATGATTATTTGGGAAGCATCATAGATGGCTTGTATATAGAGCCTAATTATAATGAGCTCTTGGTTGGTTTAAAAGAGGAAGATGACAGTCCCCTGTCCATGGACGATGAGTTGACATGGCTGTCTATGATGGAGGGCAATCGTGAAGATAAAGAAGAAACCAGCAATGAAAGTCCTACCTTCAAACTTTCAAGAGGCTGCCCCATCAGATACTTGGCTCAGAAGGAGTTCACTGAGACACCTCCATATGATCTACTTGAGGTGAGTGATCTTGATCTTGTTTTTGTAGAGGCAGTGCATCCTCATTTGCCAAATCTTTGTATGCCTCTTATCTTCGTAGCTATCCTCATGTGCCCATTGCAAAATGTCTTATTGAGGAAGGGAAGCTACTTCAGCCAACCAGTGAATGGTTTTGTTTAACCAGGTCTCTGCACTGGTTAGTTTAGGATAGGATAGGTTTCCTACTTTCTTCCAATTTTCTAGTTTAGTCTTTTCCTATTTTCCAAGAAGTGCCCATGCACAGTTTGTCATGCTGGTTCAGTTTTGTCTTTGTCCAAGTTTTTGTGCTCTGTAGTGACTCCTATGCCCAATGGATTGTCAAGGAAACTGGTCTAAATGTCTAGCAGGCTGACATCCCGCAGAGGTTGCCAAAATGTTACCCAAAAATTCCCTATCATTCATTTTTGGCCACGGTCCTATTTTCCAAAAGAAATGCTCAAGTGTCGAAAACCCAATGTGTTTTCGACCTCCTCTCTAAAGTCCAGTGTGTTTTCTGCCTTTTGGCCTGAAAACACTTTGTGTTTTTTCAACCTTCGCTCTGAAAGCCCAGAATGTTTTCAACCTTCAAGTGAAAACCTCAGTTGTTTTCGGCCTTCCACGCTTTGCACTTCTTTAGCATCGACATTTCTCTTAAGTGTTCAGTGTCAAAAACTCTCTATGTTTTTGACCTCCGGTTTGAAAGCCTTCTATGTTTTTGACCCTAAGTGCACAAATCTGACAAGCGGGTCCCAGTTCCTTAAAGTTGTGCCAGTGTAGTGAAGATCTGATGACTATCACATGATCGCATGGGATCTTTCGATCCCATGAGATCATACGACAACCATTGATGCGGTATCAGCAAGGATCAGCGGTCAAAAGAATGTCTGGCGGTCAGTGGCTAAAATCTTACGGTTGGTCGCATGATCGCATAGGCTCTTCCAAGCCCATGTGACCATGCGACAAATTGTCAATGGTTTCGGTGGTGACAAACGGTTCACAATTCGGGCAGTTAACATCATGCGACAAGTGGTCAGTGGGGCTTGAAGTTTCTGCATTGGTGTAAGTGCGATGAAGATCTATGGTGGTCGTCTGATCTCATGGGATCTTTTGATCCCATGCGATCATGCAACAACTGTCTGATGGGAATCTAGTGAGTTAGGTGGGTCTGATGCCAGGGGTTGTCGAGGTGTTGCTGACGAAGCGATCAGAACAAATAAGAGATTGATAAGTGTCAAGGTGGGCCCAGGGTTGGTTAACCGGATGCGCAGTTAAAGTTTTTGCGTGGTTGTTGGATGAGCCTGGGGTTAGGGAGAAGTCCTAGCAACTCTGTGACTAAGGGGAAGGTGAACCCAGGGTGAACCTAGGGTTATTCTTGCAGTCAACTCCAAGCGGTTTTGGTGGTGCCACCAATGGTCATCGGGGAACACCTTGTGGTTGGTCGCATGATCACATGGGATCTTCTAATCCCATGCGACCATGTGACAAGCTGTTAGTGGTTGCGATGGGGTTCAGACTTCGGTGGTTGACATATTAGTTTCATGCTGGTTGCATGATCGCATGCAGCTTCCTAGCCGCATGCAACCATGTGACAAGCCTCGTGTTCGGTTAGCAGAGACTTTGACTTCAGCAGCTGCAGGTGGCAGATCTTGTGGGGCTAGGTGTCTTGCACGGTAGTAAAGGTAGATTTCAAAGGGGTTGTCACATGATCGCATGAGGCTTTTTTAGTTCATGTGATCATGCGACCAATACTATTTCAAGCGGTGCAACTTTTTTGCCAGTGCTTGTTTGCAAGCCGTATGCGAGGTGGTGGGGTAGCTCAGAATTCATTTTTGAAGGCGGTGGAAGTTTGTGAAGATGTTAAAGGAGATTTGGGTGGCCGTTGCAGGTTGAATTCTTATTCCTAAGAGAGGTTGTTAGGTCAAGCTTTTTTGTCTGCAAGCAAGATCAGTACAGGAATGGACATGCAAAGGAAAAGATATCTAATCTGTTGTGATATTTTCAAGATTCGACTGGTTTAGGGTTGGATTATTTTATGCATATCTATGTAACCCTGGTTAAAATTTTGACTCCTACCTGCGTGCAGTTGAGTGATGTATATAATGTTTTTTTTTGGAGCCTTAGTGCTCAGAGTTCACATTTTGTAAAAGGAAAGTTTCTTTCCTAGAAAGCTATCTGAGACACTTTCTTGTCCTCTAGTTTTCTCATAGTTTGTAATCTCCCATTGATAATACAAATATTACAAAGCATTCTATGACATTTCTCCTGTCCTTATGCTTCCTTGTTTGGCTTGTCTCTTATTGGATTGAAGTTTATGCATGTTTTTCAATAGAAATTGGGGTTCCTAGTCCCTCTCACTTTCTGTGATTTTGTATGTTACTGTGTTTGATCTGATTTAGGTGTTTTGTGGGTATACTACAGCCCCTAGCAGTCTTGTCTCATTCCTGCACCTAGTTGCAGAAAAGGATGTTTGTTTGCAGGTCATAGGTTGAGTTTTCTGTTCAAACCTTCCTATGAAATACTTATGCAAACCTATCTAGTGAGTGGTGACTTATTAGACCTGATTCCTCCATTGATCTCATCCCTCTACACTAAGATCCAAACCCTAGTTTTGGTGCATCACCCAGTAGGATAGATTTGCTTTCAGTCATTTCCCTTTCATGCATTCCTTCTATCCCTTTCCCCTCAAAGTTTACTTTCCTATTTAAAACAAAATCAAGGTGATTATCCAAGAGGAACCAACCTAGAATTTGGAGGTCTCATCTCGGTTAGCAAAAGGTCCCACAACCTTGAGATGATTCCCATGTTATACTGGATTATCAAGACCAAGAGAGCTTGAGATTAGAGGCGCAAATTCAGTGTATAACACTTAGATGCATGTTTAGGTTAAGTTCTCCTGGGTTCCCTCGTGGGGCATTACACAAACTCTCTAGTGCATAAATGTGAGTTAAAGCTAGGTAAATTCATTACTTCTATTGATCTTTATGTGATTCCTTTGGGATCATATGATATTATCCTTGGGGTAGATTGGTTAGGTTCCCATGAAGCCAACATTCATTGTAGACAAAAGATAATCAAATGCAAGGATTATGTTGGCAAGGATTGTGAGATAGTGGAAATTCAACATCCTATATCTCTTTGTATCATTTCCGCTATGCAACTCGAGTGAAACATGCGAAAGGGATGTCAAGTATTTGTTATAACTATGAATGAGATGGATGAAGTAGAGACAGAGGAAAATACTCTTGATCATCATATACTTTAGGAATTTTTTGATGTCTTTCATAGTGAGATTCTAAGTATGCCACCAAAGTGTGTCATAGATTTTTGCATTAATCTTGTTCTAGGAGCACAACCTATATATAGAGCTCCTTACCAGATGACCACATAGGATTTGAGTGAGCTTAAGCTCCAATTAGAGGATCTTTTGGTAAAGGGTAGTATTCATCCAAGTGTTTCACCATGGGGAGCACCTGTACTCTTCATTAAGAAGAAAGATGGACCTTTACACTTGTGCATCGACTATAGATCATTGAAAAAGGTAATGATCAAGAACACATACTTTTTTCCAAGGATTGATGATCTCTTTGATCAGATAAAAGGGGCCAAGGTATTCTCCAAGATTTATCTCAAGTAAGGATACCATCAGTTACGCATTCTAGATGTAGATATTCACAAAACTATGTTCTGTACTCACTACAGACATTATGAGTTCACAGTAGTTTCTTTTGGTTTGACAAATGCTCCATCTATTTTCATGTGCCTAATGAATGAAGTATTTTTTTCTTACCTTGATCATTTTGTTCTCATCTTTTTGGATGATACATTGATATATTCTAAATCCATAGAAGAGCATGATGAACATCTATGACTGGTTTTGTAGTGTCTTCATGAAAATTAGTTGTATGCCAATGCAATGAAGTGTGACTTCTTTTAGTCTGAAGTTTAGTTTTTAGGGCACGTAATCTCAAGTGAGGGTATTTCACTAGATTCTTCCAAAATTTAGGCTATAGTAAATTGGCCAACCCCCACCAATATATCTAAATTTCATAGTTTCATGGGATTGGCATGATACTATTTCAAGTTTCTTAAAGACTTCTCTAGGGTTTCATATCAAATTACTTCCCTCCAAAGGAAAGGGAAGAAGTATGTTTGGATAGAGAAGTGTGAAGAGGCTTTCCAGAACCTCAAGAAGTGTCTGACCAGTGCACCTATCTTAGCAATACTCGACCCAATATGTGATTTCATGGTGTGTGTTGATACTTCTTTGGAAGGTCTAGGAGCGATCCTTATGCGGGAAGGGAGTGTGATTGCTTATGAATCTCACAAACTCAAGCAACGCGAATTGAAATATCCTACACATGATCTTGAGTTAGCAGCAGTAGTTCACGCATTAGTTTGATGGAGACATTTTCTATTGGGTCATCGATTTGAGCTTCATAGTGATCACCACAGCTTCCAACATATATTTTCCTAGCCTAATCTGAATGAGAGGAAGAGACAATGGATGGAGTTTCTTTGTGAGTATGACTTTGAGGTCAAGTACATACAGGGTAAGGAAAATGTGGTAGCTGACATCTTGATTTGTAGGAGGCATAAGATATCAGCTCTGACTCTTGGTGTAGATTTGGGGACTCGTATACTCCAAGCACTTCCTATAGATACTTGATACAAGAAAGTGAGAGCTGATATTGAGTCAGGGAGACCTTTGGAAGGCAAGTTTTCAAGTTATGTTTTAGATTCGGGTAGTCTTTTACATTATATGAGCTGGATATATGTACCTCCATCAGATGATCTTTGTACCTTGATTTTATTTGAGGCTCATCATGCACCTTACTCAACACATCCAGATGTCAAGAAGATGCATGCAGACCTTCAAAAACTATATTACTAGTCCGGTATGAAATGTGACTTTATTGATTTTGTGCCAAGATGTATAGAGTGTTAAAGGGTTAAGGCAGACCATCAAGATCCAGTAGGACTTTTACACCCTAATCTTGTTCCATCATGGAAATGGGATATCATCTCGATGGATTTCATTGTAGGTTTGCCTATGAATCCTCGCATACATGATACCATCATGGTTACTATCGACTGATTGACCAAAGTGACCCACTTTTCTCCTATGAGAGCATCCTATACAACAAATTCACTAGCTAGAGTAGATTTATGTAGGATATTGTGAGATTACATGGTATTCCCCATAGGATTATATCAAATAGGGATCCAATATTCACTTTTGCATTTTAGACTTCTTTGTAGCATGATCTTGGAGAACAAGAAAATTTTAGTTTGACATATCACCCTTAGACCGATGGTCAGACAGAGTGAGTTAATCAGGTGCTTGAGGATATGTTGAGGATCTATGTCATGGATAGACAAACTCACTGGGCCTATTTGTATTTGGTCAAGTTTTCCTATCACAGTTTGATTGGTATGTCACCTTTTTAGGCTTTGTATGGTCATCCTTGTCATACACCTTTGAGTTGGGATAGGATAGAGGATCATATTCTATTAGGTCTTGAGATTCTTCAAGACATGGAGCAACATGTGGAATACATCTGTTAGCTTGTGACCACAACTCAGGATAGGCAAAAGTATGTCTATTCTCATAGAGTGGATAAGTAGTTTGTAGTTGGTGTTATGGTGTTTCTAAGAGTGTGTCCATGGAAGAGTCTAATTCATTACAGAAAGGGTTCAAAGTTAGCACCTCGTTTCATTGGCCCATTTGAGATTCTTGAGAGGACAGGACCAATTGCTTACTGTCTTGCTTTGTCGCCTAGCTTATCACATGTTCATGATGTTTTCCATGTTTCTATACTTAGACGATAGTAAATACCAAATGTTGCACATGTTCTTGACTAGAATGCCTTGCAGACAGAGGATGAGAAGCTGGCTTTTGAGCCCATTTACATAATTTAGCGATGAGAGTTGACCCTCAAGGATCGCACCAATGAGCAAGTAAGGGTTCAATGGGACCCTACTGATGAGTGGTCAATGACTTGGGAGGATGCAGTGAGATTATGAGATTTATATCCCTATTTGTTTGTAGGCTTCCAGGAGTAAGCCTAATTTTAGAGGAGGTGGATGTAGTGCCCACCCATAGTTTACTTTTTCAATTTCATATTGCAAAACTCTTTTAGGCCACTTTTTTGCATGTGTTGATTACTTCTACTTTATTAGATGGTTTTGGATATATAACATTACATGGTGATTTTATATTGGATAATTATGGGATATCATATGTTGCAGTTAGATGATGTTAATTACTTTTATGATGACTATTTATATGATTAAAATGTTGTTTATATTTATGATTGTACTTACCCCATACTTGCATGTGTATGGCTATCATGTATGTTTTATTTTTTTGTTTCACGTGTTTGATATGGCTAAGGGACGAAGTCGTAGTTACTTGCTTGTGGGGTCCACACGATGTCTCGATCCCAACCATTGCTTGTTATATATATATATATATATATATATATATATATATATATGTATGTATGTATGTATGTATGTATGTATGTATGTATGTATGTATGTATGTATGTATGTATGTATGTATGTATGTATGTATGTATGTATGTATGTATGTATGTATGCATGTCTTTTTGTAGGTTCGTAGGTACCGGGCATCGACTTCCCTAAATTGTCAGGATGAGTGTGCCCTATCGCAAAGTCTCAATGGTAAGAGAGGGGAGATAATATTTAGATCCAAATCCCAACCTAAGCATTCTATTGTCCTGAAATAGTGGACAAGTTTCTGATATTTTTACCCTACCGAATTCATCTAGGTGATGTGAGTCCATAAACCTTTCCCTTGAGCATGATTATTGTTTTATAAAGTTCAATTGGTCTTTGGCTAGTTGGTGTGATTATTGTGAAATAATTAAATATTTATTAAGATTAATTATGCGGGTTAAATAATTAGATCTTACTAAATATCAAAAATTAAATGTGAAAGGATTTAATTAATGGAAATTAATTAAATGTATTATTAAATTTAAAGATTTAATTAAAATTTTATTTGTGGAAATAAAAGTATTTAATTTATGGAAATTAATTAAATACATTTCTTTAAAGATTTAATTAATTATCATATTCAAATTTTTAAATAGAAGATAAATTTATTAATTGGAAATAAATTATCATTTGGGTAAATAACATTGGGATAAAATAATATTATTTTAATTAAATTAATATGTAATTTAGTTGCACAAATCAATTAGAATAAATAATAAAAGAATAAAATAACTAGGAGTTAAGTCAATTGACATAAACAAGGAATGAAAAAGTACTTGAGTTATGAATTAGAATTGAGTAAATTATGCAAAAAAAAGGAAATTGATAAAAATTGTTGAGTTGAGTTGAGTTCCAAAATTGCATGGTTGAGTTCGGATTGCTATATTGGGAAGGCTTGGTCATTGTTTTCAAACACACACAAGTTTGCAAGTTTGGGTGAAAGGAATTGAATTGAAGTATTCTTTGGTGAAATCTTGGGATTTTTCTTACGTTCTTTTAGTCTTCGTCATATTCCTTCAATTGGTGGTTTGAGGTAGGGTTTGAAAACCCTCACGGGTTTAATTCTGTTATTTTAGAAAGAGTGTTTTCTTTGTGCATGTTAGATCTAGGTGATATTGTTATTTTATTAATTTTGCTATCATGTTTGAAATTCTAGAATTTAGTTTTATGAAATTTGGTGCTTGGATGAATCCCCATAATTAAGTTTCATTTTAATTTAACTAGGGTTTGAAATTTTATGGTAGAAAACCTTAGGGTTTGTATCAATTAAATTTTTAAAATATTTTGCTGATAATAACCCGTTATGTGAATTCTTTATTGTTAATTATTTTAATATTTTTAAAGGTGAAATTGTGTGTGTGTGTGTGTGTGTGTATAATCCTATTATATTATATATATATATAATAGGATTATGTGTGTGTGTATATATATATATATATATATATATATATATATATATATATATATTATATATATATATATATATATATATATATATATATATATATATATATATATATATATATATATATATATATATATATATATATATATATATATATATATATATATATATATATATATATATATATATATATATATATATATATATATATATATATATATATATATATATATATATATATATATATATATATATATATTTGGGGAGGAGATTTTATTTACCCCACCCCACGACAGTAGTCGTAACGGCTACGACTGTCGTTAGCAACCAGAGGTTGCTATGGCAGTAGTGCTATCGATAGTAGCATGGACTGCCACAATAGTCATTGCTATGATAGTGTTGTCGTAGGTACCCATGGGAGGGTTGCCCCCCCCACATTACCTTTGGCCTATTTTAAATTTTTAATTTATTTATTTATTTTATTATTATTATTCTATTAATAATAGTAATAATATAGTTTTTTAATATAATTTATTTAATAAATGTAATAGTTAAATATTTATATATATAATATAATATAATATAAATTTTTAATACTTGTTAATATTTATATTATTTTGATAGTTATGGATAATAATCATATTTAATATTTTATTAAGGTTTAAAGGTATGGTTAAATTCTTGTTTGATTTTTTTTAAGGAAGAAATATTCTTAATATGTAAATTATATTGTGTTAGTAATTATTAAACCTAGAACTAGTTTATTTTTAATAACATTATAAATTGATTTGCTTAGAATTGGAATTTAATTCGATAATGTAATTATAGTGTTTTTAGTGATTATTTAAATTAATTTATGTAATGGTACTTTACAAATTAGTTTATTTTAATTAAATTCTTATGTACTCTTTTCCTTCTGCATTTATGGGTTATGAAGGAATCTTTTTAGGTCATCCTTTTAGGATTTCTATCAGAGGCGGGGTTAGGATTAATATGTATGTTTGTTTGCCTTGCATACTTATATGGCATTTAATTATGTTATAACCCAACCTTATGGAGCTTTGATTTTATATAATGGAAGTTGTCTATGTATGTTTCTGTTATATCTTGGAAACCAAATTATGATGCTATGATTCATGATGACCTATGAGTAATGTTTTGAGATGTATGAACTTAGGGTAGGTTATCTAGGTGTTAAAAGGGAAGTGCTTTCTTTGGAGGGGTCGGAGCCCAAAAGTGGCTACCTGGGTGTCCTTAGCAAGTTACTTAATTAAGTGATAATATAATTAAATAGGGTTTTAAAATGAATTAATAAGATAATGGATTCCTCACCCATGCCTTGAGTGCTAGCATAGGCTAAGGATGGGCGTAGGAGAATATGCTTTTTCATCTAGTAGTGGTGGTGAGTTCTGGCATGATCGGTTATTCATGTCTACATGAGAGGATTTCAGGTTTCACATATGATCACACTTGGGAGTTGGAGTCCAGTGAGATCATCCCAAGGGGGTTGACATATGTTATGACACTTCCCTAATTTCATCTTAAGTTTCCTACATGTGTTGGTTGCCTCTGGGTTAGTATGTATACCTTTGAGTTGTTGAGTTGTACCCTTAAGATAGGAACTTCTAGGACCCTTGCTTAGAATTACCTGAAGATTGATTGTGGTATTATTATTTGAGGGGGTTTGATGTTATCTCCTCATCATGGTGGGAGTGGAACCACAGGTTTCCACGAGGTCAAGAGGTAGTGTTTCTTTTACCATTTGAGACTCTGCCATTCTTGTTCTAGTGCTAGATGATCCTTGTTGTGGTTGCTCTTCTCCTATCTTCTTGGGAAACTTATTCCTATTCTTTCTTATTTGTACTTTGTACTTAGTTGTATTTGCATTACCCTGCGACTTGTGCGGTGGATGTATTTTTTTCATGTATAATTTATTGTTCATATATATTTATGATGTACTATGTAGAATATTTAGATGATTATTGTAATTAATAGATTAAATTATATTTATGTAATTCTACATTAAGGAACCCTTGAGATTTGTAATCTGTAAATGAGATCTTGTATATAAGTATTAAGAACTTTATGTTTTACTTTCACTTTTTTATTCAATATTATTTGTAAACTTTTATAAAAATAATTATTCTATAAACTTAGTAACATGTTTTAGGTTATTATCTCTTGGGTTCCCTAGTAGGGCATTACAATGCTCCCCATAGTAGTGCAAGTTCAAAGGTGTGAATGTTAATTCCACATTTTTATCTCTTGGGTTAGGAGGCAAGATTGAAGTTATGGTGACCATTTACATGAGTGGTTCATGAATGAACTATCATTGATGTAGGAGGGGATGACACAAAAATTAAAAAAATTAACATTGTTTAAAATGGATCAATATAAATTTTAAGCTCTTTGTTTGTCTTATCCATCGACATGTTAAAAAAAAAATTCATTTTCCCCAACCTAGATGGCACCACTACCTATATGGTGCAAACACATGCAATGTTCAATATCATGGCCAAGCACACAATAATACTAGTAAAACTTTGAATCATCATACCAACAAGGATATCACATGTTATGCATAAGAGTTCTAATATTGGGGAGGGTCACTAGGTTATCTTTCAACAACTTATGTAATACGATCTTATGGGAATCAATAAAGTTAGTGAATACATGATTTTGTTGAGGTTGAAAGTTTTTTTCTTTGTGGCTTGAGGAATTGTAATCACATTGGCCCCATCCTTCTTTTTTTTGGGATCCACCCAAGGAAGATGCATCTTTGAAGGAATCAAAATGATATCCGAAGTAGAATCTTTGAATTGAACCATTGCACTGCATTGATAATTAGTTACAAATTATACAAAGATTGGTAAATTCGTATATCCTTTAAAGAAAATTTCTCACTTAGTGTTGGATGTGGATTACCAAGGAACATTCTTTGAAGGTCACCATCTAGTGAGGTGTAAGGAACTTTCATAGATATATATATATATATATATATATACACACACACACACACACATATATATATATATACACACATATATATGTATATACACATATATATGTATATATACATATATATGTGTATATACATATATATGTGTGTATATATATATATATATATATGTACATACATATATATATATATATATATATATATATATATATATATATATGTATGTATATATATATAGATATGTATGTATATATACATATATATGTATATATACATATATATGTATATATACATATATATGTATATATACATATATATGTACATATACATATATATGTACATATATATATATATATGTATATATATATATATATATGTATGTATATATATCTATATATATACACACATATATATATATATATATACATATATACATATATATATATATATATCTATATATATATATATATATATATGTATATATATGTATGTATATATATATATATATATGTATATATACACATATATGTATATACATATATACATATATGTATATACATATATGTATATACATATATGTATATATATATATATGTATATATATATATATATATGTATATATATATATATGTATATATATATATATATGTATATATATATGTGTGTGTGTGTGTATATATATATATATACACACACACATATATATATATACATATATATA
>BSBK01011655.1:2500-118558 GCA_027943335.1 Chamaecyparis obtusa | reverse complement strand
CTAATGATAAAGAGAATATAATAAACATCAAAATACCAACACTTACCAAAACACCAAATACTAGAATATCGAGCAAATACAAAATAGATCACCAGGTAATAATGAAATAATAGAGATATAACACCACCAGAGGAAAAAAAGAAGAAAATACATAGCAGAGTTAGGCTACAAACTATGGGAGTGTCATCACATGGCCATCTACTTGAGTTACCCTGGACTGGTCACACTGGACCCCGGACCCTCAAGCATTGAGTTTACCCTGGACTGGTCACACTAGACCCCAGACCCTCAAGTATTGAGTTACCCTGGCCTGGCCTCTCTAGGCCCTGAACCCTCAATACGACCCATGTGGAACTAGAATACTCTCTAAAGAACATGAGGAATTCTAATCATACCCGCTCTCTAGGTATCATCTCATTCCCATCCTTAGCCTAAACAAGCACTCAAGGAATAGGTGAGACATAATCTCTAATTTATCTTTCTAATGAATTCTACAACTTTTAATTACTATATTATCACTTATGAACAAACTTACGATAGGTTACCGCGCTATTGACCACTTTGGGTCCCGGACCCCTATTTTATGCCAGTCCCCTAAGATGCACCTATTTAACCTCCCCTAGCCTCACAAGCATAAAAAACCACATAGGTATCACCAACAATCAAATAAAACTCATTTCTAGGCTCCTTCTCATACTAGGAACATGCATATTTGTTCTCAAATAACCATAACATCCCAAAAGTACTCTCAAGAATAATCAATATGCACATAAACTTCACTTTGGAATAATGTTGGAAAGACGATCGAAAAAGACTACTCACAAACATAATGCAACCGAACATTTTAAACATATAAGTTATGTATGAAAAATATACAATAGTTTATATTTCCTTTCAAGTTCTAGCTTAGCTCACATACATACATACATATTTATATACATGTGTGTTTATATATATATATATATATATATATATATATATATATATATATATATATATATATATATATATATATATATATATATATATATATATATATATATATAGACACACACACGCACACATATATATACATATACATACATGTACACACACACACATATATATACACATACATGTAAATACATATATATACATACATGTATATACATATATATACATGTGTGTGTGTGTGTGTGTATATATATATATATACATATACATACATCTATATATATATACATGTATATATATATAGATATGTATACATACATACATACACACACACACACAGATATATATATATATATATATATATATATATATATATATATATATATATATATATATATATATTCTTGATTAATATAGTTTAGCAAATATTACATAAAAGCATAAGACATCCAACCATGGCATCACTATCTAAGAAGCATAATAACTAGTACTGTTAGGTAAAATAGTTAACAACCTTTGATGATAATTAAAATTACCAAATGAGGGAGTGAGGAGTTACAAGTATACTAAAACCATAGTGTCTTAGTCACCTAAAAATATCTATACAATTATGATATTATTTGCAAAGTACACAATTCAATTCATCGTGCCTAAAAAAGAAAGCAAAAGTGGACTAGTCCCAGCCATCCTTTGTGTTAGGATGATGATCAACAACAATACTTGGAAATACATGAGCATTGTGAGAGGTGATGCCCCAAGCATCCACAACATTGGATCTTTTTGTAGCAGAAAACTCATTATTCTAAATGTTTGAATAAGGAACATCACCTTCAACTTCAATATAGCATCTATTCAGTAGCCGATTCAAGTCTTCCATCTCTCTAGGAATAAAAAAACTTTGATATGCATCAATATATTGGGCAACATGAACATCATCATTAAATATTTGTAGTGAACCATCTCAGACCAACATCATGAACCTTCTTTTGGGGATCTCCAGTTCTAAGGAAATGTATGACATGATTGAGAAATGGATGAGTTTAAGATTAAACTCAGTAGGTCACCTTCTCTCTTTTTGAAACAATTCTTTATTTCTATCTTTCCAGAGCATCCAAAGGATTTCATGTAATGCCCCGCAAGGGAACCCAGGAGAACTTAACCTAAACATGCAACTAAGTTTGCAGAATAATATTTTTTCTTTCTAAAGTTAACATACAAGATAAACATCAATGCGGAAGCAATTACCATTTACTCACATTAATACAATAACCCTTCATAGGTTACAACTCTCAAGGGTTCCTCGATGAAGATTACTCTAACATTAATTAATTAATTTAGATTAGGCACAATTACTAAACTCATATAAACAAATGAAAGATAAATGAAACATCACATAAGGTAACACAAATACAACTGGTGTACCATAAGGTATCCATAATAACCTACATCCACTGCACATGTCGCAGGGCATGTAAATACAATAACAAAAATGAAGTACATGATATCTTTGAAAAACTGATACAAGATCACATAGAAGAAGAAGAAGAATAAGCAAACCACTCCTACAATGAAGATCAAGAAGAATCATCTGCTACAAGGATCATCCAACATTGGCACATGAACATTAGAATCTCAAATGGTAAAAGAATCACTACCACCCGACCTCGTGAACCTAAATGGCCCACTCCCACCGTGTTGAGTAGATAATAACAGATCCCACTCGGATAGCACACTAAATCAAAACAACTAAGAAAAGGGCCTTGAAGGCTTTCTATCTCAAAAGGTACTACCACTAATGATAAAGAGAATATAATAAACATCAAAATACCAACACTTACCAAAACACCAAATACTAGAATATCGAGCAAATACAAAATAGATCACCAGGTAATAATGAAATAACAAAGATACAACACCACCAGAGGAAAAAAAAGAAGAAACTATGGAGGAGAGTTAGGCTAAAAACTATGGGAGTGTCATCACATGGCCATCTACTCGAGTTACCCTGGACTAGTCACACTAGACCCCAGACCCTCAAGCATTGAGTTACCCTGGACTGGTCACACTAGACCCCAGATCCTCAAGTATTGAGTTACTATGGACTGGCCTCTCTGGGCCCCGGACCCTCAATACGACCCATGTGGAACTAGAATACTCTCTGAAGAACATGAGGAATTCTAATCATACCTACTCTCTAGGTATCATCTCATTCCCATCCTTGGCCTAAACAAGAACTCGAGGCATAGGTGAGATATAATCTCTAAGTTATCTTTTTAATGAATTCTACAACTTTTAATTACTATGTTATCACTTTTTAACAAACTTACGATAGGTTATCTATGTACTGACCACTTTGGGTCCCGGACCCCTATTGTAAGCCACTCTCCTAATATGCACCTATTTAACTTCCCTTAGGCTCACAAGCATGAAAAACCACATAGGTATCACCAACAATTAAAAAAAAACTCATTTCTAGGTTCCTTCTCATACTAGGAACATGCATATTTGTTCTCAAATAACCATAACATCCCAAAAGTACTCTCAAGAATAATCAATATGCACATAAACTTCACTTTGGAACAATGTTGAAAAAGACAATCGAAAAAGACTACTCATAAACGTAATGCAACCAAACATTTTAAACATATAAGTTATGTATGGAAAATATAGAATAGTTTAATCCTATATTACCCTAAGAAAATATTACCCATATCATACCACACACATAATTTATTTAATTAAATAATATTAATAAAATAATCACCACTTTAAGCATCTTTAACTAAATATTTAAAATATTTCAAAATTACATATATCCTCAAATATAAATCAATTGAAAATTAGTTAATTAAAATATAAACTTAATTATAAAATATATATAAATTATTTCTAAATAATAATAAACTAAACTCAACAATAATTACCCACACAAATTAATAAAATCCCTACTTATGTATTTATAAATAAATACAATTAATTGATACTAAAAATTAAAAAAAAAAACAAATGAAACAATTACTTTCAAAACCCACTTATAATTTCTTAAACTTCATATATTAATAAAACAATAAATAAAACCCTTAAATAAACAAATTAACAAAAAGTTAAAACTTTAAAACAACAAATATCCAAAACGGGGGATATAAAATTAAAGTAAGGTAAATGAAGGTAAATTAAATTAGCATCTACAGGAAGGGAGGAATTTGTTCCCTTAATTAAAAATGAAGACTAAATTGCCCCTACCATGTAATTTATAGTTTGCTTTTTAAATAAAGAAAGCTCACATAAGGATGGGTGAGTAGTTTTCAACGAATTTGGTCAAACCTCATTCATGCTTAGGATAGAGGACAGTAATTAATTTTTTTTATTTAAAAGAAAGAAACTAGTATAGGGCAGGGCTACCCATTCATTGGGTGTGCAGTAATAAAACAAAGGACAAAGCCCCTAATTGGTGTAAAAGGTACAATAAAGTTTTCCCTATAAATAATATTACTAGTTCCTGCTTATGGCAGGTAAACTACTGCATCTGTTAGATGCAAAATTATTATTACTTCCACCAATCACATTTTTGAATTTTTAAGACTATTATTATTATCCAAAGTTTAATAATTTTATCATATTTAAGAAATTTAAAAAATGTCATTTATTTATATTTCTATTGGCTCAGATGAAAAAAGGTTAGGAGAAAAATAATATTTTGAAACATTAATTAACAAGAAATTAAAAGTTCAAATAATCATTGGCCATATATCATTTCATGTGAATTTAATGAATCCTCGTGAATGATTAAAGAACCATAAATTGCTACAGCTCTCATCCTCTTTATTCTCATTTATTTAATGAATCTTGGTGAATCATTAAAGAACCATAAATTTCTACAGCTGTCATCCTCTTTATTCTCATTTTCCGCATTGTGTTTGACGCCTTGCCCTCGGCTCTTGTTTGTTGTCTACCTGCAGAACTCAACACAGAAAAGGCTACCAATTGGACATTCTTTTGGTGCTTAGCATTGTTGTGGGGCAAAGAGAAGCAACTGTGAAAGGTCTTTGACAGGTAACGACTTATTTCATATCGGGCGGTTTCCCTTCTTTCCATCATTTTCCTTTTCTTCATTTCAATCCTTTGACTTGGGTTTATGATTCTCTCCTTTTATCTTGAAGCAGCGTGCATACTATAATTCTTTTGAGTTTTCCAATATTTTGAATTAGGTTTCAGCTTTCTATTGTTCAATCTTGCAATGGGTAAATTCTAGCTTTCTGTATTTTAGTTAGAGTATGACAGGGTTAGAGCGATGGGATATAATGGATATTTTGTTTTGTTCTTTTTTAGCAATAGAGGGTAACCAATGCTTTTCCTTTTCCCTTCAACCGACTAGAATTCTTTTCCACTGAAGATGACTTGAATTGTGAAGCTGGACTTTTACAATCCTCTATTTTCTTAGACAAAATTAATTTAAAAAAATAAGACATATATTGAATGTGCTAGACTGACTTTATACCTGACATATATTCCACAACCTCCCACAGCCCATGATGCAGCATGATATTCTGCTACAATATGTTTACTCTACAATTTAGATGAGAGAAATAATTAGGTCAGAAAATGCTCAAGATTGCTTTCTATTAAAGTACAAGGCAATGCTATATAAATTCCTTACTTCATGAAACATATCCCAATGAGGCAGCATAACCTCTCCCAAAAGTAGGTTGTTGAAGGCCACATAAGTAATATGTAAAGTTTGTGATATTGAATTTCTTGGCATGAAATCCTCTGGTGCTCTTACAATGACAATCTGCTTTGAACTGCATAGGCATTTCCTTAGAATTAGAATTTAGAAGTCAAAGTTTTCTAATTAGGTCATGTAAACAATGTTTTTGATATTGGGTGAAAAACAATGTTCCTTTAACTATTTATAATTTTATATACTAAAATTTAGAAAATACACATGCATACCGTCGGTGAACAACAACGTCCGTATATGTAATCGTAGGGATACACAATTTGGCATGTTAATTTGTGGTGCGTAAAAACCTTTTCGTGCTTAAACTCTTTTCAAAAGACATTGGTAAACATTGTGCACAGTTTGTACTCAGAGAAAGCTCACCACTGCACGTCTCTTGAACATGGCTGATCGTCACCAGTTGAGCAATATTTTTGCTTGTTGGTCGAGGTGGAACGGTAATTGAAATTCTTCATTTTTTATAGTTTTGATTAAGTAATTGTAGAAGCCTTTTTTTAATCCTCCATTTGTAGGGTTTTAAAGGTTTCATCTGTCTGCTTGAATTTTTTTTTAGCACCTATCTGTACTTCCTTGGATGGATATTTTCATACCAATCATGATTTCGTTGCTATTGTGTTTCAGGATTCTCAACATAGTTTTGTTTTTCTTTTAATTTCTACTTGTTTGACAGTCTTTTCCTCTGCTTTATTGCCTTTTTAGTATGCAAGGGAGTCTATTACCTCCATTTAATCAAACTTGAGAGGTGTCCACTAACTTTGAAACAATATTTGGCATTAATAGGATGGTTATTTTTATTGTGTTTTTAAAACTTTTTATGCCATCGTCATGATATTCTACTACTGTTAAAATATCAGAGAGCCCTGTAGATTTTGTTAAGAAATTTAATACTAATATTTTATTGTCAAAAAATAAAAATATATTGATTATTTGATACACATATCCTGTGACTACAACAAGCAAACCCTAAACCTATATTTCCAAACCATAGACATCTTCTTTAACAATTGTTATACACTAAGTTTGCACCCTTGTTTCAAGCTCTCATAGTCTTGATAACCTAGTATAACATGGGAATCATCTCCAGGTGTGGGACCTATGCTAACTGAGATGAGACCTCTAGGTTCTAGGCTGGTTCCTCTTGGATAATCACCTTAATTTGCTTCTAGACATGAAAGTAAAACTTTTGAGGGAAAGGGATAGAAGGAATGCTTGGAAAGGGAAATGACTGAAAGCAAACTACCTACTAGGTGATACATCGAAATTAGGGTATGAATTGTAGCATAGAGGGATAGAATCAATGAAAGACTTAGGTCTAGTAGGTCACAACTTACTAAATAGGTTTGCATAAGTGTTTCATAGGAGGGCCTGAACATAAGGCAAAAATATGACCTGCAAGCAGACATTCACTTCTGCAACTCGGTGTAGGATTGAGACAAGACTATTAGGGGGCTAAAGTATACCCACAAAAACATCTAAATGAGATCAAACACAATAACACACACAATTATAGAAAGTAAGAGGGATCAGGAACCCTAAGTTGTCATTGAAAACATGCATAGACTTCAATTCATTAAGAGATGATTTAGACAAGGAAGCATAGGGACATGAAGAATTGTCACAAAATACCTCTGCAATGTTTGAATAATCAATGGGAGATTACAAAGAGTAGAAGACCAGAGGGTAGAGAAGATACCATGAATAGCCTTCTGAGAAAGGATGACCTTCTTTCAAAAGTGGACTCTCTCTTTTACAAAAAGTGAACTCTCTGAGCACTAAGTCTCCAAAAAAAAACTATATACACCTCCACTTGGCACATAGGCCAGAGTCAAAAAATGTAACCTAACTAGGGTTACAAGGATTTTACAAGAATAAAACCAACCCTAACTCTATCAACTCCTATCATAAATACAACTCTGCAAAAACATAACTGATCAGATATTTGTTTATGTGCCCATCCTTGTACTACATCCACCCACAGACAAGCAACCCTGATCCATCAACTTTTCTGCAACTCAATGTGAAATCAATAACATGGTACCTCAAGAAGCAGGAATCGACCAAAGATGGATGTTTAGACCTTATCATCATCCTCGCAACCACAAATGTCTAGAAGAAATAACTTGGAGCTACCGTGTTGTTCTATATGGCTTTCTGTGAGAAACAATAGTGAAACCCTTCTCAGAAATATTTGAATTTAAATAACAATGGTTAGCAAGTCATTTTAAAACACAGCTATTGATATCTAATGTTTCCTAGTAGATGAACAGCTCAGATCATCCCGAAAACCATTATAAAACCCTTTGAAAAGTCTTTGGCCCACCTGGGCACACTACAGCCAATGAAACTTTAGCACGTCGGCATATTTACTCGCTTGGACCCACTTGACTTTTGTCTTCTTAAGTCATGAAGAATTCTTTAAACCCCAGGCCCAGACTTGCCACTTGTCACTCTTTTATTCATTCTGACCACTTTGTAGGCATACACCTCGACACCTTCTGACATCGATCTCATTGAAGATGAGATTCCAATCCAATGGTAGGGGCATGATCTCATGTGTCAGAAAACCCCTTCGCAAAGATATGCCAGTCATCGATCCTTGTCCTTCTGACATCCCTGTAGAGACTCTAACACGGCCCCACTGATAAATCCTAGTCATCGCTATGTGGACCAATAGAATATGAGCACATCAGAAAATGAGGACCCACCCACAAGTCTCTAACAACAAAGTGAAATCGACGGTCGGCACATGATCTCATGGCTCTGACACAACCCATGAGATCATGTGCCAACCATAGGATTTAAAGGAACATAGTTTGCAGGGCCCACTCTGACAAGGCTACACATCACAACTCCTCAGCCAATTAGGAGCCTCCACATAGGACAATGTGGCAATGGACCCACACAAGTTTGAAGCGCAACACACGTGGAAGAATCAACGGTTGTCGCAAGATCGCAAGCCTTTGACAGACCCTTCGCAAACCTACGAGGACCGTTGATCCTTCGGGATTGGGATCCCACAAATCTGAGACTGCCAAGTCAAAGTAAGTGACCTTATGACCAAAGGAAACATTAACCACTCATTGAGTCACTAGGTGTTTAGTGATGACCATGAAACATTAAGCGACTAAGAGAATCACTGTAGTTGCCGAATCACCGAATGGAAAAGGTAGCCGCCGGGGAAATAAGAGAAGATGCGACTAGCCAATAGGATAAAAGCACACATGGGTATTGGGGAGTTTTAAGTGGCTGCTAAAGTAACAAAGAATTATAACAAGGGTTAGGTTTTTTTGAGGGTTTGGCCTGCAATGGCTAGTTTTATGAATTTTTTAAGGACTTTTCACCTAGCCAGGGACCTAGAAATAGTTACAAAGACCAGAAGGAAAAAGCTAACTCCATAAAAAATTGTAGAGTGCTTGGAAGGATAAAAATGTAGACCTTGAAATGGGAATTGGCCAAATTTTACATGGGACATGAAAAATTGGGCAACATTTTGGCGATTTCTACTAGATGTCAGCCTGCTAGACATGGAAAACTAGTGGCCTTAAAGCAATCTGTTGGGCATGGGGTCATCAAAAATAAAAAATTCTCACAAGGAGATGGAACTAAAACTATGGTTAGGGAACTTCTTGGAAAAAGGAAACTAACCTAAAAATCAAGAATAGGAAGCAAAGAAACAACAATAATTACAGAGATTCACAAGGAGGGGTTAACCTCAAAATAGGGCTTCAAGTGAAAACCATTCACTGAGATAGGCAGGGGAACTCCTTCCATATTTGATAGTTGAAAAGCATTGGATCCCTTGCAATCTATTATAACAAATGGTCCACCCCAAAATGAATCAAACTTGGTATGTCTGCTAGGCCTTGATCTGAACTCATCCCATTTGAGGACTACATCCCCAACCTTGAAATTTCTGATCCTGGCTCTTTTATCAAAACTTTTCTTTGTTTGGATCTGATGGAATTCCATATCCTACATTGATTTGTCTCTGATCTCCTCCAATTCAATCAACTGAGCATATCTAATCTGTAGGGGATCCTCCTCTTCAAATAGGACATATTGAGTGGTTAAGTCTAGAGCTGGCAATTCAACTGAGATAGACAACTTGGTCTCTCTGCCATACACTAGCACATAAGGAGAATTACCAATAATCTTCTTTGGAGTGATTCTATCTAACCATAATGGAAACCTAAGTTTAGTATGCCAATCCCTCTGATTATCTTACAGAGCTTTCTTGATTATCCTAATCAAAATCTTGTTTGTTGATTCTGCTAAGCCATTTCCTTGAGGGTAATAGTTTGAACTGGTATTTAGATAAATGTCATTCTTGATTGCCCATTCTAAGACTTTGAGGCCTATGAATGCCAATGCATTATCTAAAATGATAGAATCTCGAATGCCAAATCTGTGAATTATTTCATCATAAAAATTTAAGACAACACTCTCATTTGATTCTTTTAATGCAATTGGTTCTGTCCACCTAGTGAAATAATCTATTGCAGTGATTATCCACTTGTGTCCTACACTAGATGGAGGATTGATCATGCCAATGAAGTCTATACCCCATTTCATGAAAGGTTGCTCTGTTTTGACTGGCTATAGGGGCAAGGCTGCAAGCCTTTCTTTTCCTACAAACATGGCACACTTGATGCATTTTCTCACATACTCATGACTATCCTTAAAGATAGATGGACAATAGTACCTGGCCCTCATGATTTTAAAAGCAGTAGTCCTAGGAGAGAAATGACCTCCAAAAGGTCCATCATGAAACTCAAAGAGGACATTAGCTATCTTTTCTGAATCTATGCATCTTAAAAGGACACCACTATGATCCTTTCTAAAAAGAATCTCATCTATTAGCACAAAAGGAATAGATTGCAATCTATAATACCTCCTTTTTATTGAATCCAAACCTGCAGGACATTGTCCTGTCTTCAAGTAATTGATCATATTAGGAAACCAACTTGTTGCCTTGGCTTGTTCTTCTATAGAATGCACCACCAGAGATGCATCTATTTGCTTTGATTTCTTTGAACTTTCATCCCCTACCAAATGTTCACAAAGACCTCTTCCTCTAACCAGCTTGGTAGTTTGAATATCTATGTCATATTCCATCACCTTGGTGATCCAACCAACTCTTTTCTCATTTAGGTCCTTGGAAAGCAAAAATTATTTGACACTTGGATGAGTAACCTTCAAGTGTACCTTGCTATGGGTCAAAAAATATTTAAACTTTTTAAGGCTCTTTACCACAACAAGTACATGTTTCTCTATAAAAGATTATCTCTATTCATACTCTTCTAGACCTTTGCTAAAGAAAGCAATAGGCTACTCCAATCCATTTGAATTGTCTTGAGTCAGCATTGCAGATATAACATCATGACCTCCATAAGCATAAAGGATAAAATCCTTACTAAAATTTGGGTTTAGGAGAGTAGGGGCTTCTGTTAAGGCCTCTTTGATGGCTTGGAAATTGAATTTCCCTTCTTTGGTCCAACTAAAAGCTGAACTCTTCTTCAACATGGCCATCAAGGGCTTGAGTAAATCTGCAATGTTAGGTAGGAACCTCCTAACAAAGTTAATCTTTCCTATGAAAGATTGGAGACTTTTCTTGTGATGTGGCAATGGTAGCTCTAAGATAGCTGCAATTCTCTCTGGATCTACTGTGATCCCTTCTTTGGATACTACATATCCCAACAATTTTTTTTCATGAACTGCAAACACACATTTCTTGGGATTAAGAGATATCCCAAATTCTCTACACCTTTCAAAGATCTTCCTCAAATGTTTGATATGGTCTACTACATGCTTTGAATAGACAGTTATGTCATCTAAGTAGACCAACACAAACTTGTACATGAATTTTTTAAAGGCCATATCCATTGCCTTTTAAAATGTAGCACCTGCATTTGACAAACCAAAGGGCATCTTTTGATAAGCCATGGTTCCCCACTTGGTTGTAAATGCAGTCTTGTATTGATCCTCTTCATTAACCAGGATCTGATTGTATCCTGAATAGCCATCCAATAATGAAAATCTCTTGGATCTAGAGACACGTTGTAAGATTTGTTCCATAGAGGGTAATGGATGGCAGTCTTTTAATGAGGCCCTGTTAAGATCCCTGAAGTCAACACATAATCGCAACTCCCCATTCTTCTTCCTGATAGGAACAAGGTTGGAAACCCAACTAGTATGCTTGATGGGGTAGATGATACCACTTTCTATCAATTTGAGCACTTCCTTATGTATAAGTGGCTCAAGATTGGGATTAACAGGCCTTTGCTTTTGCCTCACTGGTTTGGCATTAGGCTCTAATTCAATAGTTTGCTGAGCAAGGGATGGATTAAAACCTTTGAGGTCCTCATATTGCCATGCAAAAACATCACTAAATTCTTTGAATAATTGGATGTAATCCTGCTTTTCCAAATCAATGTTTACTTTTCCAAATTGTAAGCTCCTACCTGGTTCCAACTCTAATTCAACATAATGTTTTGTTGAACTACCAGGCCAGCTTTGCTTCTCTTAACTTCATCATCCTTATTGAAGATAGTCTCTAAGGTGACAAGACCTCTAGGCATCTTATTAGACTTAAGTTGTATCACTTGATCATCATAGTTTTGTGATAGCCTATCTTGATTATGCTATGAAAAAACATCTTCTTCAAATAAGAACTGTAGAATTTGTTCATCATTGTCAAACACTTGCCAATTGACATCATTATTAGGAATAGAGGGTCTAAAAATCACTTTGATATGTTGTTGATCTACCCCCTTTAAAATGCTATTTGGAATATCATACTAAGATCCAATAGGAGCTAACCTATCTGCATTCTGATTTAGCTTCCTGGGGATAGCAACAATATTGAAATCACAAAAATCTTCAATTGCATCCCAAACTCTATTCTTTTATGCTTTCAAAGTGTCATTTTTGGTTGCACTTATCCCTCTTACTTAGCTGACAACTAACTCACTATCACCATAAACCTTTAGGGCCTTAAGCCCTCTTTTTCTAGCCCATTCTAGTCCATTGACTAGACTTTCATATTCTGCAGTGTTGCTAGTGCAGGAGAAACTAAATCTAAAGGTAGTATAATACCTTTCTCCTGTTGGGGACACTAGCATAGCACCACCACCAAAACCATGTCTACTTCTAGCTCCATCAAAAAATAGTTCCCAAACCTGATTGCTCTAATCCTCTGAATCAGTGTCTTCTTTGAAAAGGCTTGGTTCTATGACTCCACTTTCTTGTATCAAATAACTTCCCAAACCAAAATCCAAAACAAGATTTTCTTGGGCCTCTGAAGCTCTTTCATTTAGTAAAAGATCAAGGATACTTTCTATCTTAGTGTCTACTTCACTAATGGTTTGGAAGTCACTGTTATCAAATATAGGGTAGTTTACATTGATGGTATTGGGCACATATGATTCTATATGGTGTGCTGCCAATGGTTCTAACTTAATGGTGACCTTGGTCCCATACCTTATATGAAATAGCATGTGAGACCAATTAGAAGATAGATAGCCTCCTATCTTGGCTGGAAACTCCCTTGAAAGACATATAGAAAATAATGTAGGGAGATCTATGATGTATATATCAAGGAGGATGGAGAAATTAGGACTAGCATGAAGGATCAGACTGGTATCCTTGGCCACACCTATAGTATTGTTTGAGGATCCATCAAGTTGTGTAACCTTCTTTTGAAAGGGTTCATATTTTATTCCTAATTGGTTAGCTACTTTCTTGGGCATTACAGTAGTAGTAGCTCCACTATCTACCATACAATTATGCACTAAAGATTTTCCAATGATTAATGATACATAAAAGGGAGGTGTCTTTGAGTTCCTACCTTGCATGGTATTAGCCTTGGAGTTGCTACTTGGAGCCTCCTTTTCTTGATCAGTGCTAAGCAACACTGGCTTTGCAACTTCTTTTGTAGGTTGAGGAGTCGTCACTTCTGTCATGGCCTTCCTTAAAATTTTAGGCTATCTTGGAAGAGCCAAAGAGTCCCACATAGACATGGTAATGTTCACCTTCTTCATGTTGTCTATAATGTTATAAGGTTCTATATTGTGTACTCTTTATTGTGACTTCACCATGATGGGCTCCAATTCTTTAGAATGTTGGCTTTCCTTGCTTGTAATGACAGGAGCCTCCTTAGGTGTGATGGGATTAGCTTGCTATAGCGGCTCTGCAGATGTAGTGGCTTTGGTATTGGAATCTGCTCTTTCCATGTCTTGAGCTCTCCTTTTTGCTCTTGTATAGGCAACAAAAGAAACTTCATCATTGAATCCATTGAAGTTTGGTTGCTCCCAATTAAAGAGAGCAGTCTCATTCTCTTTTGATTCTTGTCAAGGAACTAACCCACTAGATGAAGCCTCTGATTGAGCTTGTGAGGCATTTTGAACCATTAGAGCTTGGTTCATCAATCTATTTGAACATGTAGCCTAATTGTGAGGCTGATTACAAGGAAAGCACCATTCATTATCCATAGCCATATTGTTTTGACTAGGAACCATATCTCTCACTGGATTTGCAGAATTGAGAGGTGCAGGGTTATATGGTTGGAATGGTCTTTAGTTAAAACTTTGCCTTTGTCCTTGATACCCTCCTTGGTATTGTGGCCTATTTTTTTGATAAGGTTGTCCTTGATTTTAATATTTCTGATTAGGACCTTGGCCTTGTGGTTGAAAGGGTGGTCTGATTCCTTGACCTTGCTTCTTTAGATTTGTTACTTCTTTAGTCAAGGTTTGCAACAAGTTTGTCATTTCTTGCTGACTGCTTTGTTGGTTATTCTTTATCTCTTGTAACTCTTGAGAGAAACTTGTTGTTAGCTCCTAGCCACTAGTACTAGCTTGAGGTGTTAATATGGTGGGAATAGGAGTAAATGGGGGTACTTGTGTAGTGCAATGGGTTGAAGGCTAGGAAAGATGGGCATTGGTGGCCTTCTAGCAATCATGCCTGCTTGGATTAAACAATTTTTAGCTCTGACAGCTATGTCAAAAGCTTAGGGTAAAGAAGTACCACCCATAGATTGGATCATGATAGAAATTTGACCATTCAAACTTTGCAAGTAGTATAGGAAGGCATGGTCAGCTGATGGTCTCACAGAGACTGGAATTCTATTCCATGTTTTGAGGAATCTACTATTGTAATCTGTCATTTGTTCTTGAGGGTCTCTTTTAATGGTTGTCAACTCCTCTACCAAAGACAAGTTATCTGATTTATCCTCAAAATGCTTACTTAATGCATCTCCTAATTCATCCCATGAAGTAATGGAACCAACAGTTAGAGTTCTAAACCATTCAAGAGCTTTACCTTTTAGGGAGGTTGCTAATAATTTTGTGGCCACATCCTCTTGAGTAATATTGTGTATGTTGCAGATGGTGGTCACATCTCTTATGTGTTCAAAAGCAATTGTCTACCCTTCACTTGTGAAATCAGATATACTCTTTAGTGCCACCAAGGGCACATCATGATGTTGAGAAAAGGCTAATGGACTCCCTTGGTTGAAAGGTGCAAAGGCAAACTACCTAGCCATTGTAGGAGTTGGAATCTGAAGATTAACAACTATATGAGTTGTATTTGCTGCTAGATTTGAATCTTCTTCTAGATCTTTGGTTAGAGATCTACCTCTTCTTTTGGAATGAAAGGGAAAAAGGTCTCCTTTCTGAGGTATCAGGTGGTGTTGATTGAACTCTCCTTGCAGGGAATGTTCTTCAAGTTGACCTACCTTTATGACTTCCTTTTGAGGGCAACTCTAAAAATTTAGTGGGCTTTGAGCTCCTAGTCTCAATCTTTCTCATAAACCTTAAACAAGTTAGCCCCTGATCCTTAAAATCAGTGGAGTTGCCAGATATACTTGATAGAACAACTTCTAAAAGCCTGTATTATGCAATCTATATATCAGAGATAACATAATCCTCAAACAATGAACTTCTTTTGTTATAGTCCCACCGGGTGTGCCAGAATTGTTATACACTAAGTTTTCACTATTGTTTCAAGCTCTCATAGTCTTGATAACCTAGTATAACATGGGAATCATCTCCAGGTGTGGGACCTATGCTAATCGAGATGAGACCTCTAGGTTTTAGGCTGGTTCCTCTTGGATAATCACCTTAATTTGCTTCTAGACATGAAAGTAAAACTTTTGAGGGAAAGGGATAGAAGGAATGCTTGGAAAGGGAAATGACTGAAAGCAAACTACCTACTATGTGATACACCAAAATTAGGGTATCAATTGTAGCATAGAGGGATAGAATCAATGAAAGTCTTAGGTCTAGTAGGTCACAACTTATTGAATAGGTTTGCATAAGTGTTTCATAGGAGGGCCTGAACATAAGGCACAACCTATGACCTCAAAGCAGACATTCACTTCTACAAATCGGTGTAGGATTGAGACAAGACTGTTATTGGGCTGAAGTATACCCACAAAAACATCTAAATCAGATCAAACACAATAATACACATAATTATAGAAAGTAAGAGGGATCAATAACCCTAAGTTTTCATTGAAAACATGCACAGACTTTGTTGGGGGTTCCCTTTGATCTTCAACTTGCAGATTTATACTTTGATGGATAACTTTAATATAACTTTGACTCTATCACCACTCTAAAGTCTACAAGGAAGAAGGCCAATTAAAAAGGATCAAGAGAGATCCTCCTACACTTTGATACTTGATGCTCAGGGGGGTGTACCCTTGATTCACTTCTTGAAAGGAATAACTAAATGATATACAACTATATACTCTTTACTAAATGATTTAAGATTTTATCATTTGAATGTTTGTGTGTGTGGTTGATGACAATGAAATGCCTCCAGAGGATGGACTAGTGCCTTAACCTAGGGCAAAGAGTCACCCAATTACCTACATCAACTGAAAATCTTAACTCAAACACAATTGAATCCAGGATAAGTGCTTTGCCTATTACCCCTCTCCCTCAGACACAAGGACATCAGATTCCTGCTTGGTTGCAAACTCACTAAACCCACCCAAGACACTTTAATCCTAACTTTGTTAGGAACTCAGAGATGACTTCACAATACTCTTTGTTTACCATATGCTAACTCACTTTGTGACATTAACATATATGAGCTTAGAACCGAAACAAGAAGACATACACAAATGCAATATTGGAACTCAATAGTATTTTCATTAACATATTCAGGATCAATATACAATCAAAACAACACAAAGATAGGAAATACCCAAAATACCACTCCTTTATCAGTAAAACACCATGGACAGCCAGCCTGGGACCAAAGAAAATTTTGGAAACCCTACAAAATCAAAATTTCTGCAACTTATACTCCCTAGTCATCTTGGAATTCTCAAAGAGAATGCAACAAGCTACAGATGACTTAGGGTTAGGGTTTCAACCACCCAACCAACTGGAAATGGTCATAAAGTTGTTATAGGGGTGGAAACCTAGGCAACCAGGAGAAAGAAAATCCTAGAATGATCCTCAATCATGAAAAATTCTCTGAGAAGGTACTGAGAATCATGAACAACGCTCAAAATGTCAACCCTGCAACATGCCTTGAGCACAAAACCAAGTAGTACAAACCTTACAAATGATCACTTAACACCCTGGACCACACTGCAACAATAAGCACCACCAAACCAATCAAAATGAGCTGTTAAAACCATAAATTTTGGTACTTCCTGTTGCTGGAAACCCTCTGCAAATTCAAATTTGAAATCAAACAGCTACTTTATGGCACTTTTAGCAAATCAGTGGTTAAAATTTGAAATCAGGTTCACTTTAAGTCATGACCAACCCATCTTCATCCTTCACGGTCTTTAGATCTTAACTCAACCATCAAAAGACTAAGAAACTTGACCAGCCCACATCAGGAAGATCGATGGCTATCGCAATTTCACATACCCATCCAAGATTCTATTAGATTACATGCTCATCGTTAGATCAAGAGTCCCCTCCCATCTTTGAAAACCCACTGACAAGAAACAAAATCAACAGCCATCGCAAGATCTTAGGCCTTTGACAAAACCCATAAGATTATATGTCATTTGTTGATTCACTGACAGGATCAGGACCCACTGACACATCTAGAAAATCAGGTCGCACTGACAGAATTCCACCTCATACTACGTGGACCAATAAAAAACCTCCAAATCAGCCCACCTGACACTAGGACCACCACCAAAGATACGTTTGAGACAAATGAGATCAACGACTGGTGTAAGATCTCAAGCCTCTGACAGATTCCATGAGAACTTACGCTCGTCATTGCATGGATTATGGATGTCAGGACCCACTGACCAATCAGAAAATCAAGTCCCACTGACATGTCCAAGTAAGATTCAAAATGAATGGATGGTGCATGATCTCAAAGGGGAAGAATATTCCTTAAGATCATGCACCGACCGTAGAATGAAAAGCTTTCACTGTAGGCCCCACTGATAGGATCCCTCTCAGCAACACACTGACCAATGAGAGAATGCCAACTGTGCCAACATGGTAGTGGACCTACTTGAAAAGAAAGACTATGTCATCAAGAAAAATCAACGATCGACGTAAGGTCTCAAGTGTCTAACATAGTCTATGAGAACTTACACTGGCCATCGAATGGAAATGCTGTTAGAAGACTGGGCCCAGAAAACACTAAGGCTAAAACATAGGAAAAATTAAAGCTCATGACCTAGGAAAAATTAAAACCACTGGGCACTGGGAACTTAGGAAAGATTAATCAGTGACTTAGGAAATATTTAAAGGGGACCCGCCAATACATGAAACCTAACCGCAAACATGGTAAAGTTGGTCATTCTAAATGACACATGCAAAATGAAAGGTTTAAGTGACCTGTGAAAAGGTAGCGTGAAAATAAAATAGGGCCAGGGCAAATTTAAATTTAAGGATCCAACAGATAGATTTTTTTAAATTTTTTGCCAAGGGTTTTAGCTGGAGAAATGAAAAACATTGCAGAGACCAGGGGAAGAGAGCTGGAGCCATGAAATTTTTGGCATGTGCTAACAGTGGATCTGTCTAGGGATGTATGCCTCCTACAGGCATAGCAAGGACTTAGAATCACTAGATTAAAGGAGACCATCCCACTGGAAAAATTGTAGACAACAAGGAACAAGCAAGGAAAAATAGGCAACAGGACCAAAAATTGATAGACCAGGACAAAACAGGGCAGGGGCAAGCAGCTTATTTATAGAATTTACAAAATATACAAACCTAACTACTGTTCATGGAAAATAGAATACCTCAATTGAAGTATTTCTTCAAGAATTGTCCATGAACTGGAAATTCCTGAATATCACCATTTAATTCTTTGATAATGTATGAATCTTGGCCCCATTTCTCATGAATTAGATATGGCCCTAGCCAGATGGGATCAAATTTACCATGTTTTCCCTTATCCTCCAATCTGGCATTCCAAACTAACACCAAATCACTAGGTTCAAACTTTCTATCAACAGTCTTCTTATCATATAAATTCTTAACCCGCAACTGCAATTTGGCATTCCTTGCAACTGATTCTCTTCTAGTCTCATCCAACCTAATGAGGTCCTCAATTCTCAACTACATCTCATCATCTATGTCATCATCATATAGCTGAACAAATTTAAATATTTCCAATAAGTTATTCTGAGGCATTCTTGCATGAATTCCATATACTAGGTCAAATGGTGCACAACCAATTGCCCTCTTCATAGTTACCCTATTAGCCCATAGAGCTAATGGCAGCTTTGAATTCCATGCCCTCTTATTCTTTTCAAGAATTCTCTTTAATATTTTAATCAAACTCTTATTAGTAGATTATGCCTGACCATTTCCTTATGGATGATAAGGTGAGGAATTAGATATCGAAATTCCCAAACCTTTGCAAAAGTCCTTATATTCAGTAGACCTGAAGTACATGGCATTATCACTTACTATTCTCTCAGGGCACCCAAACCTTGTAACAATATTATTCATCATAAAATCAATTACCACCTTACTAGTTGCATTTCTTGTAGGTATAGCTTCTACCCACTTTGTAAAGTAATCAGTGGCAACTAAGATCCATGAGTGTCCTCCACTTGACTTGTTTGGTACCTCCCCTATGAAATCAATTCCCCATTGTTGGAAAGGAACCTGAACTTCTACTAGTTTTAATGGCACATTACCTAAAAATTTAAGCTTACCAGAGAACCTTTGACAAGCATCACACCTCCTCACCAACTGTTCTACATCCTTGAAGATGGTGGGCCACCAAAATCCTACTCTCAAGATCTTATGAGTAGTTGTTTTACCCATATAATGCCCACCACAAACTCCCTCATGCATTTCTTTGAACAACTTGTTAGCCTGATCTTCATCTACACACTTCAAAAATATGCAATCCAAATTCTTCGTATACAATTTACATTTCACAATTACATACTTGATGGCCTCTAATTTCAATGTCCTCTTTTGATAATCATTCATATTATCTAGACATTTCATGTTTCTCAAGTAATAGGTGATATCTTGATACCAAATACAATCATCCATATCACATGTGTAATCAATTTCAGAATGATTTACCTGATTTGCATCAAGATTGGATTGGGCCATTAGTTTTGCCAATCCTTGCCCTCTAACCAACTTAGTAATCTAGACCTCAACATTGAATTCTTGGATCCTATTGATCCATCTGCATCTTCTTCCAGACACCTCTTACTGTGAGAAAATATCCTTCACAGTTGCACTTGGCACAAAAGCAATCACAACAACCCCCATCAAGTAACACCTAAAAGCCTTGATTGCCTTCACAAGTGCATAAGCCTATTTTTCATTTATGTCATACTTCAATTCTGTAGCCTGCAAAGATTTACTGAAAAATGTAATAGGCTACTCAAAACCATGCTTATTCTTTTGTAACAAAATTGTAGCAATAGTGTGAAAAGATGCAAAGGAAAAGATACGCATTGGGACATTATAATTAGGTGCCTTAAGCACTAGTGCATCTTTGATAGCTTGCTTGATACTTTTGAAAGCCTCATCAGGCTCACCCTCCCAATTGATTGCAGATCCCTTCTTCAACATCTTAGAAATAGGTCTAGTAACCTCTGCAAAATTTGTCACAAACCTCCTTAAGAAATTAACTTGACCAAAGAAGGACTGAATTCCTTTAACATTCTTTGGTCTCTGAATTTTATCAATGGCTACTACCCTCTCAGGGTCAATTCTTACTCCTTTCTTGCCAACCAAATGGCCAAACAACTTACCTTCAATGACACCAAAAGCACATTTCCTTGGGTTCAAGGAAATGCCAAATTCCAAGGCCCTTACAAATATTCTTTCTAAATGAGTGCAATGGTCTTCTTCCTCCTTGGAGTAGGAAGTTAAATCATCTTGATATACAACAAGGAAATCATTTATGAAATCTGAAAAGGCAACATCCATTGCCCTCTAAAAAGTAGCACCAGCATTTGTGAGGCCAAAAGGCATTCTCAGATAAACATATGTCCCCCAAGGTGTTGTGAAAGTTGTCTTGAATTGCTCTGATTCCTTGACAATGACTTGATTGTAGCCAAAGAAACCATCCATCATAGACATCAATTCTGATCCAGTTACTCTCTGCAACATAGCTTCTATATTGGGTAGACAATAATTATCCTTTAATGAGCTGATGTTCAGATTCCTAAAGTCCACACAAAGCCTAATGTCACCATTCTTTTTTCTCACAAGAACAAGGTTTGACACCCAAGAAGAATGCCTTATAGGCTTGATAATTCTAGCATCCCTCATCTTCATTAACTCTTCTTGCATCTTGGGTGCCAAAGTCAGATTAATAGGCCTTTGCTTTTGCTGAAAAGGTTTAGCATCTTCTTTCAATGGAATAATATGCTGAAACAAATCTTCTCTATAAACCTTTAGGTCATCATATGACCATGCAAAAACATGCTTGAATTTTCTCAATAATTCAATCAAATATTTCTTTACCTTTTGAGATATATCTCTACCAATGTATACCTTCTTAGGTGCCTCATGTGTTCCAAGATTTTTCTCCTCTAGATCAGCATGATCTTCTCTTTTAATATTCTTTTGAACTCTATCCTGGTTATCAAAGACAATCTCCAAAACAACAAGCCCCTTGGGCACCTTGTTAGTTCTAAGTTGAATGACCTCTTTGCCAAAGACAACCTCCTTTCCTTCTACTGACTCAACCAAGGCTGAACAATCAAATTCCTGACCATGATACTGATCCTCACAACCCATAAACTTCAAGATATCATTATCATCATCAAAAACTTTCCAATTCTCAATATTATCTGGTATGCTAGTCCTAGCCTAAATTTCAACTTTAGAGATACCAGAAAATGTAATATCATTGGGATTGATTGCAATATTGGCTAACAAGTCAGCCATCTTATTATTACTCCTATCCTTCCACACAATATTGAAGGCATCAAAATGTTCAATCAAATCCTAAACTGCATTCCTATATTGTTTCAACCTCCTATTCTTGGAAGCATATACTGACCTAACTTGGGACACCACCAACTCAAAATCACCAACAACACTTAAACACTTAATACCATGCTTTTGTGCCAACCTCAATCCTAACAACAAAGCCTCATATTCTACTATATTGTTGGTACAAAAGAAATTCAATGTGAAAGAAAATTTGTAGGTATTTCCAACAGGAGAAATAAGTAAGATACCTGCTCCTGCTCCATCTTTGCAATTTGCACCATCAAAGTACATTACCCACAAATCACCCTTCACAGAATTAGCACTTACCTCAACAAAGATAGATGACAAAATAGGTTCCTCTTCAAATACAGGGATCTCTACCCTAAAACCATTAATATCAGTATCCACAAAACATGTAGTTTCATTATCAATATTTCTCTGAATCATGTGGCATACTCTTGGCTCTCATTCAATCTTGACAAACTGATCATCAATCTTGAAAGTGGCATAGGACATATCACACTATAAACTTCCACCCATGGTAGCACTCCACCTTCTAGATAGCAGCATCCCATAATGAGGAATATCCACCACCAAAACACTCATTTTTAACTCTTTCTCTAGATATGATGCCAGCCTATATGGCATTGCATTGATAGTCCCAATAACTTGTACCTCCCTCTGATCCATTGCACAACATCTGCCTTGCACTATATCAACTTTAAGGCCCAAATTCTCCATGATTTTGAAAGGCATGAAAGTATTAGAGGCACCACTATCAATCATACAATTTCTCAAGTTCATTCCATTCACAAGAACACTTAAAAAGAATGGATCAATATTTTCAAGGCTGGCATTGACAAAACTATCCAAGTATATTGGAGGAATTTGAGACACAATTCCCTGAGCAGAAACACCTTTCAAAGCCTTATCCTAAGATCCATTGCATGCAACACCATGGTTATGAACATTATCAATAGCTCTGTCTTTGTGTTCAGGGATCCTCAACAATTCTGACAATGGAACCTTAACTATAATTTGGGATAATATAGATAACATATCAATAGGAGTAGAAGAAGGAATCTCAATCTGCACTGCCTTAATATCCTTTTGCTTATCTGACACATTAGGTGTATTGGCCACCCTCATTTTTTCAATCTTAGCCATTGTGTTAACTGGCCTCTCAATCTCACTAGAAATGTTTTCAATTCCAACTCCCTTAGGCTCACAATTCTTACCTTTTACATTCTTGAATTTTACCATGTGATCACCTTTTGATTTGTTCTCATTAGTCTCTCCGACGTTGGTACTATTTATAAACATTCATGTAGCTTTATCATTTATATTCCTTGCCACCATGCCTCTAGTTTGCACTTGGGAAATCATTTCTGTAGTAATCCTATCCATCTCTTCTCTAGAAGGTCTTCTCAAATTTAATGGCTCAGAAGAAGAGTTCATATTACATGTCTTCCTATCAATGTCTTCACTATCAGAAAAAACTTCTTAATGAAAAAGGGCCTAATTGTGTCTCTTTACATTTACATCTGCTTCTTCATCAAAATTAGAATCCTCTTCATATCCTAGCTATGAAGAAGCCATGTTGCATCCAACATCATCTTGATCTTCTTTTCGATCTATCTCCTCATTGCCACAATCCTGATTTATAGCCATAGAATGTGCAACCACACAATGCTCTTCAGAATGAGGGGACTGGCATGCAACACACCAAGGTATGTCCTCAATGACATTTATTGAAGCCTTTTGTAGAGGGTCAGGGACACCTCTATCATTGTTTCCTCTTACAGTAGGGACAATAGGCTTGCCATCCTTCCATTAGGTGTTGTAGGGGTAGTTCTGCAATCTATTCTACTTACTGAAATTATTGTTGAATTGAGGCCTCTCATTGGCAGGAGCACTAATGTTCCTATTTGTAGGTGCCTTCAAATCCTTCAATGCATTAAGAACCTTATCCAATTTATCTTCCTCTTGCCTCCTAGCTCCAACATTCTTATCATTTTCCTTTTTGTATTTCTTGTCCCCAAACAACTTTGGGTCATCTCTCTTTCCACCCAATTTTCTTGATATTTTCATATTGTTCTCAATATTGACAACAATCCTAAAAGCATCCCTAAGAGTTCTTGGATCTTTGTCCCTCAACAAATATCCCATTTTTCCATCAAATGCATTGAAATATGTGGTCAGACCGACATTGTCATCTAATCGCATAACTTGGAACAACTTATGCATACCTTTCTAAAATCTCATGTTGAATTCAGTTGTAGTCTCATTCTGATTTTTCCTTATGGTATTGAATTCATTCAACATGAAACTAGCATTAGGCCTATCACCATACTACTCTTTAAAACATCTATCAAAAGAATCCCAAGTATCAACACATTTATCAGGAAGTCTCTTAAACCAATCTCTAGCATCCTCCATTAGAGATTGAACAAATAATTTCATGACCACATCCTCATGCTCTACCTCATAATCATTAAGCATATCAACAAATAACCTAAGATGATCCTCATAACTAATAGCATTATTACCAGCAAACTTAGGTACCTTATCTCTTATATCATTTGGAAAAGCATTTGGGTAACCAGGAATTCCATCAAAACTAATTTTCCTATAGCCTTCTAATTGCATAGGTCTTCTTTGAAAACTTGAACTAGTGTTAACCCTAGGATCAACATTAGCATTTACATTTCTATCTACTTGTGCATTTGATTGCTGCCTAGATCAACACCTATCCTAGCAGATGAAGAAGGAATTGAACTAGTAGCATTACTAAGTGAAATAGTAGTAGTCACAAATGGCATACCTAGTTCAGTAGCAGATGGGCCAAGAGCATTATCTGATGAAGCCTTCAAGAAATGGATCTTTCTTCTCTTTTCTACAATAGAAGCTTCAATTTTAGCCTTCTCTAATTCTCTTGCAAGGTCATCATCTTCTTTTCTTCTTCTCTCCATTTCTGTGTCCTTATTTAAATTGGGTGGTGGGACCCCAGGTATTGTTAATGATTTGCTTGTTTGATGTCCCACCATCTTCTGCTTTCCTTTCTCACCAGCGGCAACATCAGGCCTAGTGATCTCACACCCATCTTTATATTTAGGCAAAGGAACATAACTTTGCACTTGTCAAACCACAGGGCCCTCCTTATCAAATTCCTAATCTTGTAGTAAGTGCTCTTGGTCACTCCTCAAGGCATCAAGATCACCAAAGACATCATGCTGCAAAGTTTTTGGAGTAGAAGCAAGCATCTTGTTTCTCTCCTTCATTTCATTAATCTTTCTAAGGAGAGACTATCTTTCTATTAGAGCATTCACTTTTTCAGCCTCTCGCTCCTCTTGTAACCTCTTATGTATGCCATCCTGCTCTACCAATTGCATCCTTAATGCATTTAAATCATCAGGATCTACCATAATGTCATTAGAACCTGATGACACATCCATATTAGAAAGATTTTGATATGGGAAGTGGACTTGCCTTGGTCTCATGGGTTATCTTCTAAAATTATCCTCATCAAGATCTAAATCAATCTCCAAACCCATCTCTCTAGCTTGTTCATCTTGACCTAGAGGAAATGGCCTTTGTCCTAAAATATAACTTCTGGGATATCATAAAATTTATCTCCAGAGTGACTGTCATCTGATCTAGAAACTCTATCCTATGAACCATCCTCACTTGAGGAAACATGTGGTGCTCTACCTCTAGTATTTCTTTGTTCTCTCATGGGAGCACTAGTAAACTCACCATTCCTTCTAATCCAACTCTTCCTCTCTTGTTTAGGTAATTGCCCCAGAGTGACCTCTAGATTCTTTCTGACAAAGGACCTAGTATTCCTCCTCTTGTCTATGATTTACAATATACAACACTGGTTCTAACCTTTTTGAGTCACCACCCACCTAGATGGGAAATATTTTTAACTGAATACAATAGGAAAACAAGAGTGCACTTACAACCTTTATATCTATCTGGTCAACAAAAGATTTTGACTTTACAATGTAGTCCCAACCAGAAGTCCTAATAGATATACTACTTCATTTTTGTTCTTCCCAGTAGAGTCACCATTTTGTTGGGGGTTCCCTTTGATCTTCAACTTGTAGATTTATACTTTGATGGATAACTTTAATATAACATTGACTCTATCACCACTCCAAAGTCTACAAGGAAGAGGTCCAATTAACAAGGATCAAGAGAGGTCCTCCTACACTTTGAGCCTCAATGCTTAGGTGACTGTACCCTTGATTCACTTCTTGAAAGGAATCACTAGATGATATACAACTATATACTCTTTACTAGCTACTTTAAGATTTTATCATTTGAATGTTTGTGTGTGTGGTTGATGACAATGAAATGCCTCCAGAGGATGGACCAGTGCCTTAACCTAGGGAAAAGAGTCACCCAATTACATACATCAACTAAAAATCTTAACTCAAACATAATTGAATCCAGGATAAGTGCTTTGGCTATTACCCCTCTCCCTCAAACACAAGGACATCAAATTCCTGCTTGGTTGCAAACTCACTGAACCCACCAAAAGACTTTAATCCTAACTTTGTTAGGAACTCATAGATGACTTCACAATACTCTTTGTTTACCATATGCTAACTCACTTTGTGACATTAACATATATGAGCTTAGAACCGAAACAAGAAGACATACACAAATGCAATATTGGAACTCAATAGTATTTTCATTAACATATTTAGGATCAATATACAATCAAAACAACACAAAGATAGGAAATACCCAAAATCCCACTCTTCTATCAATAAAACACCATGGACAATCAGCTTGGGACCAAAGAAAATTTTGGAACCCCTACAAAATCAAAATTTTTGCAACTTATACTCCCTAGTCATATTGGAATTCTCAAAGAAAATGCAATAAGCTATAGATGACTTAGGGTTAGGGTTTCAACTACCCAACCAATTGGAAATGGTCATAAAGTTATTATAGGGGTGGAGACCTAGGTAACAAGGAGAAATAAAATCTTGGAATGATCCTCAATCATGAAAAATTCTCTAAGAAGGTACTGAGAGTCATGAACAACGCTCAAAATGTCAACCCTGCAATAGGCCTTGAGCACAAAACCATGCAGTACAAACCCTGCAGACAATCACTTAACACCTTGGACCACACTGTAACAACAAGTGCCACGAAACCAATCAAAATCAGCTGTTAAAACCATAAATTCTGGTACTTCCTATCATTGGAAACCCTCTGTAAACTCAAATTTGAAATCAAATGGCTAGTTTATGGCGCTTTCAGTAAATCGGTAGTCAAAATTTGAAATCAGGTTCACTTTAAGTCGTGACCATTTGATCTTCATGCTTCATGGTCTTTAGATCTTAACTCAACCATCAAAAGACTGAGAAACTTGACCAGGCTTGCATCAGGAAGATTGACGACCGTTACAAGTTCGCATACCCATCTGAGATTCTATCAGATTACACGCCCACCGTTAGATCGATAATCTCATCCCATCACTGACAAACCACTAAAAAGAAACAAAATCAACTGTCATTACAAGATCTTAAGCCTCTGACAAAACCCATAAGATTATATGTCGTTCATCATTTCACTGACAGGGTCAGGACCCACTGACACATCTAGAAAATTAGGTCTCACTGACAGAATTCCACCTCATTCTACGTGGACCAATAAAAAACCTCCAAATCAGCCCACCTGACACTAGGACCATCACCAAAGATACGTTTGAGACAAATGAGATCAACGATTGGTGTAAGATCTCAAGCCTCTGACAGATTCCATGAGAACTTACGCCCTTCGTTGGATGGATTACAGATGTCAGGACCCACTGACCCATCGGAAAATCAGGTCCCACTGACATGTCCAAGTAAGATTCAAAATCAATGCATGGTGCATGATCTCAAAGGGGAAGAATATTCCTTAAGATCATGCACCAACTGTAGATTAAAAAGCCTTCACTGCAGGCCCCACTGATAGGATCCCTCTCAGCAACACACTGACCAATGAGAGAATGACAACTATGCCAACATGGCAGTGGACCCGCTTGAAAAGAAATACTACATCATCAGGAAAAATCAATGATTGGCATAAGGTCTCAAGCATCTGACACAGTCTCTGAGAACTTACACTGACCATCAGATGGAAATGCTGTCAGAAGACTAGGCCCAGAAAACACTAAGGCTGAAACATAGGAAAAATTAAAGCTCATAACCTAGGAAAAATTAAAACCACTGGGCGTTGGGAACTTAGGAAAGATTAACTGGTGACTTAGGAAATACTTAAAGGGGACCCACTGATACATGAAACCTAACCATGAACATGGTAAAGTTGGTCATTTTAAATGACACATGCAAAATATAAGGTTTAAGTGACCCGTGAAAAGGTAACACGAAAATAAAACAGGGCTAGGGAAAATTTAAATTTAAGGACCCAACGGCTAGATTTTTAAAATTTTTTGCCAAGGGTTTTAGCTGGAGACATGAAAAAAATTGCAGAGACCAGGGGAAGAGAGTTAGAGCCATCAAATTTTTGGCATGTGCTAATAGACTTCAATTCATTAAGAGATGATTCAGACAAGGAAGCATAGGCACATGAAGAATTGTCACAAAATACCTCTACAATGTTTGAATAATCAATGGGAGATTACAAAGAGTAGAAGACCAGAGGGTAGAGAAGATACCATGGATAGCCTTCTAAGAAAGGATGACCTTCTTTCAAAACTGGACTCTCTCTTTTACAAAATGTGAACTCTCTGAGCACTAAGGCTCCAAAAAAAAAACTATATACACCTCAACTTGGCACACAGGCCGGAGTAAAAAAACCTAACCTAACTAGGGTTACAAGGATTTTACAAGAATAAAACCAACCCTAACTCTGTCAACTCCTATCATAAATACAAGTCTGCAAAAACATAGCTGATCAGATATTTGTTTACATGCCCATCCCTATACTACATCCCTCATGGACAAGCAACCCTGATCCATCAACTTTTCTGCCACTCGACGTGAAATCAATAACATGGTACCTCAGGAAGTAGAAATCGACCAAAGATGGTTGTTTAGACCTTATCATCATCCTCCCAACCACAAATGTTTAAGAGAAATAACTCTGAGCTACCACATTGTTCTATATGGCTTTCTGTGAGAAACAATGGTGAAACCCTTCTCAAAAATATTTGAATTTAAATTACAACGGTTAGCAGGTCATTTTAAAACATAGTTGTTGATGTCTAATGTTTCCTGACAGATGAACGGCTCAAATCATCCTAAAAATAGTTATAAAACCCTTTGAAAAGTCTTTGGTCCACCTTGGCACACTACAGCCAATGAAACTTTAGCATGTCGGAATATTTACCCGCTTGGACCCACTTGACTTTTGTCTTCTTAAGTCATGAAGAATTCTTTAAACCCCGGGCCCACACTTGCCACTTGTCACTCTTTTATTCCTTCTGACCGCTTTGTAGGCATGCACCTCGGTACCTTCTGACATCGGTCCCATAGAAGACAAGATTCCAATCCAACGGCAGGCACATGATCTCATGTGTCAAAAAACCCCTTCGCGAAGATATGCCAACCGTCAATCCTCATCCTTCTGACATCCCTACAGAGACTCTGACATGGCCCCACTGACAAATCCTAGTCATCACTATGTTGACCAATAGAAGATGAGCACATCAGCCAATGAGGACCAACCCACAAGGCTCTGACAACAAAGTGAAATCGATGGTTGGCGCATGATCTCATGGCTCTAACACAACCCATGAGATCATGCACCAACCATAGGATTTAAAGGAACACAGTCAGCCAAGCCCATTCTAACAAGGTTACACATCACAACTCCTTAGCCAATCAGGAGCCTCCACATAGGATGATGTGGCAATGGACCCACACAAGTTTGAAGCGCAGCACACTTGGAAGAATCAATGGTTGTCGCAAGATCGCAAGCCTTTGACAGACCCTTCGTGAACTTACGATGACCGTTGATCCTTCGGGATTGGGACCCTACAAATCTGAGACTATCGAGTCAATTAAGCAATCACGTGACCAAAGGAAATGTTAACCACTCACTAAGTCACTAGGCATTTAGCAGTGACCATGAAACATTAAGCGACTAAGAGAATCATTGCAGTCACCGAATCGCCGAATGGAAAAGGTAACCATAGGGGAAATAAGAGAAGACGTGACTAGCCAATAGGATAAAAGAACACATGGGTATTGGGGAGTTTTAAGTGGCCGCTAAAGTAACAAAGAATTATAACAAGCCTTAGGGTTTTTTGAGGGTTTGGCCTACAACGGCTAGTTTTATGAAATTTTTAAGGACTTTTCACCTAGCCAGGGACCTAGAAATAGTTGCAGAGACTAGAGGGAAAAAGCTAACTCCATAAAAAATTGTAGAGTGCTTGGAAGGATAAAAATGCAGACCTTGAAATGGGAATTGGCCAAATTTTACATGGGACATGAAAAATTGGGCAACAACAATAATTTGAATGTGAAATATGGACAACATGAAAAATAGAGCCTTGAAAAGTAATCTACATCTGTCAGAGATTATTTCGTATTGCTATTAAATGGAAATTGCTAGCTAAGTTTTACTCATTTGAAGAAAGGCAGTATCTATGTTTGTTTTATATTATTATATATTTTGCTTCAAGGAATAGTTTGAACATTAAGGATTTCAACTTAGCTACACTTCATGGAGAATTTCATACAAACAAAAATATGGTGGGAAGAATTGACTAGAATAAAACTCTGTAGAACTATGTCCAATATGGAACACAATCCAAAACTGTTAATTAGGAATAAAACTTTCAAAGTCAATTGGTTCCCCTGCTGAGCCTTTCGGTAGAATGTGCAGAAGGAATTTTTAAAACATAGTTTTTAATTATTAAATATTATCATTCTAATTATATATCTAAATATTTTAAATAATAATAAATTATATGTCATAAAAAATATTAACTATAGTAATAATATTTACTTTCAAAAATTAATGTGTTTCCAATAGTTAAAAAATAGTATTGCTAATACATTTAATTACATAAATGCATACACCTTTTCTTTTGTAGTGTGTCGTAGAGTCTCCACCATTTCATCCGTGCTAATGGTTGCATGCCTTGCCTGAAATGAATTGAAAAGAACTTTAAATTAAATGTATAATTCATAGAAAATGAAAATAAATCAAAGCACATGCAAAATTAAAGCACTGGAGAACCCCAAATAAGTCACAAATTACCAATTCAAAGCACTGCAGGTTTAAAATTCTAAATTTCTATGATTTTATAAATGGAACATTTAATCTCCTATGTTGAAATTGCTTATGATCAATATGTCATTTGAATCTTTGAAAGCCTCAGTAAGCTAATGACACCACACTGCAAAAAGAAAAGGATGAGTACTAAAATATAAACACATTGAGTGGATCCTACCTTTATAGATTTCATTTCATCAAGGGTAGCAGGTATATCCATCTCTCTTTTGGATTCTAGGGTACGATTTTCTAGAATTTCCAAAATATAAATGCATTACATTGGAATTGAGAGCAATGACAGAAGAGTCTATAATATATATACAATGTATACATTGCCTGGGCTGTCATTGTCACTGGGTTGCCTTGATAAATTGCCATTACTGGGATTTTGGGAGCATCCATCAATTTTACTTTCTGTACTGCTTCTTCTACCTGCATTGCCTCTTCTATAGCGGTAGAATCCAAGCAAGACTAATCCCATAAAAACTAGGCTGCAAACTATGGCTACTCATATAATAACCACATCGCTTCTATGTGCTCCAGTGTCTATCTTTCTATATAACAACCCTACTTCAACAAAATTTTGAATCTCGTAACCTCCACATCAAATCAATCCTCAAATGAATGAAAATAAAACTAAATACTTACGACTGCAAAATGGAAATCACAATTACATTGAAATCTGGAGTTTCGCACATCCAAAACTCTGTGTCTAAATATAAGCTAGGATGCAAAAAAGACTCCACCTATATGAATCATGTAGTAAGCATGCAAAAGCATGCAAGAAAAGAGGACACACATGGCACATTACTTGGTGCATTGAAGGCACGTAGAAAAGGCTCTGACTTTAACAATTATCAAGAAGAATAGGGAAGTCCTTTGCATTTCACTTCAACAAAAATTACAGGAAAAGGGCAAAAGCATAATTATTTACTTACCAGCCAATGTTCACATTAATTATATCGTATGGTATTTGAAACACAAGATGTTTGATAGTAAAAATAAGTGGGTCTAACATGTGTTAGTGGCAGCAGCTAAACTTTAAATTAGTTATTATAAACCTAATTGCCAAATTCAACATTAGCACCTTTGCTTTTGGATCTCAGTGTTGATTTAAGCTTTTCTAATTCCCTTGCTGAAAAGTGCATAATATTATTATTTGTTGTCTTAGCTTATGAACTCCAGGTAATATTATTATTTGTAGATACTTGATATTCAATATGAGTAGTGAGAACTATATGCATTTTATCCTTACTAGTGTCTATAAATTTTTAGTAGATTCTCATTTTGATGTTCCTTTCAAAATCCATCTTAACTAATTTCATGTTTTAGTGGCCTTATTATGTCCACATGAAAAGAGACATGTTGGGTATTAAAACAATTATATTATATAATATGTTATTCAATTTAATGCAATATATTTCTAATTATAATATTATTTTCAATTAAAAAAATATAAAGATAGAAGAGAAAATTAGAGTATTTTCTCCTTTCAACAAAATCATGTCTTATTGTTAATTTCATGTTTTAGCAGCCTTCTTCACATCCACATGAAAAGAGAGAGTTTTTAAAATTTTAGAAATTTTGGCTTTGGAGATGAGGCTAATTCTTATTTTATGTTTCAGTTATTTTAATCTATATATTATTATTATTATTATTATTATTATTATTATTATTTAGATTTCAATTTTTTAAAAATACATCTTAATTTTTAAAATAGATATGTTTTAATTATTATATATTATATTTTATATAAAGCAAGTAATTTTTTGAGAATAAATAATAATAAATGTATAATAGTCATAACGTTATAATTTTAATATTGTCTATTAAAAAACTATTTATATTTATTATTTATTTTATATCTAAGTAACTAATCCTCTCTCCACTCTTTATATTTGTTGTGCACAAATTTTTTTTTCTACGCAGCCAAACTAATTAATTTTTGTGGCCAGTCTTACTAGATTTCTATATGCCTCTAATTTGGAGCAATTTTTTTTTTTCTTCAAACCTGCACATATTTCCTTCTTCAATGTACTAGTCCAATTCAATGTCTTTGTCGATCTATTTATTACTCCATTCTATATTTACTTGCCTTATGGCTACATTGAAAATTTGGTTGCCTTATACCTACCCCCAATTATTTATCTTATACAAGAACCTAAATTATTACAAATAAATCAATAAATTTTTCCCAAAATAGTTATTCCATTCACAATGGTTTATTTGCAATGTCTTTTTTACTCAAAGCAATATACAGGAACTTTGACACTTGCGTCTCTTGTTCTCATATAAAAATTTGCTCAGTATCTCATGCGATTTAGTAATTTGTTTAATATAAATATTTTGTATATTAAACATTTTACCAATGAGGGTTTGATGCACAATTACCTATGAAAAAGGTATTTAGAAAAGAAAAGAAGAAACATATTATATATATATATACACATATATACATATATATATATACACATATACATACATACATACATACATACATATACATACATATATATATATATATATATATATATATAAGTATATATAGATATACATATATATATATAAGTATATATAGATATACATATATATATATATATATGTATATATATACATATATATGTATGTATATATATACATATATATGTATGTATATCTATATATATATATATATGTATATGTATGTATATCTATATCTATATATATATATATATATATATATATATATATGTATGTATATATATAGATATACATACATATATATCTATATATATACATATAGATATATATGTATATATAGATATACATATATATATATGTATATATAGATATACATATATATATATGTATATATAGATATACATATATATGTATGTATATATATACATATATATGTATGTATATACATATATATGTATGTATATCTATATATATATATGTATATGTATATGTATATATATATATATGTATATATATATATATGTATATATGTATATATATATATATGTATATATATATATATACATATACATATATAGATACATATATATATATACATATATATATATACATACATATATATATATATACATATATACACACATATATATATATATACATACATACATACATACATACATAATAATATATATATATATATATATATATATATATATATATATATATATATATATATTATATATATATATATATATAGATATATATATATCAACTATTTATTATTTATTTAAAACAAATGGAAAAGATGTTTATTAATATCACATATATAAAAAAATTGTTTTTCTTTATATATATAAAAGTATTTACTCAAACCCTAGATAATATATATATATATATATATATATATATATATATAAGGAATAACATTTTCTTTTAATACTATAAAATGATTATGCTCATGTGCATAATAATGTATATTTTTCATTCACGAAAATCATAACAATCTAATTATTTTCAAATTTTCTCAAAAGATAATGAAAACATAATACAATTAGTCCAAAAACATCAATCAATCTAGAAGACACAAAGAAGACAATCTTTTTCAAATTCACAGAATAATATACTCATAAGGAAAATCAAACCCTACCTAAAAAGTGGAGGAAATATTCAAACAAAGACCAAATATAAAGATAAATCCAAAAACCTCCAAACTTTCCAAAATTGAATTCTCCACAAAAATTCTTTATTCTGTCTACTAAAAGTTCCTCCACCTGTGTCCTCAAAATTCAATGTTTGCCAAAAATCTCTCCAAAACCTATCTACCCAAATTATGGCCAAATCTCCAACATGTAGGAAATCTCCTTCCACGTGCTAGGGTTTGAAAACTCCACTCTCCAAAAGCTTGCATGAATTTAGACTTTGATTTGCAGTTTAATTTTAGTTGAACTCAAGTCTATTTTCACTTTGCTTTTGTTGAAAGCACTTTAACCCAAAATTAACTAATATCATTAATTTAATTTAAACAATTACTGATTGTGCAACTTTAATGCATTTCGATTAAAATAAAATAAAACATTTACTCTAAAATAATTTCCACATGCTCAATTAATCTCAAATTAATAAATACATTACAGTTGATCAAAGATTAAATTTGCAAATGAATAATTCTAAAGTGAAGATATTTAATTAATCCTCATTAATTAAATATTTCTACCACATAATAAACTAAACTTACCAATTTGCATATAATTAATTTTCAACTAATTAAATAATCTCTCAAAGCTAAAAATAGAAAAGATTCCATTTAATTAAAATTGCCACAATTTGATCAAATTAAATAATATAAACAATAGAACATACCAATCACCAAACTCAAAAGCATCACAAGGGACCTAAGGACCCACATTCATACTCAAGAACAGGGATGTAAATTCACGTCAACTAGATGAGTTTAGAAAGGGTAGGAATAACAGAATATTGTCCACTATTTCAGGATAATAATATGGCTTATATTAGGATTTGGACCCATGTTATCTCCCCTCTCTTACCATTTGAGATATTGCAATAGGGCACACTCATCCTAAAAATTTAGGGAAGTCGATGCCCGGTACCTACAAACTTGCATACAAAACTTGCATGTGCATACATATATAAATATGTAACAGACAATGGCGGGGATCAACCAATCGTGTGAATCTCGCAAGAAAGTAACTATGACTCCATCCCTCAACCACGTCACGCACATCAAATAGAAATATAAAACAAACACATCAGCCATACACATGCAAGTATGGGGTCAATAAAACATAAGCATCAATAATATCCTAACATATATATAATCATCCTAAAATAATCATAACATTTATAAAATCAGACTAGGGGCGGGGTACTGCAACCACCCCCCCTAGGATTAGGCTTAGTCCTAGAAGCCTACAAATAGATAGGGGTATGCATCCCTCAAACACGAAGCATTTATTAAGCAAAACACATATGAAAATAAGCCATAAAATAAGAACATCATATACAATCATTAAGGACAATGTAATTTTGATTTAGGAATAATCTGAAAATTACATTGATCAATCATTCATTAACAATTCAAATAGATATAAAATTTATTCATTCATCAATATAGAAAACATCTAGCAATCAATTGTATACATAACACATATTCATATTTACATCAAATAATCGGCTAAAAAGGTTCATGCAAACATAGCTAATGCAAACTCATAGGATACACAATGATTCTAATATCACAAATCACACATAGTAGCATCTCTACGATGTCCTCCCTTAAACATACTATCAGGGGTTCATGATAAACATGATAGAAACAACACTTATTATAGAACAGGACCAACAATACCAAACATTCGGAGTAGCCACCACAAAATTCAAAAAGGTAAAACCCAAGTGGGGGAATCATAAGTCCAACATTAAATCATGAGAGCTCTCAATTCCAATAATAAATAAGTGTGACTAGCATCATAAAATAGATACAAAAAAGAAAGTTAGGTGACTAATCCAATCATAAGAAAGTTTAAAAATTTCAATGCTAGCCCCCACACATCACGAACAATTCATAAATCAACCAAAAATAAATCATCAATCATAAAACATTCACATAACAAGGTGACTAGGGGTAGCCACAATAATCTCTTGATGTCATCCAAAGGTACTTCACCCTAGATGCATTAGAGAAGGTAACCATACACAATACATAGGCAAAATCAACATCTAATGGGTACACAACTTCCCAGAGTTCCCAATTTAGAACTCGATGCTCTAATACTTCACAAGACATAGAAGACCAAAACCTATTAAGGTTTAAATTAAATGACTCAACATATCCTACTATTATTTCACACCAAGACATATGAGGCTTCACATTCCATCTAATGGGAAGATGAAAAAGGATGGACCAAATTTTCTTAGCATATATGCACTCAAAAAAGAGATTCTCAAAAGTCTCAACCATATTACAAAAACTACACACAACTAGATCAAGATCCACAGACGAAAAAGTATTCCCAACAACAAGCTTCTTTAGAAGAAGAATCCATTTAAAACAAACTTTCTTGGGCTTAGAAGGAATATGCCAAAAGAAGTGAAAGAAAAAGTACCAATCTGAGAAAGGACAATCAAATCCTGAGCTCTGAGTTACTTAGGAGAAAATAGAAGCATCATTTAAAAGAAAATTATAGATCTATTTAGTAGAAGATTCTAATAGTAGACTACCATCATTCCATTTACATTGTTTGAGGAAATTAGATTCTTTTACAAATGAGTGAACCATTAATTGCTTTAGAGATCAAGGTAAATGTTTTCTTTTGGGATGGGGGAATATTATATTTTTCTACAATTTCTTACCAAGTGCCAAAACTACCATCAAACACAATATCACCAATACAAGAGATACCTTTCATGTTCCAAATCTTGGGAGAACAACTTTGAGTGAATCCTAGAGCCTTGTCATTTAGGTAGCCACCAAATTGACCGATCAACAACACAATACCTTGGTTGACCCCCTACTACACATCGAGAAAAGATAAAACCTCTTACTTGAGACCATGCTTTCCAAAAGGTAGATAAAATACATGAACCAAATAGATTCATCTTGAAATCCCCGATGATAATATCACACATAGGTAGATCCTTCCATGATTTTTCTTTCTTGATAAAAGACTAGGGAATATTTATCCTAACAAGAATTTTCCATGGGTCATCACCCCAAAGAGATTTATAAACCCATTTAGAGGTAAGGGAAACCCCATATGCTTTAATATCTTTCAATCTAAGACCTCCATAATTTCTAGGTTTGTAGCACCAATCGAAACTAACTCAATGTCTCTTACTATTAGCCTGCCCATCAAACCAAAGAAAATCCGAAGAACCTTTTGTAAAATGTTGACTTGATTGTTGGGAAAATCAAGTGGAAGCAAAATAAATATGATGAGAGGAAAAAAAATTCTGAGCAACTTGAACCATCCCAGCTAAGGATAAGGAGTGGGTCTTCCACTTTAAATGTTTGGAGTTGATCTAGTCTAAAACCCATTTCCACATGTTACTAATATTGGGATCAATTGAGAAAGGAATTTCCAAGTATCTAACAATATTCTTGGGTCCAACCCATTGCCATCTAACTAACCAATTGGGAGAAACATCATACCATGGCTATTAAATTCTCACTAATTTCTATCTTTGAGCCATAAAATTTTGAAATTCCCTCATGTCATCCTCTGAAAAATGATTATGTGACCTAAGAACCCACACCATAGAGCCAAGTTCCTGTTACCACAATTTTCCTATTCTATACAAATTTGGCTAAAATCTATCCCCAGGTCCCTATTTTAACCCTACCAAGCATCCCTAAAAATTTCATGGCTTTATGACTTATCTTCTGGCCTCTGCAAAATTCTAAAGTTCCCTGGTCTGCAGTAATAAAAATTCATAAAACTAGCCGTTATAAGCAAAAACCCTAAAAAACCCTAAGGCCCTATTCTAATTTGCAATTTACTTTATTAGCTACTTAGGTCCCTTCATTTGGCATGTGCATTTTAAAATCCTTTACTCACCAAATCTATGATTCCCGGTGGTCAACCCCTTAACACTTAGCGATTTGGTGAGTGGTTACCGTTTTGGTTGGTGGTCTCAATTTAGCGGCCAAATCAAGATTCTAGATCTGACAGTTGTCGCATGATCTCATGGCCTTGAAAGATTCCATGAGATCTTGTGATGATCATCGATCTTCCTGCCTGCAGAGTTCATTTGTTAGTAGCTCTTGCCACGTAGTCCATGATGTGCATTTGTGATTGGTCAGGGTTGGTGATGTGGTGCCATGTCAGCGCAGGCCCAGTGGGTTGTCAGTCGACGATGATCTAACAACTGGCGCATGGTCTGAAGGAATTTTTTTGACACATGTGACCATGTGACAGTTGTTGATCTTACTTTATCTCTAGGCTCTATCAGGTGGGTCCTTGGTCTTTGACGTGCTCATTCTTCATTAGTCGGTCAAATGATAGCTAGGCTCTATTGGTAGGACCGTGTCAGAGTATCTGTAGGGATGTTAGTAGTCTGAAGATTTATGGTTGTCACTTGATCACAAGGGATCTTCCAAGCCCTTGCGATCTTGCGACAATCGTCCGATGCTCTTTCTACAAGTCATGGGTCCAAGTCTATTAGAAGTGTTGATTTGCTCACATTTCATTGGTTGCTGACTTCCAAGTGGCAGTTGACCTATTAGAGGGGGAATTTTAGGCTATTTTTCGAGTGCATCATAGTCGTACATCTGCCAGGAGGGGTTTCTCATCAACAGTGATGTTTTAAATTTTCCGCTATCTATTATATTTCAAAAATTCAAATGATTTTTGCTAGTTTTGCTAGGGTTTTGCGTTCTTTTAGCCATGCATGATGTCGGGTAGCTTAGGAATTTAATTCTCAAGACATTTATGGGTGGGGAAGTCGATGGAGGTGACTATTGGCCAGTGTCTATAGGGTCCTTTGCGGTGTTTTCATGCCAGGAGATGCTATAAAGAGTTGGTGCCACCTTTTGCCAGTGTTATTATTGAAAATATACATATCTTCCAGATCAAATTTGTGAGCCTTCATGGCTTAGTTGAGTTGTAGGGGGGTAGTTGAGTCAAGGTTGATGTGTCTATAGGTGATCTCATTACCGGATGGATGCATGCAAAGAAGAGATATGATTTGATCACTGGTGTTCTCAGAGATTTTGATTAGTCATCAGTGTACCTAGGGTTTGATGTTGTATTGTTGTACCTATGTAGCCCTAGTTAGGTTAGTTTTTGACTCCTGCCTGTGTGCAGTGAGATGTATATAGTTCTTTTTTGGAGCCTTAGTGCTCAGAGTTGGACAATTGTAAAAGAGAAACTCACCTTTCTTGAGAGTTATCTATGGCATTTTCTCTGCCCTCTGGCTTCTACAGTTGTAAATCTTTCATTGATGACTCAGATATTGCAGAGGTATTTTGTGACAATTCTTCATGTCCCTATGCTTCCTTGCCTGAATTATCTCTTATTGAAGCAAAGTATATGTATGTTTTGAGTGATATCTCAGGGTTCCTGATCCCTCTCTCTTTTTGCAATTTTGTGTATTATTGTGGGTGATCTGATTTGAATGCTCTTATGGGTATACCTCAACCCCCTGACAATCTGTCTCATTCCTATGCCGAGTTGCAGAGGTGAATGTTTGTCTGCAAGTTGTAGATTGTGTCTAAATTCTTAGGAATTCTATTGTTTGTGAAATTATTTCTTTCCTTGAATAGCCTCTTTTTATTGTAGACCCTTCTATGAAATATTTATGCAGGCCTATTTAGTGAGTTGTGATCTCCTAGACCTGAGCTGTTCATTATTTTCATCCTTTATACTGAGATTCAAACCCTTCATTTTGGTGTATCACCTAGTAGGTAGTTTTCTTTCAAGTTGTTTCCCTTTCAAGTACTCATTCTATCCCTTTCGCTCCAAGAATTTTATTTTCATGTCAAGAAGCAAATTAGGGTGATTATCCAAGAGGAACTATCCTAGAATCTAGAGGTTTCATCTCAATTAGCATAGGTCCCACACCTGGGGATGAATCCCATGTTATACTAGGTTATCAAGACTAGGAGAGCTTGAAACAAAGGTGCAAACTTAGTATATAACAATTCTGGCATGCCCAGTGGGACAAAAGATCAGATTAAAATCCAAAGGTGCTCCTGTTGGTTCATCTGCAAAAGGATTAAGGAATTTCAATACACAAGGACTATCAATATAGACTCAAGCTCAAGGATACCCCACCTTGGTGCCAATGTATAATAATTCTGGCATGCTCGGTGGGACTACACAAGAAGAATGTTCATGTTCAAGGTTATGTCATCTCTGATATATAGATTGCATAATATAGGCTTTTAGAAGTTGTTCTATCAAGTATATCTAGTGACTCCATTGATTTCAAAGATCCTGGCCAACCTTGTTTAAAATTTTATGAGAAAGATTGAGACTAGGAGCTCAAAGCCCACTAAATTTTTAGAGTTTCCCTCAAAAGGAAGTCGCAAAGGTAGGTCAACTCAAAGAACATCCCCTGCAAGGAGATTTCAATCAACACCACCTGATACTTTAGAAAGGAGACCTTTTCCCTTTCATTCCAGAAGATGGGGCAGATCTCTAACCAGAGATCAAGAGGAGGATTCAAACCCAACAGCAAATACAACTCATATAATTGTTAATCTTCAGATTCCAACTCCTACAATGACTAGACAATTTGCCTTTGCACCATTCAACCAAGGGAGTCCATTAGCCTTTGCTCAACATCATGATGTGCCCTTGGTGGCACTAAAGAGTATACCTAATTTCACAGGTGAAGGGTAAACAATTTCTTTTGAACACATAAGGGATGTGACCACCATCTGCAGCATACACAATAACTCAAGAAGATGTGGCCACAAAATTATTAGCAGCCTCTCTAAAAGGTAAAGCTCTTGAATGGTTTAGAACTCTAACTATTGGTTCTATTACTTCATGGGATGAGTTAGGGGATGCATTAAGTAAGCATTTTGAGGATAAATCAGATAACTTGTCTATGGTTGAGTAGTTGACAACCATTAAGAGAGACCCTCAAGAGAAAATGACAGACTACAATAGTAGATTCCTCAAAAAATGGAATAGAATTCTAGTTTCTATGAGACCATCAACTAAACATGCTTTCCTTTGCTAATTGCAAAGCTTGAATGGTCAAATTTTTGTCATGATCCAATCTATGGGTGGTACTTCCTTACCCCAAGCCTTTGACATAGCTATCAGGGCTAAAAATTGTTTAATCCAAGTAGGCATGATTACTAGAAGGCCTCCAATGCCCATGTTTCCTAACCTTCAGCCTGTTACCCTAATTTCCATATGCATGCAAATTTGGCTAAAAACCATCCCCAGGTCTCTATTTTTATCCTGCTAGGCATCCCTAAAATTTTCATGAATTTATCTCTTGTTTCCTGGCCTTTGCAATCTTTTCAACTCTCTGGTCTATAGGTAAAAAAAAAAATTCATAAAACTAGTTGTTTGAGCTAAATTACCCCTGCAAACCTTAAGCACTCATTCTATTTTCATGTTACTTTATCAGCAACTTAATTGTCTTCAAAACCCATGTGCGTAATATTTCCTTTTAGTCACTAGTTCTCTAAGTTCTCTGGCGGTTACCTTTTTCTCTCAGTGAATTGGTGACTGCAGTGTTTCTCCTGGTCACAAGATAAAATGGTAGTGCCCTGAAGTATTCAGTGACTCCATGGATTTCCTTTCAGTCGGGTATTCACTAACTGAACCCCAAGTTGGACTTTAAACTCAGCGATTTTGTGAAATACCTTGTTCACATATTCTGCAAACTTAACCGAGGTTAAGATTTCTATTCAATGACTGAGAAAGTTTCCTTTGGTTACGTGTTTGCTAAGAATTCTGGGGTTAAGTGATCTAAGTGGAGTCCTAGTTGATGAGATCAATGGCTTTCTTATGATCTGAAGGAATCTATCAGTGGCTTGCAATCTTGAGACAGCCATCTGATTAGATGCCAAGTTTTCTCAGTAGGTCCACTGCCAAGTGTACATAGTTGGCATTTTCTGATTGGTCCACATGTAAATGAGTCATTTCTTATCAGTGGGACCAGGCTCTTTCAGAGGTCAGAGGTTCTGACAGTCATTTGAGGATTGATAGTTGGTGTATCTTCGTAAGGGTTTTGTCAGAGGTATGAGATCTTTAGATGACTGTCGATCTTTCTTTTTGTCAGGGGTTCATCAATGGGTCATCATTTGCTGATGTGCTTGAGTATGATTGGTCCGTGTGGTGATGGCTAGATTTTTAGTGATTCTATTTGTTAGAAGGGGTTCTGGTTTAAAGAGATCTGTAGCTGGTGCATGATCTGGAGGAATATTCAGGGGCTATGAGATCATGCACCTGTCATTGGATCAGAATCTTGTTTGCAGTGGGACCGTGTCAAAACTTTCCAAGATGTATGTCTACAGAGAAATCAAGGGCGAATGGAAGAGTGACATGTGGTAGTTCTGGGCCAAGGGTTAAGAGTATTCTCTGAGTCTGCGACTAAAGGTTATCTTCTTGTTCACCAGAGTTAACTGGGGTCAAACAAAAGGTTTAAATGACTCTACAACTGAAGGAAAATTGGAACTCGAGGTAGACTTAAGGTTAGTTTTGCAGTCAAGTGCCGAGCCCGGGTAAAAAGGAAGATTTGACGGTCATGTTTTAAAGTAAGATTGATTTTTGAATACCAACTGTCGATAGAGATTTTTAGCGCCACCTGTGACCGTTTTATCATTTTTTAAATTCAAATATCTCAAAATATCAGATTTCAACAGTTATGGTGAGACCGAGTTGCAGGTAGGTAGATGGATCATGGCAGCTGGATTTTTTATAGGTATAAACATGAAATGGACATGCAAGCATAGATATCTGATTAACTGGGATATTTCCATGTGCATTTATGGCCAAATTTGAGAGGTTTAGGGTTTGATTATTATATGAAAAATTATGTAAACCCTTATTAGATTTTTTCTCCTACCTGCGTGCAAGAGGAGATGTATATATTGTTTTTTGAGAGCTTTGGAGCTTAGAGTTCACATTTTGTAAAGAGAAAAAAAAATCTTTTCTTAGAAGGCTATCTGTGACATTTTTTTGTCCTCTGGTTTTCTACATTTTGTAACCTCCCATTGATAATTCAAATGTTAAAGGTGTTTTTTGTGACATTATTCATGTCCCTATGCCTTCTTGTGTGAGTTATTTCTTAATGAATTCAATATTTACATGCTTCTCAATGATATCTTAGGATTCTTGATCCCTCTTTCTTTCTACAAATTTGTGTATCATTGTGGATGGTTTGATGTGAGTGCTTTTGTGGGTATACTTCAACCCCTTAAATATTTTGTCTCATTCCTATACCTAGTTACAGAGGTGAATGTTTGTTTGTAGGTCATAGATTGATGTCTAATTCCAAGGGGTGTTATTGTTTGTGAAAGAATCTCTCTTTCCCTGAATAAATCTTTTATCTACAGACCCTTCTATGAAGTAATTATGCAAACCTATTCAGTGAGTTGTGATCACCTAGGCCTAAGTCTATTCATTGATTTCATCTTTTATACTGTAACTCATACCATATTTTCGGTGTATCACCTAGTAGGATAGTTTTCTTTTAGTCATTTCCCTTTCAAGAATTCCTTCTTGCCCTTTCCCTCAGAAGATTTACTTTTATGTCAAGAAGCAAATTAAGGTGATTATCCAAGAGGAACCATCCTAGAACCTAGAGGTTTCATCTTAGTTAGCATAGGTCCCACAACTTGGAGATGATTCCCATGTTGCATTAGGTTATCAAGACTATGAGAGCTTGAGATAAGGGTGCAAACTTAGTGTATAACAATTCTGGCATGCTCGGTGGGACAGTAAAAGAATTAGAAATTCATGTTTTGTTATGCTATCTCTGATATACAGATTGTATACTATAGACTTTTAGAAGTTGTTCTATCAAGTATATCTGGTAGCTCCATTGGTGGAAGGATTCAAGACAACCTTGTTCAAGGTTTATGAGAAATAAGACCTTTTCCCTTTCATTCCAGAAGAAGAGGCAGATCTCTAACCAGAGATCTAGAGGAGGATTCAAACCCAGCAGCAAATACAGCTCATATAGTTGTTAATCTTCAGATTCCAACTCCTACAATGGCTAGATAGTTTGCCTTTGCACCATTCAACCAAGGGAGTCCATTAGCCTTTGTAGTGCATCATTTTGTGCCTTTGGTGGCACTAAAGAGTATACCTAATTTCATAGGTGAAGGGTAGACAAATGCTTTTGAGCACATAAGAGATGTGAACACCATTTGCAACATACACAACATAACCCAAGAAGATGTGGCCACAAAATTATTAGCAGCCTCTTTAAAAGGTAAGGCTCTTGAATGGTTTATAACTCTAACTATTAGTTCTATTACTTCATGGGATGAGTTAGGGGATGCATTAAGTAAACATTTTGAGGATAAATTAGATAACCTATCTCTAGTTGAGTAGTTAACAACTGTTAAGAGAGACCCTCAAGAGAAAATGATAGATTACAATAGTAGATTCCTTAAGACATGGAATAGAATTCCAGTCTTAGTAAGGCCATCAATAGACCATGCTTTCCTATATTACTTGCAAAGTTTGAATGGTCAAATTTCTTTCATGATCTAGTCTATGGGTGGTACCTCTTTACCCCAGGCCTTTGACATAGCTGTCAGGGCCAAAAATTATTTGATTCAAGTAGGCATGATACAAAGAAGGCCTCCTATGCCTATTTTTCCTAGCCTTCAACCCATTGCACCTGCCCAAGTACCCCCATTTACCCCTATTCCTACTATATTAGCACCCTAGGCTAGTACCAATGGTCAAGAGCTAACAACAAGTTTTTCTCAAGAGCTGCAAGAGATAAGGAATAGTCAAGAAAGTAGTAAGCAAGAAATGACAAATTTGTTGTAGACCTTGACTTAAGAGGTCACAAATCTAAAGAAACAAGGTCAAGGAATCACACCACCATTTCAACCACAAGGCCAAGGTCCTAATCAGCAATATCAGAATCAAGAACAACCTTATCAACAAAATAGGCCACCATACCAAGGAGGCTATCAAGGAAAAAGACAAAGTTTTAATTAGAGACCATTCCAACCATATAACCCTGCACCTCTCAATTCTGCAAATCCAGTGAGGGATATGGTTCTTAGTCAAAATAATATGGCCATCGAGAATGAATGATGTTTTCCTTGTAATCAACCTCATAATCAGGCTACATGCTCAAATGGATGGATGAACCAAGCTCTAATGGTTCAGAATGCCTCCCAAGCTCAATCAGAGGCTTCATCTAGTGGGTCAATGCCTCAACAAGAATCACAAGAGAATGAGATTGCTCTCTTTAATTGGGAACAACCAGACTTCAATGGAGTGAATGATGAAGTTGATTTTGTTGCCTATACAAGAGAAAAGAGAAGAGCTCAAGACATGGAGAGGGCAGATTCTAATGCCAAAGCCACTACATCTACAGAGCCACTGCAGCAAGTTGCTCCCATCACACCTAAGGAGGCTCCTGCCATCACAAGTAAAGAAGGCCAACATTCTAAAGAAGTGGAGCCCATCATGGTGAAAGCACAATAGAAAGTACACATTGTGACACCTTTTAATATTGTAGACAACATGAATAAGGTGAATGTCACCATGTCTATGTGGGACTCTTTGGCTCTTCTAGGACAACCTGAAATTTTGAAGAAAGCCATGACAGAGGTAGCAACTCCTCAACCTACAAAAGAAGTTACAAAGCCAGTGTTGGTTAACACTAATCAAGAAAAGGAGACTCCAAGTAGCAACTCCAAGTCCAATGCCATTCAAGGTAGGAATTCAAAGCCACCTCCCTTTTATGTATCTTTAATCATTGGAAAATATTTAGTGCATAATTGTATGGTAGATAGTGGAGCTACTAGCACGGTAATGCCCAAGAAAGTAGCTGACCAATTAGGACTAAAATATGAGCCCTTCCAAAAGAAGGTTACACAACTTGAAGGATCCTCAGTCAATACTATAGGTGCGGCCAACGATACCAGTTTAATCCTACATGCTAGTCCTAATTTTTCAATCCTCCTTGATATATATATCATAGATCTCCCTGCTTTATTTTCTATATGTCTTTCAAAGGAGTTTACAACCAAGATAGGAGGCTATCTATGTTCTGATTGGTCTCACATGTTATTTCATACAAGGTATGCGACCAAGGTCACCATTAAATCAGAACCATTAGCAGCACACCATATAGAACCATATGTGTCTAATGTCATCAATGTAAACTGCCCCATATTTGATGACAGTGACTTCCAAACCATTAGTAAAGCAAGTACAAAGATAGAAAGTATCCCTGATATTCTTTTAGATGAAAGAGCTTTAGAGGCCCAAGAACATCTTATTTGGGATTTTGGTTTGGGAAGTTATTTGATACAAGAGAGTGGAGTCATAGAACCAAGCCTTCTCAAAGAAGACACTGATTCAAAGGATCAGAGCAATCAGGTTTGGGAACTATTTTTTCATTGAGATAGAAGTAGACATGGTTCTAGTGGTGGTGCTATGCTAGTGTCCCCAAAAGGAGAAAGGTATTACATTTCCTTTAGATTTAGTTTCTCCTACACTAGCAACACTACAGAGTATGAAAGTCTAGTCAATGGACTAGAGTGGTCTAGAAAAATAGGGCTTAAGGCCTTAAAAGTTTATGGTGATAGTGAGTTAGTTGTCAGCCAAGTAAGAAGGATAAGTGCAACAAAAAATGACACTTTGAAAGCATACAAGCATAGAGTTTTGGATGCAATTGAAGATTTTTGTGCCTTCAATATTGTTGCCATCCCTAGAAAGTTAAATCAAAATGCAAATAGGTTAGTTGCTATTGGATCTCAGTATGATATTCTGAATAGCATTTCAAAAGAAATGGATCAACAGCATATCAAAGTGATTTTTAGACCCTCTATTGCTGATAACAATGTTAATTGGTAGGTGTTTGACAATGATGAACAAATTCTGCAATTCTTGTTTGAAGAGGATGTCTTTTCAAGGCATAATCAAGATAGGCTATCACAAAACTATGGTGATCAAGTGATACAACTAAAGTCCAATAAGATGCCTAGAGGTCTTGTTACATTAGAGACTATCATCAACAAGGATGATGAAGTTAAGAAGAACAAAGCTGGCCTGGTAGTCCAACAAGAACATTGTTTTGAACTAGAGTTGGAACTAGGTAAGAGTCTACAATTTGGAAAGATAAACACTGAATTGGAAAAGAAAGCTTACACTCAGTTATTCAAAGAATCCAGTGATGTAGTTGCATGGCAATATGAAGACCTCAAATTTTTTGACCCTGCTCTTGCTCAGCACACTATTGAATTAGAGCCTAATGCCAAACAATTGAGGCAAAAGTAAAGGCATGTTAACCCCAAGCTTGAATCACTCATGCATAAAGAAGTACTCAAATTGATAGAAGGTGGTATCATCTACCCCATCAAGCATACTAGTTGGGTTTCCAACCTTGTTCCAGTTAGGAAGAAGAATGGGGAGCTGAGGTTATGTATTGATTTCAGGGATCTTAACAGAGCTTCATTAAAGGACCACCATCTGTTACCCTCTATGGAACAAATCTTACAATGTGTCTCTGGATCTGAGAGATTTTCATTATTGGATGGCTATTCAGGATACAATCAGATCCTATTTAATGAAGAGGATCAATATAAGACTGCATTTACAACCAAGTGGGGAACCATGGCTTATCAAAAGATGCCCTTTGGTTTGTTAAATGCAGGTGCTAAATTTCAAAAGGCAATGGATATGGCCTTTAAAAGCCTTATGTACAAGTTTGTGTTGGTCTACTTGGATGACATAACTATCTATTCAAAGCATGCAGCATATCACATTAAACATTTGGGGTAGATCTTTGAAAGGTGTAGAGAGTTTGGGATATCTCTTAATCCCAAGAAATGTGTGTTTGCAGTTCATGAATGAAAATTATTAGGATATGTAGTATCCAAAGAAGGAATTATAGTGGATCCTGAGAGAATTGTAGCTATCCTAGAGCTACCCCTACCACACCACAAGAAAGGTGTCCAATCTTCATAGGAAAGATTAATTTTTTTAGGAGGTTCTTGCTTAACATTGCAGATTTACTTAAGCCTTTGAAAACCATGCTAAAGAAGAGTTCAAATTTCAGCTGGACTAAAGAAGGAAAAGCTAATTTTTAGGCTATCAAAGAGGCCTTAACAGAAGCCCCTGCTCTGTTAAACCCAAATTGCAGTAAGGATTTTATCCTTTATGCTTATGGTGGTCATGATGCTATATTTGCAATGTTGACTCAAGAAAATTCAGATGGATTGGAGCAACCTATTGCTTTCTTTAGCAAAGGTTTAGAAGAGTATGAATAGAGATACTTTTTTGTAGAGAAACATGTACTTGCTATGGTAAAGAGCCTTAAAAAGTTTAGATATCTATTGACCCATAGCAAGGTACATTTGAAAGTTACTCATCAAAGTGTCAAAGAGTTTTTTCTTTCCAAGGACCTAAATGAGAAAAGAGCTGGTTGGATCACCAAGGTGATGGAATATGACATTGATATTCAAACTACCAAGCTGGTTAAAGGAAGAGGTCTTTGTGAGCATTTGGTAGAAGATGAAGATTCAAAGAAATCAAAAACAATAGATGCATCTCTGGTGGTGCATTCTACAGAAGAACAAGCCAAGGCAGCAAGCTGGTTGCCTAATATGATCAATTACTTGAAGACAAGACAATGTCCTGCAGATCTAGATTCAACAAAAAGAAGGTATTACAGATTACAATCTATTCCTTTTGTGTTGATTGATGAAGTTCTTTTTAGAAAGAATCAAAGTGGTGTCCTTTTAAGATGCATAGATTCAGAAAAGGTAGCAGACATCCTATTTGAGTTTCATGATGGACCTTCTAGAGGTCACTTTTCTCCTAGGACTACTACTTTTAAAATCATGAGGGCTAGATATTATTGGCCATCTATCTTTAAGGATAGTCATGATTATGTCATAAAATGCATCAAGTGTGCCATGTTTGTAGGAAAAGAAAGGCTTGCAACCTTGCCCCTACAACCAGTCAGAACAGAGAAACCTTTCATGAAGTGGGGTATAGACTTCATTGGTATGATCAACCCTCCATCTAGTGCAGGCCATAAATGGATAATCACTGCAACAGATTACTTCACCAGATGGACAGAAGAAATTGCATTAAAAGAGGCCAATGAGAGTGTTGTCTTAAGCTTTTATGATGATATAATTCATAGATTTGGCACTCCAGATTCCATAATCTTAGATAATGCATTAGCATTCACAGGCCTCAAAGTCTTAGAGTGGGTAGTCAAGAATGACATCTATCTGAATACCAGTTCCAATTATTACCCTCAAGGCAATGGCTTAGCTGAATCAACAAATAAGAATTTGATTAAGATAATCAAGAAGACTCTACAGGACAACCAAAGGGATTGGCATACCAAACTGAGGTCTGCCTTATGGTTAGACAAAATTACCCCAAAGAAGATTATTGGTAATTCTCCTTACATGCTAGTATATGGAAAAGAGGCTAAGTTTTCTATTTCAACTGAATTACCAGCTTTGGACTTGGCCACTCAATATGCTCTATTTGAAGAAAGAGATCCCTTGCAGAGCAGATATGCTCAGCTTATGGAGTTAGAATAACTCAGGCACAAGTCAATGCAAGATATGGAGTTCCATCAGATTGAAACAAAGAGAAACTTTGATAAAAGAGCCAGGATCAAAAATTTCAAAGTTGGGGATGTAGTCCTCAAGTGCGATGAGTTCAGATCCAAGCTTGGTAGACATAAAAAATTTGATTCATTTTGGGGTGGACCATTTGTTATAATAGAGTGTAAGGGATCCAATGCTTTCTAGCTATCAAATCTTGAAGGAGTTCCCCAGCCTATCTCAGTGAATGGTTTCCACTTGAAGCCCTGCTTTGAGGTTAATCCCTCTCTGTAAATTCTTGTAAATGCTTTCCTATTCTTCCTATTTTCTAGGTTAGTTTCCTGCTTTTCAAGAAGTGCCTATGCACAAGTTTGTCTCCCTATGTCTAGTTTTGTCTTTCTATCAAGTTTTGTGTTCCTCAGAATGACCCCATGCCCAATGAATTATGTCAAGGCCACTGGTTTTCAATGTCTAGCAGGATGACATCCAACAAAAATCACCAAAATGTTACCCTAATTTCCATATGCATGCAAATTTGGCTAAAAACCATCCCCAGGTCTTTGTTTTTATCCTACTAGGCATCCCTGAAATTTTCATGAATTTATCTCTTGTTTCCTGGCCTCTACAATCTTTTTAACTCTCTGGTCTATAGGTAAAAAAAAAAATTCATAAAACTAGCCATTTGAGCTAAATTACCCTTGCAAACTCTAAGCTCTCATTATATTTTCATGTTACTTTATTAGCAACTTAAGTGTCTTCAAAACCCACGTGCGTAATATTTCCTTTCGGTCGCCAGTTCTCTAAGCTCTCTGGCGGTTACCTTTTTCTCTCGGCAAACTGGCGACTACAGTGTTTCTCCTAGTCAGGAGATAAAATGGCGGTGCCCTAAAGTATTTAGTGACTCTACAAATTTCCTTTTAGTCAGGCATTCACTAACTAAACCCCAGGTTGGACTTTAAACTCAGTGATTCTGTGAAATCCCTTGTTCGCGTATTCTCCAGACTTAACCGAGGTTAAGATTTATATTCAGTGACTGAGCGAGTTTCCTTTGGTCATGTGTTCTTTAAGACTTCTAGGGTTAAGTGATCTAAGTGGGGTCCCAGTTGATGAGATCAATAGTTGTCTTATGATCTAAAGGAATCTGTCAGTGTCTTGCGATCTTGAGACAGTCGTCTGATTAGATGCTGAGTTTCTCAGTGGGTCCACTGCCAGGTGTACATAGTTGGCATTTTCTGATTGGTCCACATGTGAATGATTCATTTCTTGTTAGTGGGACCGGGCTCTTTTGGTGGTCAGAGGTTCTGATAGTCATTGCAGGTAGGTAGATGGATCATGGTGGCTAGATTTTTTATAGGTATAAACATGAAATGGACACACAAGCATAAATATCTGATTAGCTGGGATATTCCATGTGCATTTATGGCCGAATTTGATAGGTTTAGGGTTTGATTATTATATGAAAAATTATGTAAACCCTTATTAGATTTTTTGCTCTTGCCTGCATGCAAGAGGAGATGTATATATTGTTTTTTGAGAGCTTTGGAGCTCAGAGTTCACATTTTGTAAAGAGAAAAAATATCTTTTCTTAGAAGGCTATCTGTGACATTTTTTTGTCCTCTGGTTTTTTACATTCTGTAACCTCCCATTAATAATTCAGATATTGAAGGTTTTTTTTGTGACATTCTTCATGTCCCTATGCCTTCTTGTGTGAGTTATTTCTTAATGAATTCAATATTTACATGCTTCTCAGTGATATCTTAGGATTCTTGATCCCTCTTTCTTTCTATAAATTTGTGTATCATTGTGGATGATTTGATGTGAGTGCTTTTGTGGGTATACTTCAACCCCTTAAATATTTTGTCTCATTCCTATACCTAGTTACAGAGGTGAATGTTTGTTTGCAGGTCATAGATTGCTGTCTAATTCCAAGGGGTGTTATTGTTTGTGAAAGAATCTCTCTTTTCCTGAATAACTCTTTTATCTACAAACCCTTCTATGAAGTACTTATGCAAACCTATTTAGTGAGTGTGATCACCTAGGCCTAAGTCTATTCATTGATTTCATCTTTTATACTGTAATTCATACCATATTTTCGGTGTATCACCTAGTAGGATAGTTTTCTTTCAGTCATTTCCCTTTCAAGAATTCCTTATATCCCTTTCCCTCAAAAGATTTACTTTTATGTCAAGAAAAAAATTAAGGTGATTATCTAAGAGGAACCAGCCTAGAACTTAGAGGTCTCATCTTAGTTAGCATAGGTCCCACAACCTAGAGATGATTCCCATGTTATACTAGGTTATCAAGACTATGAGAGCTTGAGATAAGGGTGCAAACTTAGTGTATAACATAGCCCATTGCACCTACCCAAGTACCCCCATTTACCCCTATTCCCACCATATTGGCCCCCCAAGCTAATACTAGTGGCCAAGAGGTAACAGCTAGTTTCTCTCAAGAGTTACAAGAGATAAAGAATAGCCAACAGAGCAGTCAGCAAAAAATGAAAAATTTGTTGAAAACCTTGACTAAAGAGGTCACAAATTTGAACAAGCAGGGTCAAGGAATCAGATCACCCTTTCAGCCACAAGGCCAAGGTCCTAATCAACAATATCATAATCAAGGACAACCTTATCAACAAAATAGGCCACCATACCAAAGAGGGTATCAAGGACAAAGACAAAGTTTCAATCAGAGACCATTCCAACCATATAACCATGCACCTCTAAATTTTGCAAATCCAGTGAGGGATATGGTTCCTAGTCAAAACAATATGGCTATGGATAATGAATGGTGTTTTCCTTGTAATCAACCTCACAATCAAGCTACATATTCAAATGCATGGATGAACCAAGCCCTAATTTTTTAGAATGCCTCACAAGCTCAATTAGAGGCTTCATCCAGTGGCTCAGTTCCTTAACAAGAATCACAAGAGAATGAGACTGCTCTCTTTAATTGGGAGCAGCCTGACTTCAATGGGGTCAATGATTAAGTTGCTTTTGTTTCCTCTACAAGAGCAAAAAGGAGAGCTCAAGACATGGAGAGGGAAGATTCTAATGCCAAAGACACTGCATCTATAGAGCTAGTACAACAAGCTACTCCCATCACAACTAAGGAGACTCATGCCATTACAAGTAAAGAGGTTCAAACTTTCAAAGAAGTGGTGCCCATTCTGGTGAAGGCACAACAAAGAGTACACACTGTGACACCTTTCATTATTGTAGACAACATGAAGAAGGTAAATGTCACCATGTCCATGTGGGACTCTTTGGCTCTTCCAGGACAGTCTGAAATTTTGAAGAAGGCCATGACTGGAGTAACAACTCCTCAACCTGCAAAAGAAGCTGTAAAGACAGTGTTGGTTAACACTGATCAAGAAAAGGAGGCTCCAAGTAGCAACTCTGATGAAGGGTGCTCCCCTTAATACCACAAACACATAACAGAAATAGAGAAACAACAACAATATGCAAGAACAGAAAATTGGCTTCTTATTATCTCCACAAATGTGGAATTACAAACTTTCAGAATTACAATATGCAAAGCCACATGGGCATTCCCTTACAATATTTTGTAGGACAAAGCCTCGAACTATTACCCAGATCTATTACCCAGACTATTCTGAACTACCTAAAACAATAATACAGCCTTCCTTATATAGGCAATTTTCCACCGCCTGGAAGGTTCCAGAATTTTAGCCAATAAGGCCGACCAAAGTTAGAATTATTTTATTTTACATTTTATTACATCATAGTTGGCTCAAGATAACCTTTGAAACCCGAACAGAAATTTTGAAGAAAATTATTTTCTACCATTTCGGGTGGCCCAACTTTCGAAGACCATAAGTCATCACCAGTTGACCCGATCGGCTATTATAACCCCATTTCGGAAATGCCACGAAGCACTCTACAGGCTTGACTAGCACAAGCGCTCGTCACCCAAATTTTCAACCTCATCCGGGGCCTCTAAAGCCTTCAAAACTGAGTTCAAAGTTTCTGTACCCTGCTGCCAATACCGAAAATCTTCAATATCTTCCAATATACACTTGATCTGGCAATGAAACTTTACTGGCAGGCTTATATGACCAAAATGAAGCTCCAAGAAAGAAATCAGATCATTTTGAGCACATACGAAAATTACCAAAAATAGTAACTTTCCATAAATAGTAGCTCTGCACAAAATAGCCCTTATTGAATATAAAAAAAAAATAGAAATATTTTTGGGTGATGCAAGATTGCTCTTACACCCAGGATGCTCCTGCATCAGACACCCAGGGTAATTTGAGAAGTGACCCTGTCACGACTCAGGTGTGCAGAGGAAAACCAAGACGGCTAACCTCCTCCTTTGTCAGCCATGATGAATCTTCAACAGGTCATCCTTTCCACTTGATCAGATATTCTTCATATGTCCTGTTCCTTGTGCTTCTACCAACACGACTGTCCAGTATATCTTCGATCTCCTTAGTGTCTAAACTAGTTGCTGGAATACTCCACTGTGCTGTTGTGATCTCATCTTCAACACCTCCTTCATGATACTCTGTCAGATCTGAAATGTTAAAAATTGATGAAATATTTAGCTAGTAGGCAATTCTACCTCATATGCATTTCCTGAATCATGTTTCTTCAGTATCCTACATGGTCCAAACTTCTTCATTTTCAGCTTGTTATACGTACCAACTAGAAACCGCTCCTTCCGTAAATGAACCATGACTTCATCACCAACCTGAAATTCCTTATACCTCTTTTTCTCATCTGCCTTAGCCTTATACTATGCGTTCATCTTGGTAATATGCTTCCTCACCTCTTCATGGATGTTCTTTAAGTGTTCTGCAAAATCTTCAGCTTCAGCACTACTTGTTTCCCCTTTATCTATCTTCCTTAATTCAGATGCATTTCTTGGACTACTTCCATATACAATCTGGAATGGTGATTTACCAGTGCTCCTGTTGACAGAATTATTGTATGCAAATTTCGCCTGTGGTAAAATCAAATCCCATCCTGTTGGCTTATCTCCAACCAAACATCTCAGCAAATTTCCCAAACTCCTATTCACCACCTCTGTCTGTCCATCAGTCTGTGGATGATGTGATGAACTGAACTTCAAATCTGTCTTCAACTTCTTCCACAATGTCCGCCAAAAATATCCAACAAACTTAGTATCTCGATCTGAAACTATGGTCTTTGGCAAGCCATGTAGTCTCACCACTTCTCTGAAAAATAATTCTGCTACATGAACAGCATCATTAGTCTTCTTGCAAGGAATGAAATGTGTCATCTTTGAAAATCTGTCAACCACCACAAAAATTGAATCATGTCCCCGTTGAGTCCTCGGTAAACCAAGAACAAAGTCCATACTGATATCCTCCCAAGGCTTCTCTGGTACGGGTAATGGCTGATACAACCCTGTATTCTGCTTCACTCCTTTCACCATCTGACATACTCTACAACTCTGTACAAACGTCTTCACATCTTGCTGCAACTGTGGCCAATAATAATTCTCACTAACCAGACCAAGGGTTTTATCATGACCAAAATGTCCAGCCAATCCTCCACTATGCTTCTCCTTGATGAGATTCTCCCTCATAGAACTTCGTGGAATGCACAACTGATTCCCTCTGAATAGCATATCATCCTGGATGATGAAATCCAACCATTTTGTCCTGTCTAGAGTAACAGGTTCTACACAAGCTTTCCAAGCTTCACCAAAATCAGGATCCTCTGGATATAAATTTTTGAGTTCCTTGAACCCAACCACTTCAATTTGCATTTCTGTCAGCAATAGCTGCCTTCTGCTAAGAGCATCTGCAACCCTATTAAACTTTCCACTCCTGTGTTTCAAAACAAATATATAACTCTGCAAAAACTCAACCCATTTCAAATACCTTTGATTCAGTTTTCCTTGACTATTCAAATATTGCAAAGCTTAATGATCAGTATACAAAACAAACTCCTTAGGAAGCAGATAATGTCTCCACTTCTTTAATGCCTGAACTATAGCATAAAATTCTTGATCATAAACAGAATATTTCCTCTTGGCATCATTTAACTTCTCACTGAACTAAGCAACACGTTTACCTTCTTGGCTCATAACAACTCCTATTGCAGTACCACTAGCATCACAATCTACTTGAAACACCTTATTAAAATCTGGAAGTGCTAAAATGGGTTGTTCTGTAACTTTTTGTTTCAACAATTGAAAACTATTTTCTGCCCTATTAGTCCACTTAAACTCTTTTCTATCCCCTCTCATTGTTTCAGTCAAGGGTTCACAAATACTACTAAAATTTCTGATAAACTTTCTGTAAAAGCTAGCTAGACCATGAAAAGATCTTACCTCAGTAGCACTCCTTGGAGTAGGCCATTCAAGGATAGCCTGTACCTTCTCTGGGTCCATTTTTAGACCTTCTGCTGAAACTACAAATCCCAAATACACTAACTCTTTCTTCACAAAACTGCACTTCTTAAATTAATCAACAATTTCTCTTCTCTCAACTTCTCAAATACCATACGAATATGCATCATATGCTCATCCAATGTCTTACTAGAGATCAAAATATCATCTAGGTAAACAATGACAAACTTACCCAGAAATTCTTTCAGAACCTCGTTCATGAGCCGCATGAAAGTGCTTGGTGCATTGGTTAGCCCAAAAGGCATGACTAACCACTCATACAGTCCTTCCTTTGTCTTGAAGGTAGTCTTCCATTCATCTCCTTCTCTTATCCGAATCTGATGATATCCACTTTTCAAATCTATCTTTGAGAAATACACAGCTCCACTCAAACAGTCCATAATATCATCCATTCATGGCAATGGAAACCTGTACTTGATTGTGATCTTGTTTATTGCCCTAGAATCTGTACACATCCTCCATTCTCCATTATTCTTTGGTGCTAATACTGCTGGTACAGCATAGGGACTCAGACTCTCATGGATCAATCCTTTCTGTAACAGTTCATGTACTTGTCTGTTCAACTCCTCACTTTCTACAAGTGTCATTCTGTGTGCTGCCTTATTCGGCAAACTCGCTCATGGGATCAAGTCCATCTGATGACTGATCTTCCTGACTGGTGGTAATCCATCAGGCACGTTATCGGATACAATATCCTGAAACTCATTCAACAAATCTGCAACTTCTACAGGAACATCTTCTACTTCCTCTTTACTAGCTTTTGGAATTAAAACAAAACACACATGCTCATGCCTCATACCATCTAGGAAATTTCTTCCATCAACAAAAGTTATCCTTGCATTACCACATACCTTTTCTTCAGTCTCCTTCAATGGTTTTAGCTTATGTCACACTCCATCCTTTGTCAGGGAATAGGTATTCGCACGACCATCATGTACAGCACATCTATCAAACTACCATGGTCTACCCAAAAACATATGACATGCATCCATAGATATGATATCACACAATACCTCATCTTGGTATCCGCCAATCTTGAACTTCACCAGGCATTGTTCATTGACCATGACCTTGTGGTCATCCTGTACCCAGGCAATCCGATATGGATGTGGGTGTTTCTGTCTCTTGAGCTTCAACTTTGTCACCATCTCTTCCGACACTAAATTGTCAGTGCTTCCACTATCAATAATCACATCACAACATTTACCTTCACACTTGCACCTGGTGCTAAACAGGCTCCTCCTTTGCTCAGGTTCATTCTCACCACTCAACAGGACTATTCTGTTAATCAACATTTCTCCTCTTTCAGCATCTTCAGAATTTGATGATCTGGCATCTTCATCTACATGTGCAACTCTAGCCTGGCCTTCATTTCTCCTGTCTGTTCTGCCTTGGCGCTGAGGACATTCAAATGCCCTATGACCTTCTTCTCCACAGTGAAAACATGTTCCACGGAAGCCACCTCTTCCAGATCCTTGTCCTCTTCCTCTTCCTCTCTGATCTCTATTATTCTGATCCTGAAAGCGATTGGAATTATTTCTTCGCTGATTCTGACTACTACTGGCCTCATCCTTCTTTTTTGGATCTTCATTTCAGCCACCATATGACCATCCACCAGATCGTCCACCGCGACCTCTTCCGTTTTGTCTGCTCTCAAACTTCTTGTTCAGCTTTTCCTCTACTTTTAGGGCAAACTGGTATGCCTCTTCAATACTGTTCATTCGAACCAGATTCAGCTCCTCCTGAATGCTTGGCCTTAACCCATTAAGGTATCGGGCAACTTTCTCCTTATCAGCTTTTGCGTGGCCTGTTCTGATGAGAAGTCGATAGAACTCCTCTGTATACTCCTGAACAGATCTTCCTACTTGCTTCAAACTCTGCATTTTCTTCAGTAGGTCAAGCTCATAATCAACAGGAATGAACTGTCACTTCAATTTATCCACCATCCGATCCCATCTCGTGATTTTCTCCTTTCCCCTTCTATTTCGCTCCAACTGAATCTCTTGCCACCATATCTTCGCATGACCTTTCAGTCTGGCTTTCGCAAATTTGACCCTATCAGGGTCCTCAAGATCTTCATACTCAAAATATTACTCACATTCATTGATCCAGTCGATCAATTCTTCTGGGTTAAGATTTCTAGAAAATGTAGGAACCTCAATCTTAGGTCTTTTCCCAATCTTAGAAATGGCCCGAAAAAGTCTTTCTTCCTCCTGGTTCACAATTTTGACTTCTCCTTCTTGATATTCTTCTTCGGCTTCATCCTCGCTTTCGTCTCTGACATTAAGATTCATTCCTCTGCGAATCTCTTCTTGCAATGCTCGCACTTGTCTCTGCAGCTCACTAACCTCAGGTGTTACAACACTAGCTCTTCTGCCACGTTCCCTTCGTGGAGGCATTTTCGCGATGCGCGCGGAAACCCTAGCCACGGTTCTGGTGCAAACTGCCTCACGGTCGGTGATCTGTTTACACACTCAAGAACTCCTGCTCTGATACCACTTGATGAAGGGTGCTCCCCTTAATACCACAAACACATAACAGAAATAGAGAAACAACAACAATATGCAAGAACAGAAAATTGGCTTCTTATTATCTCCACAAATGTGAAATTACAAACTTTTAGAATTACAATATGCAAAGCCACATGGGCATTCCCTTACAATACTCTGTAGGACAAAGCCTTGAACTATTACCCAGATCTATTACCCAGACTATTCTGAACTGCATAAGACAATAATACAACCTTCCTTATATAGGCAATTTTCCACCGCCTGGAAGGTTCCAGAATTTTAGCCAATAAGGCCGACCAAAGTTAGAATTATTTTATTTTACATTTTATTACATCATAGTCGGCTCAAGATAACTTTTGAAACCCGAACAAAAATTTTGAAAAAAATTATTTTCCGCCATTTCGGGTGGCCCAACTTCCGAACACCATAAGTCATCACTAGTTGACCCGATCGGCTATTATAATCCCATTTTAGAAACACCACGAAGCGCTCTACAGGCTTGACCGGCGCAAGTGCCCGTCACCCAAATTTTTGACCTCATCCGGGGCCTCTAAAGCCTTCAAAATTGAGTTCAAAGTTTCTGTACCCTGCTGCCAATACCGAAAATCTTCAATATCTTCCAATATACACTTGATCTGGCAATGAAACTTTACTGGCAGGCTTATATGACCAAAATGAACCTCCAAGAAAGAAATCAGATCATTTTGAGCACATACGAAAATTACCAAAAATAGTAACTTTCCATAATTGGCAGCTCTGCACAAAATAGCCCTTATTGAATATAAAAAAAAAATAGAAATATTTTTGGGTGATGCAAGATTGCTCTTACACCCAGGATGCTCCTACATCAAACTCTAAGGCCAATGCCATGCAAGGTAGGAATTCAAAGCCACCTCTCTTTTATGTATCTTTAATCATTGTAAAATCTCTAGGGCATAATTGTATGGTAGATAGTGGAGCTACTAGCACTGTAATGCCCAAGAAGGTAGTTGACCAATTAGGACTGAAATATGAACCCTTCCAAAAGAAGGTTACCCAACTTGATGGATCCTCAGTCAATACTATAGGTGTGGCCAAGGATACCAGTCTAATCCTACATGCTAGTCCTAGCTTCTCCATCATTCTTGATATATATATCATAGATCTCCCGACATTATTTGCTATATGTCTGTCAAGAGAGTTTACAGCCAAGATCGGAGGTTACCTATCTTCTGACTGGTCTCGCATGTTATTTCATACAAGATATGGGACCAAGGTCACCATCAAGTCAGAATGATTAGCAGCAGACCATATAGAACCATATGTGTCTAATACCATCAATGTAAATTGCCCCATATTTGATGACAGCGACCTCCAAACTATTAGTGAAGCAAGCACAAAAATAGAAAGTATCCCTGATATTTTACTAGATGAAAGAAATTTAGTGGCCCAAGAAAATCTTGTTTGGGATTTTGGTTTGGGATGTTATTTAATACAAGAAAGTGGATCCATAGAGCCAACCCTTTTCAAAGAAGACACTGATTCAGAGGATTAGAGCAATCAGGTTTGGGAAGTATTTTTTGATGGTGCTAGAAGTAGAAATGGTTCTGGTGGTGGTGTTATGCTAGTGTCGCCAAAAGGAGAAAGGTATTACACTACCTTTAGATTTAGTTTCTCCTACACTAGCAACACTGCAGAGTATGAAAGTCTAGTCAATGGACTAGAATGGGCTAGAAAAAGAGGGCTTAAGGCCTTAAAATTTTATGGTGATAGTGAGTTAGTTGTCAACCAAGTAAGAGGGATAAGTGAAACCAAAAATGACACTTTGAAAGCATACAAACATAGAGTTTGGGATGCAATTGAAGACTTTTGTGCTTTCAATATTGTTGCTATCCGTAGGAAGCTAAATCAAAATGCAGACAGATTAGCTGTTGTTGGATCTCAGTATGACATTACAAATAGCATTTCAAAAGGAATAGATCAACAACATATCAAATTTATTGTCAGACCCTCTATCCCTAATAATGATGTCAATTGGCAGGTGTTTGACAATGAAGAACAAAGTCTGCAGTTCTTGTTTGAAGAAGATGTTTTTTCAGAGCATAATCAAGACAGGCTATCACAAAATTATGGTGATCAAGTGATACAACTTAAGTCTAATAAGATGCCTAGAGGTCTTGTTACCCTGGAGACTATCTTCAACAAGGATGATGAAGTTAAGAAGAGAAAAGCTGGCCTGGTAGTCCAACAAGAACATTGTGTTGAATTACAGTTGGAGCCAGGTAAGAGCTTACAATTTGGAAAAGCAAACACTGAATTGGAAAAGCAAGCTTATACCCAATTATTCAAAGAATTAAGTGATGTTTTTGCATGGTGATATGAAGACCTTAAAGGTTTTGATCCTGCCCTTGCTCAGCACACTATTGAATTAGAGCCTAATGCCAAACCAGTGAGGCAAAAGCAAAGGCCTGTTAATCCAAAGCTTGAGCCACTTATGCACAAAGAAGTGCTCAAATTGATAGAAAGTGGTATCATCTACCCCATCAAGCATACTAGTTGGGTTTCCAAACTTGTTCCTATCAGGAAGAAGAATGGGGAATTGAGGTTATGTGTTGACTTCAGAGATCTTAATAGGGCCTCATTAAAAGACCTCCATCCATTACCCTCAATGGAACAAATTCTACAATGTGTCTCTAGATCCGAGAGATTTTCATTATTGGATGGCTATTCTGGATACAATCAAACCCTAGTAAATGAAGAGGATCAATATAAGACTGAATTTACAACTAAGTGGGGAACCATGGCTTATCAAAAGATGCCCTATGATTTGTCAAATGCAGGTGCTACATTTCAAAAGGCAATGGATATGGCCTTTAAAAGCCTCATGTACAAGTTTTTGTTGGTTTACTTAGATGACATAACTGTCTATTCTAAGCATGTAGTAGATCACATCAAACATTTGAGGAAGATATTTGAAAGGTGTAGAGAGTTTGAGATATCTCTCAATCCCAAGATATGTGTGTTTGCAGTTCATGAAGAAAAATTATTGGGATATGTAGTATCCAAAGAAGGGATCACAGTAGATCCTGAGAGAATTGTTGCTATCTTTCATAGGAAAGATTAACTTTGTTAGGAGGTTCTTGCCTAACATTGTAGATTTACTCAAACCCTTGACGACCATGTTATAGAAGAATTTAGCTTTCAGTTGGACCAAAGAAGGGAAAGTCAATTTCCAAGCTATCAAGGAAGCCTTAACAGAGGCTCCTGCTCTCTGAAACCCAAATTTCAATAAGGATTTTATCCTTTATGCTTATGGGGGTCAGGATGCCATATCTGCAATGTTGACTCAAGAAAATTTAGGAGGATTGGAGCAGCCTATTTCTTTCTTTAGCAAAGGTTTATAGGACTATGAACAAAGATACTCTTTTGTAGAAAAACATGTACTTGTTGTGGTAAAGAGCCTTAAAAAGTTCAGATATCTATTGACCCATAGCAAGGTACACTTGAAAGTTACTCATCCAAGTGTCAAAGAATTTTTGCTTTCCAAGGACCTAAATGAGAAGAGAGCTGGTTGGATCACCAGGGTGATGGAATATGACATAGATATTCAAACTACCAAGCTGGTTAGAGGAAGAGGTCTTTGTGAACATTTGGCAAGGGATGAAAGTTCAAAGAAATCAAAGCAAATAGATGCATCTCTAGTGGTGCATTCTACAAAAGAACAAGCCAAGGCAACAAGTTGGTTGCCTAACATGATTCATTATTTGAAGACAGGATAATGTCCTACAGGTTTGGATTCAGCAAAAAGAAGGTATTATAGGTTACAATCTGTTCCTTTTGTGCTGATAGATGAAGTTCTTTTCAGAAAGGATCACAGTGGTGTCTTTTTAAGATGCATAGATTCAGAAAAGATAGCAGACATCCTATTTGAGTTTCATGATGGACCTTTTGGACGTCACTTTTCTCCTAGGACTACTGCTTTTAAAATCATGAGGGTCGGATACTATTGACCATCTATCTTTAAGGATAGTCATGATTATGTGAGAATATGCATCAAGTGTGCCATGTTTGCAGGAAAAGAAAGGCTTGCAGCCTTTCCCCTATAGCCAATCAGAATAGAGCAACCTTTCATGAAATGGGGCATAGACTTTATTGGTGTGATTAATCTTCTATCTAGTGTAGGACACAAGTGGATAATCACTGCAACAGATTATTTCACTAGATGGACAGAGGTAGTTGCATTGAAAGAATCAAATGAGAGTGTTGTATTAAGTATTTATGATGATATAATTCACAGATTCGATACTCCTGATTCCATCATCTCAAATAATGCATTGGCATTCATAGGCCTCAAAGTCTCAGAGTGGGTAGTCAAGAATGGCATCTATCTGAATACCAGTTCAAACTATTACCCTCAAGGCATTGGCTTGGCTGAATCAACAAATAAGGACTTGATTAGGATAATCAAGAAGACTCTGCAAGACAACCAGAGCGATTGGCATACTAAACTCAAGTCTACCTTATGGTTAGACAGAATCACCCCAAAGAAGATCATTGGGAATTCTCCTTATGTGTTAGTGTATGGTAGAGAGGCCAAGTTGTCTATCTTAGTTGAATTTCTAGCTCTGGACATGGCTACTCAGTATGCCCTATTTGAAGAAGGAGATCCCTTGCAGATCAGACATGCTTAGTTGATGGAATTGGAAGAACTCAGAGACAAATCAATGCAGGATATGGAATTCCATTAGATCCAAACAAAGAAAAGCTTTGATAAAAGAGCCAGGATCAAAAACTTCAAGGTTGGCGATGTAGTCCTCAAGTGGGATGAGTTCAGATCCAATCCTGGTAGACATACAAAATTTGATTCATTTTGGAGTGGACCATTTGTTATAATAGAGTGCAAAGGATCTAATGATTTCCAGCTATCAACTCTTGAAGGAGTTCCCTTGCCTGTATCAGCGAATGAATTCCACTTGAAGCCCTTCTTTGAGGTTAATCCCTCTCTGTAAATTCTTGTAAATATGTTTTTATGCTTTCTTTCCCTATTTTCTAGGTTAGTTTCTTGCTTTCCACGAAGTGCTTGTGCACAAGTTTGTCTCTCTGGTCTCAGTTTATCTCTGTTAAAGTTTTTTGTTCCTGTAGTGACCTCATGCCCAATGGATTGTTTTAAGGCCACTGGTTGCTCATGTCTAGTAGGCTGACATCTAGTAGAAATTGCCAAAATGTTACCACAATTTTCCTATTCTATACAAATTTGGCTAAAATCTATCCCCAGGTCCATGTTTTAACCCTGCCAAGCATCCTTGAAAATTTCATGGCTTTATGACTTTTCTTCTGGCCTTTGCAAAATTCTAAAGTTCCCTGGTCTGCAGTCATAAAAATTCATAAAACTAGCCGTTATAAGCAAAAACCCTAAAAAACCCTAAGGCCCTATTCTAATTTGTAGTTTACTTTATCGACCACTTAAGTCCCTTCATTTCACATGTGCATTTTAAAATCCTTCAGTCGCCAAATCTCTGATTCCCGGCGGTCAACCCCTTAACACTTAGTGATTTGGTGAGCGGTTACCGTTTCGGTTGGCCGTCTTGGTTGAGCGGCCAAATCAAGATTCTAGAAAAGACGGTTGTCGCATGATCTCATGGCCTCAAAATATTCCATGAGATCTTGCAACAATCATCGATCTTCCCACTTGCAGAGTTCATTTGTCAGTGGGTCCTACCACGTAGTCTGAGTTGTGCATTTGTGATTGATCAGGGTTGGTGATGTGGTGCCATGTCAACACAAGCCCGGCGGGTTGTCAGTCGATGGTGACCTAACGGCTGACACATGGTCTAAAGGAATTTTTATGACACATGTGACCATGCAACATCCATTCATCTTACTTTATCTTTGGGCTCTGTCATGTGGGTCCTCGGTCTCTGACGTGCTCATTCTTCATTGGTTGGTCAAACGACAGCTGGGCTCTATTGGTAGGACCATGTTAGAGTATCTGCAGGGATGTTAGTAGTATGAAGATCTACGGTTGTCGCTTGATCACAAGGGATCTTCCAAGCCCTTGCAATCTTGTGACAACCGTCCGATGCTCTTTCTACAAGTTGTGGGTCCAATTCTGTCAGAAGTGTTGATTTGCTCATGTTTCATTGGTTGCTAACTTCCAGGTGGTAGTTGACCTATCAAAGGGGGAAGTTTAGGCTATTTTTTGAGTGCATGGCAACCATTCATCTGCTGGGAGGGGTTTCTCATCGACGGTGATGTTTTAAATTTTCCACTATCCATTATATTTCAAAAATTCAAATTATTTCTGTTGGTTTTGCTAGGGTTTGGCGTTCTTTCGGCCATGCACGACATCAGGTAGCTCAGGAATTTAATTCTTAGGACATTTGTGGGTGGGGAAGTCAATGGAGGTGACTGTTGGCCTGTGTCTGCAGGGTCCTTTGCCACGTTTTCACACCAGGAGACACTAGAAAGAGTTGGCACCACCTTTTGCCAGTGTTATTATTGAAAATATAGATATCTTCCAAATCAGATTTGTGAGCCTTCATGGCTTAGTGGAGTTGCAGGGGGGTAGTTGAGTGGAGGTTGATGTGTCTATAGGTGATCTCAGTACTGGATGGATGCATGCAAAGAAAAGATATGATTTGATCACCAGTGTTCTCAGAGATTTTGATTAGTCATCAGTGTACCTAGTGTTTGATGTTGTATTGTTGTACCTATGTAGCCCTAGTTAGGTTAGTTTTTGACTCCTGCCTGCGTGCAGTGAGATGTATATAGTTCTTTTTTGGAGCCTTAGTGCTCAGAGTTGGACAATTGAGCTCAATGCTGGTCAAAAGTAGCGATAATACACTTATGAGATATTTATCGTGAAGATAAGGGGTTGTCATGACCCTCTTATCAAATAAAATGTTATCTAGGTTATTAATTTAAAATGAATAATTTAAATAGATAAATAAAATTCTAAATCTTTTTTATATATTAATTATCAATATTCCTTTATTTAAAATTAAAAAGCCTAACATTGAATTAAGCTAACAAATTTATAATTTATAATAATAAATAATAACCCAAAACTCAAAATAATAACTATACCACTAAAATAACTTCATATTTTTTTAGATGATATAAACAATCTAAATTACACCTAAATTTAGTTCCAAAATCCATTGTAAATTAATTACAAGCTATATAAGAGTAACAATGATCTAATACATTGAATTTGTTAATTTTATTAAATAAACTTAATAAAAATATCTACAGAACTCTTATCATAAAAGTCATTTTGAACTAAAATAAATTAACCTATAAATATAAATTAGATAATCTTAAATAAACAATATTTAAACTTTTAATACAACTAAAATCTAATAATACAAACCTATTTAATAAGCTTATATTAAAACAATTTTAAACATAAAGAAAACTACTTTATACTTTCTAAACATCATAAAAAATAATATAAATGAAATGCTTTCATTTTTAACTAACTCTATCCTAAACTAATTAATAATTTAGTCTATCATTATTTTCCAATCAAATATGCTGGGCTGTCACCTCCAAACCCTATGCGCAAAGCCAAGCGTGAGCGGAGGAGGGCGGAGCTTGGGTGGCGGAACAGAGGAGGGGCCGAGATGGGGAAGCGACATCGATGACAGTGGCGGCGGTGGTGAGGGTCACGCTTACGCGTGAGCAATGCTCACAATGGCGACGACGGAGGTGCTGCGATGTCAGAGGCGGCGGTGTTTTTGATGTCGGGCGGAGGTAAAAAAATAGCGGTGGGGGAATCCAGGCGACGGTGGCCGGGAGGAGGGAACGGGCGGTGGAGTGGGGGGCTGGGAGCTCACGGCGTGAGAGCCGCCACACCACCACTGCAACACAGTGGTCACGTGAGGCTCGGCACCGCTGGCCTCCGCCCACCTGCTACCACATGGAGGACGACGTTAGGGCATTGCCCGCCTTGCCTTCCTAAATTTCTTTTAAGAAAAAAACCAAACAGCGCTATGCGCTTAAAGTTTTTAAATTAATTTTTTTTTAAACAAGATAACTTTAATTAATTTAATTTATTTATTTACATTTATATACTATATCAAAATAAATAAAGATAATAAAATTGTTTTTTATTGACTGGTAAGAAAATTTCTTGAAAACTAAAATAGCTGATATAAAGCCAATTTTTTTTATAATAAAATTTACATTTTTGCATTCCATAATTCATGCTAAACATATTGGTGAAATCAAAATTTGATTTCAAGCATTTTTTTGTTTTGAATAAATTTTAAAATTATTTCTAAGCACATAGGTTATTTAGAAACAAATTTTACATTCAAAATAGATTGATTTAATAACCAATGTACAAGGTAAATTTGCAACAATGTAAAATTACGATATATATCATTTAAACCATGATATTAAGATATAACCTTTTTATTTCGTTATTGAATCTTAATTGCAAGCAAATTTAAATGACAAATAAATTCACATATTACTCGAATTTGCTAAATAATTTACAGATACATTTTAATGGATGTCTCATGTTTTATTCTCCCTATTGAGTTGAATACTCACAAGGCATTAATTCCTTCAAGGAAATTTATCAATGTAATATTTCAAATAAATGTTAAGTTTACAATGGAATCTTAGATTCTTGATTCCATAATTTCACTAATACTTGCAATCTAATTTTGCGACAAAAATTTTCATACTGAAATTTCTTAAGTCCATATTCCCACAAGCCTTGCATCACTGGGTACCTGTATATGCAAGGTTGACCACAGTGACTCACCTCCCAACCTAGGCCATTTCATGGCCACCCCTGAGCTAGGGGATCCAATAAGGAACGGAATACAAATAGGTACACATGCATGAAGGAAGAAATAAAATATGAAAACACTCAACATAATTCCCAACAGGGTATAACAATAGGAAGGTCTCCTAGAGGCCTTTCTAAAAATGGGGTAGAGGTGGACTACCAGGTGGAGAAGCCATAGTACAATACATATTACCCAAGCTACACATGGACTTGGGATGACCATCTTCAAGAAGATTCAGTCCTAACTCCTTATGCCCCCCTAAATGCCCGGAGGCCATACTTGGCATCATGGGTATCATGGAACCCCATGTTTATCACTCCATGCATGGGAGACTCTGCACAACCTAGGTCTACTACCTTTTACCCCCTTCAAGTTTACTCCACTCTCCCTAGGGTGAGTAAGCCTTGAAGAAATCAACTTGAAAATAACTAGAAATTTAGATAGGACTCCATTAATGGAGTTTCAAGCTCAAGAACATCAAGAAATAAGAAATCTACTCTAAAGAAGACCAACCTTACTCCAAAGCTAAGGTGGATTGTGATTTTGAGAAGAGCTTTCCTTCCCAGTTCTTTCCTCCAAAAGGCTTCCTCAAATTTTGAATTTGTCTCTAGAAATAGAGACTGGGTGAACACCCAACTCCCCCTAAAACCTTCTCTAAATAGGCAAACCTCCTAAAAAGTAGGGGCCAATCAGAAGAGGGAAAGAAACTTCCATTTTCTTCTTCTCACTTGCCTTACTTCACAATAAATGGAGTTGAATGCAAGTTTGGGAAGAAGAGAGAGGTTAACCAAAACCTCACAACTCTTCAATCTCGTGCAAAATGAAAACCTTGACTTTAGAGGGGTCATTAATGAGTTTTAAGGCTCTTAAGGGGTTGAAAATTACCCCTAACCCCTAAGGTATCAACCTGGGTAGCTAAAAATGATCCCAGTTAGCCTATGGGAGCCCAAAAGACCCTCCTAAACTCCACCCAAAGTTTATGCACAGATTTCTGGTCTTGGTTGACTTCTAGAAACTTCCCAACCCAAGGTTAGTTGATCCTACTCTAAGGTTACACCCTAGTCAAGCCCTTGACCCAAAAAATAATAAAATACTTAACCATGCCAACACTTAAGCCACAATTTGCCAAATTTGGCACATTTAAATAAAACAATAGACATGGTTAAATCACATAGACATTAACTAATTTAATCACACACATGCAAACCACATTTATGAATAAAATACTATACAACGAGGTCCACGTTTCTTTATATAAAGAGGACCTTGGTATGCACAGTACAAACATAGGTTCCAGTACGGGATCCCTGCATTTAGATCCATGGTCAACTTATCCTGCACACTCATTGCACACATCAGTAGGTCCAATAAACATGATATAAACATAATACATCAATACTGCATGGTTTAAAACTACGTTTGTAAATCAATCAACTAAGCATAACTTCAGTTTCCTAAACCAAATTTTCATCACAATAGTTTTAAAACATCATATAACATCATATGCAACATAATCGTAACTAAAACTAAAACATAACATGTAGTATCTTGAGTGTTCCCTGATTACATAATCAGGTACCAAACATATAAAATAGGATTCAACAGATCCTCAAATACATAGGTGTCCAAGTAGTCTAGTATGTTTGTGAAATAAGTATTGAAAGCATGGAAAACATAATGGTAATAGTATGACTATCTGGTAGGTCTCAGATCCACCCCCTCTAGGCATGAACCTCCTCCTGGAGTTCATCAAAGAGGTGAGGATATTGTGACCTCATCTATGCTGCATCCTCCCATAAAATTATGATCTCGTCATAACAATCCCACTGGACCCTAACCTGGTCCAGCACCCTACCTCAAAGTGCCAGGGTCCATCAGGCTAAAATATGAATGGGCTCTAGTGCCAGCTGTCCATCCGACTCTACCTGCAAAGCATCCCAATCTATCACATGAGACTCATCCTAAACATACTTCCACAAAACTGAAACATGAAACACATCATGGATGAGTGACAGACTAGGTGGCAAAGCTAAATGGTAAGTAGCTAGTCCTATCCTCTCAAGGATCTCAAAAGTTCAAACAAAATGAGGTGCTAGCTTAGAGCCCTTGCCAAAATGGATTGGACTCTTACGCGGCCACACTCTCAAAAAGACCCTGTCTCCTACTAAGTAAGCTCAATCGATCCTCTTCGCATCGGCATAATTTTTCTATCTATCCTAAGCCTCTTCAAGATGCTACCTAATCAAGGTCACCTATTGATCAATATCCTTGACTAACTCAAGACCAATAGAAACTCTGTCCTTGATCCTATCCCAACTGAGCGGTGTCCTGCAAGGTCTACCATAGAGAGCTTGGTATGGAGGCATACCTAAGGATGTATGATGCCCATTGTTATAGGCAAACTCCACTAAGTGTAGGTATTCCTCCCACCAGGTCTGATGGTCCATAACATACATGCGAAGCATGTCTTCTGACACCCGATTGACCCTCTTGGTCTACCCATCTATCTCTGGGTGATAGGTCGTACTAAAATTGAGCCTAGTGCCCAAAGCTGCTTGTAGTTCTCTCCAAAAAGATGAAGTGAAGAGAGAATATCTATCTAAGATGATCTTACAAGGTATGCCATGTTGTTTGACTATATCTTGTAAGAACACTTGTGCCACTAAAGGTGTAGTAAAAGTAGTATGCACTGGTGAAAAATGAGCCACCTTGGTCAACTTGTCAACTGTCACCATGATGGCATCATGACGACGAGATGAAATAGGTAAACCAACAATGAAGTCCATAGATATGGTGTCCCATTTCCACACTGGTATCTCATGAGGTTGAAGTAGACCACCTAGATGTCAGTGTTCCACCTTCACCCTCTGGCATACAAGACACCTAGCTACTAACTCGGCAATCTACATTCTCATGCCTGGCCAATGGTATAACTATCTCAAATTGGAATGCATCTTCTTCACTCTGGGATGCACTGCATAAGGGGCTCTATGGGCCTCTAGCATGAAAAACTCTCGCAATCCTCTAGAAGAAGGTATGTAGATGCATCCTCTATGATGTAAGAGTCCATCTGACTCCAAGGAATAATCTGCATACTTCCCCTTAAAGGGTCTCTGAGATCAAATCAACTCACTCACTTCAGCATATAATTCATCATCATGTAAGTGATGAAGAATATGATCTCTCAAATCTGTGCCTATAGACATAGAAGAAAGCTCATGTTGTCTCCTACTCAAAGCATCTGTGACAACATTCTCTTTCCCCTTGATGTAGTGAACATCAAAATCATATTCACATAAGAACTTCATCCATCTTCATTTCCTAGCATCAAGGTTCGACTGAGTGAAGATGTACTATAGACTCTGATGGTCTAAATGAAGTTTGAAGTGATGTCCTAAAAGGAAGTGTCACCATCTCACTAAAGCATGCACTACTACTGCAAGTTCGAGATCATGGGTAGGATAGTTGAGCTCGTGAGTCTTCAGTTTCCTAGACTCATATGCTATAGCTCATCCATCTTGCATAAGGACTGTACCTAAACCATCTAAGGAAGCATCTGTGCAAACTACAAACTCTGTTGAAGGCTCTGTCACAGCAAGAATGGGTGCACTGGTTAATGCTCTCTTGAGCTCCTGGAAAGCTCGTTCACACTTTTTAGTCCACTCAAACTTCTTTCCCTTTTCCTAAAGAGAAGTAATAGGGTGTGTTACATGAGAGAATCCTTCAACAAACCATCTATAATAATCGGCTAGAACCATGAAACTTCTCACTTCGATCACTGAGGTAGGTGTTGGCCAATTCATGATGGCTTCAATCTTTGATGGGTCTACTGAGATCCCATCGCTAGATATCACATGGCCCAAATACTTGACCTTTGTTCTGAAAAAGGCACATTTCAACAAGCTTCCATAAAGTTGATTATCTCTAAGGCACTGCAATACTTGTCTCAGGTGCTCTTCGTGTTCTCTCTCATCCTTTGAATAGATCAAGATATCATCAAGGAATACCACCACAAACTTGTCAAGGTACAAAATACTCCATTCATAAGACTCATGAATATAGTTGGAGCATTTGTAAGACAAAATGGAACCATGATGAACTCATAGTGGCCATATCTGGTGCGAAATGCGGTCTTGTGGATATCACTATCCACTATCCTTAACTAGTGATAACCCGACTTAAGGTCAATCTTAGAGAACACTCTAGCACCCTGAAGCTGATCAAACATGTCATCAATCCTAGGAAGTGGATACCGATTCTTGATGGTTACTTTGTTCAACTGTCGGTAATCCATACATAACCTAAGAGATCTATCCTTCTTCTTCACGAAGATCATAGGTGCACCCCAAGGAGGAACACTACGATGAATGTGTCCTTTCTCTAACAGTTCCTCAAGCTACAACTTGATCTCATTAAGCTCATTAGTGGTCATCCTGTAAGGTGCTCTGGAAATTGGTTCTGCTCCTGGAACAAGGTCTATATGAAAGTCTACTGCCCTTTGAGGTGGCATACCAGGTAGCTCAAAGGGAAACACATCTACATATTCTTGTAGAATGAGATGATCATCTAATGAGGTTTCTTGTTCTGCCTCATCTTCCCTATTGCTGATGGTGAGAGAAAACATTTGGCATCCCTTCTGCATGCTTTGCTTAAGCTGCATAGCAGAGATCATACCAAGGGATATCGGTCTCTAGATTCTAGATATCATAGTAGCATTGCCATCATCATCCAAACATTTGACCAACTTCTTACGATAATCTAGCTTGGCCCTATGAGCATATAGCTAATCCATGCCAAGAACTAGTCCTTAAGATCCAAGAGGTGTAACTGTTACCACAATTTTTCTATTCTATACAAATTTGGCTAAAATCTATCCCCAGGTCCCTATTTTAACCCTGCCAAGCATCCCTAAAAATTTCATGGTATTCTGCCCTATTCTCTGGCCTTTGCAAATTTCTAAAGCCCCTAGTTTATAGGTAAAAAAATTCATAAAACTAGCCATTATAAGCAAAAAACCCTAAAAAGCCCTAGGGCTCTATTCTAATTTGTAGTTAACTTTATCAGCCACTTAAGTTCCATCAATTTCCATGTGTGCTTTTTTTCCTTCAATCGCCAAATCTCTGATTCTGAATGGTCAAAGCTCTAACATTTAGCGATCCCGCGAACGGTTACCTTTTGAGTTGGCGGTCTCTGCTTAGCGGCTAAGTCAAGATTCTTCATCTGACGATTGTCACATGATCTCATGGCCTCAAAAAATTCCATGAGATCTTGTGATGACCATTGATCCTCTTGTCTGCAGAGTTCATTTGTTAGTGGGTCCGGCCACATGGTCTGAGATGTGCCCCTCCGATTGGTTAAAGACTTGTGATTTAGTGCCATGTCAGCCCGAGCCCTTTCAATAGTTAGAGGCTCTAACATCTGTAGAGGATCGACGACTGGCATATGTCCACAAGGCTTTGTGTCAAAGCATGTGATCATGCGATGACCATTGATCTTACTTTATCTGCAGGCTCTGTTAGGTGGGTCCTCAGTTCTGACGTGCTTGTTCGTTATTGGTTGGCCAGACGACAGCTTGGATCTGTCAGTGGGATCGTGTCAGAAGGTCTGCAGATGTGTCAAAAAGGAAAAGATCTATAGTGGTCGTATGATCTCATAAAATCTTCTGACCCTATGAGATCATGCGACAACTGTCTGATGGGATCTCAGTGGGTCGTGGGTTTGATGTGCTACCTGGTGCTGATTTGCTTGCTTCTGATTGGTTGTTGACTTCCACAGTGGTCTTGACTTGTCAAAAGGGGATTTTAGGTTGTTTTCTTAGCGTATCATGGCCATTCATCTATCAGGAAATGCATGAGATCAGTAGTTGTGTTTTAATTTCAGACCTGCTAGCCGTTAGCATTTAAATTCAAAATTCCTACAAAGGTTTTGCTAAGGTTTTTCTCTTTTCAGCCATACACGATGTCGGTTAGCTCGGGAATTAAATTCTTAGGATGGTTATGGTTGAGAGGGTGATGGAGATGACTGTTGGCCGGTGTTGCAGGGTACTGTGCCACATTTTCACACCAAGAGACGCTAGAAAGAGTTGGTGCCAGCCTTTAAATGGTATCGTTCCTAGGGAAGTATGATCAAATTTAGAGCCTTCATGGCTTAGTGGAGTTGCGGGTGGGTAGATGAGTCAAGGTTGCTTGTCCGCAAGTTGATTTCAGTACAAGGATGGGCATGCAAAGATAATATCTAATTAGCTAGGATATTTTTAGAGATATATGATAATCAGAATGATAGATTTGGGTTTGATTATTATATGCAAATCAATGTAGCCCTAATTAGGTTTTTGTCTAGCCTGTGTGCCAAATGGAGATGTATATATTGTTTTTTGGAGCTTTTAGAGAAAAAGGAGTTCACATTTTGTAAAGAGAAAAAATATCTTTTCTTAGAAGGCTATCTATGACATTTTTCTGTCCTTTGGCTTTCTACATTCTATAACCTCCCATCGATAATTTAGATATTGAAGATATTTTGTGACATTTCTCATGTCCCTATGGCTTCTGGTGTGAGTTATCCTTTAATTAATTCATTATTTTGTATGTTCTCAGTGATATCTTAGGGTTCTTGATCCCTCTTTCTTCCTACAATTCTGTCTATTATTGTGGATGATTTGATGTGAATGCTTTTGTGGGTATACTATAACCCCTTAACAATTTCATCTCATTCCTATACCTAGTTGCAGAGGTGAATGTTTGTTTGTAGGTCATAGATTGTTGTCTAACTCCAAAGAGTGTTATTGTTGTGAAATAATCTCTCTTTCCCTGAATACCCTCTTTAATTTGCAGACCCTTCTATGAAATACTTATGCAAACCTATTCAGTGAGTTGTGATCTCCTAGACCTAAGTACATTCATTGAATCCATCTTTTATACTGCAATTCATACCATCATTTTGGTGCATCACCTAGTAGGTAGTTTTCTTTCAAGTCTTTTCCCTTTCATGCATTCCTTCTATCCCTTTCCCTCAAAATATTTACTTTTCCTGTCAAAGAAGCAAATTAAGGTGATTATCCAAGAGGAACTAGCCTAGAACCTAGAGGTCTTATCTCAGTTAGCATAGGTCCCATAACCTAGAGATGATTCCCATGTTATACTAGGTTATCAAGACTATGAGAGCTTGAAACAAGGGCGAAAACTTAGTGTATAATAGTAAATCTGAGGTCTGCTAAGGTGGTTAAACCACCAATCTGAATCGGGCACTCCCTAACCAAAGAGGTAACCGACACTCTAGCTTATGAAGCTAACTAACTTCCCAACTAATGTCCTGCCTAGCTGCCACTAGCCCACAACACTCCATTACCAATGGAGAAACAAAGGAGTCAGTAGCTCCAACATAAAAAAGGATAGAAATTGCACTACCTCTGATCATACCTGATGCCTTGATGACAAAGGCCTGGTGTTCTGCCTGACGGTTGTCTACTGCTGCAAACACTTTGTGGGACTGGCCCATGTCCCCAATTGTAGGCTCAGACATTGACACTTACTAATTTCCCTTCTAAGGACATTCCTTGGATATGTGCCCCATGGCACCATAAGTATAACACGACCCTTGATTCTACACCTAAATGCCATGATGCCTGGACTGATGTGAACCTCCTATTTGAGTAGACCCACTATAACCCCCTCTATAGGGCTGCTATGACTGTGCTGGGGGTGTATAAGGGGACTTTGATTTCTATCCCTTCTTGGAACCTTGAGAGTTCCACTACTTGGGCTTTGATCCCTGTTGTCCCTATGGTGGCTTCGGTGCCTGACTCTACTGGGACTATTGCTATTGTTGAGGTTGGGGGACTTTGAAATTCCCCAAATTGTTGCTGTGATTACCCTTCCAAGTGGGTTTCTGATAACCAGAAGATTGATATGAGGAGTTACAGTTCTGAGATCCTCTGTTAATCTCCTCAACTATGATTGCTTTCTCAATAGTATAGTGTAAGTCTCTGGGTGGTGTCATGCATACAATGCTGTATAAGGTGTGGTTCAATCCTTTGATAAAGTGATTAACCTAAAGTTTCTCATCCTTCATGTAATCTACATAAGGGAGGAGCTTGAGGAATTTTCTCTCATATTGAGCCATTGAAAGTCCTCGTTGCTGCAAATCATGAAATTCATCTATACAATGCTGATGAAACTGCTCTGACAAGTATCTGGCCCTAAACCTTTCCAAGAAGGTTTCCCAAGTGAGTGTGTTCATTTCAAAGTTCCCTTTGAACTCCTCTTGTTTCCACCATGTGGAGGATGTCCCTCGCAAAAGGTGAATGACCATGCGTGCCTTAAGATTACTCCCATAAGGGCGTAATCCAAAGCATCATCCAAGGCTTATAAGCCAAGATTCAGCCTCTCTACCCTCAATAGATCCCACAAAGGTGGAGGGTTAAGTTGAATCAATTCTCTAATATGATCACCTATGTCAAGAGGTGGTCTCTCATATATACGAATCTCATCTCTGGGTGGAGGTTCTAGTCCCCTGATGGAACCAACCTCTAGCTTGGCCTAAGCCTCTGCAAGTCTAGAAGGAGGACTCCTACTACGTTCCCTAGTTGAGGACCCATGACCTTCCATACCTTGTTGTACATTATGTGTTACAACTAGAAGCATACGATCAAGAATAAGTCCTGCAAGGTTCTGAAAGGCCTGAAGTAGTTTTGCATTCACATTGGGAGGTGGTTCGGGAGGTGGATCCTGGTTCTCCTCTCGAATTTCTATCTCTGACTATACCTCTTCCTAGGATAAAGAGACATGCCTACATCCATGTCCATGCCCACATCCTTGACCTAATCGGGTGAGTGGAGGCATCCTACACATAACAAGATAAAATTTTAGCAACTATGAAGCGGGTTAGGTTCCCAAGGTTAGCTAAACTGGGCTCTGATACCAAAATGTCATGCCCAAAATTTGAGAAAAACACAACTATAATTTCTTTTTCTAAAAGCTACTAAACACTACAAGTCAACATACTAACGCAACTAAGAAGAGGACACTATCTGGCACAAGACCCTATGTGCACACAAAATAGTGCAAAGATAAATAGGCAACTGATAATAAGGAAGAGTCTGACAATAGTCCAATGGTCAATCAAAAAGGGTTGACCAAGTTTGACCAAAAGTCAAACTTCATCAAACAACACTAAAATAAGCTATAAGGTTGCCCTTAAGCTACTAGCTTTGATTGGCATGCAAATCAAGATAGTTGACTAAAATTCAACCAATGTTGACTAAAACTCAACTATGCTCTGAATTACGTGGAAAAAAGTTTCTAGGGCCTGCCAAGCCCTTAGGAAAGCGAATGCATGCAAATCGAGATAGTTAACCAAAAAGTCAACTAGGGTTGACAAAAAAGTCAACCATCACCGAATGGTGCGAAACTGAAAACCTAAGTTCTAGGGGGTGAAGGAAACACCCGGTTCAAAAATTGAGAAGAACAAAGGTAGTTTGACCATTGTTGACCAAAAGTCAACTAAGCTCGATGCTAGTCAAAAGTAGCGATAATACCCTTATGAGATATTTATCGCGAAGATAAGGGGTTGTCATGACCCTCTTATCAAATAAAACATTATCTAGGTTATTAATTTAAAATGAATAATTTAAATAGATAAATAAAATTCTAAATCTTATTTATATATTAATTATCAATATTCCTTTATTTAAAATTAAAAAACCTAACATTGAATTAAGCTAACAAATTTATAATTTATAATAATACATAATAACCCAAAACTCAAAATAATAACTATACCACTAAAATAACTTCATATTTTTTTAGATGATATAAACAATCTAAATTACACCTAAATTTAGATCCAAAATCTGTTATAAATTAATTACAAGCTATATAAGAGTAACAATGATCTAATACAATGAATTCGTTAATTTTATTAAATAAACTTAATAAAAATATCTACAGAACTCTTATCATAAAAATAATTTTGAACTAAAATAAATTAATCTATAAATATAAATTAGATAATCTTAAATAAACAATATTTAAACTTTTAATACAACTAAAATCTAATAATACAAATCTATTTAATAAGCTTATATTAAAACAATTTTAAACATAAAGCAAACTACTTTATACTTTCTAAACATCATAAAAAATAACATAAATGAAATGCTTTCATTTTTAACTAACCCTATCCTAAACTAATTAATAATTTAGTCTATCATTATTTGCCGATCAAATACGCTGGGCTCTCGCCTCCAAACCCTATGTGTAGAGCCAAGCGCGAGCGAAGGAGGGTGGAGCTCAGGCGGCGGAATAGAGGAGGGGCGGAGATGGGGAAGTGACATGGATGACAGTGGTGGTGGTGGTGAGGGTTGCGCTTGTGCGCACGCATCGCTCACAGCGGCGGTGGCGGAGGTGCTGCGATGTCGAAGGCGGTGGTTTTTTTGATGCTGGGCAGAGGTAAAAAAGTAGTGATGGGGGGAATGTGGGCGATGGTGGCCGGGAGGAGGGAACGGGTAGCGGAGTGGGGGGGTGGGAGCACACGGTGTGAGAGCTGCCATGCCACCACTACAACACAGTGGTCATGTGAGGCTCAGTGCCGTTGGCCTCCACCCACCTCCTACCGCGTGGAGGATGGGGTTAGGGCTTTGCCCACCCCACCTTCCTAAAATTTTTTTTAAGAAAAAAAACAAACAACGCTATGCACGTAAAGTTTTTAAATTAATTTTTTTTTTAAACAAGATCACTTTAATTAATTTTATTTATTTATTTACATTTATATACTATATAAAAATAAATAAAGATAATAAAATTGTAAAATTGACTAGTAAGAAAATTTTCTGAAAACTAAAATAGTAGATATAAAGCCAAATTTTTTTATAATAAAAATTACATTTTTGCATTCGATAATTCATGCTAAACATATTGGTGAAATCAAAATTTGATTTCAGACATTTTTTTCTTTGAATAAATTTCAAAATTATTTCTAAGTACATAGGTTATTTAGAAACAAATTTTGCATTCAAAATAGATTGATTTAATAACCAATGTAGAGGTAAATTTGTAACAATGTAAAATTATGATATAGATCACTAAAACCATGATATTAAGATATAACCATTTTATTTCATTATTGAATCTTAATAGCAAGCAAATTTAAATGACAAATAAATTCACATATTACTCAAATTTGCTGAATAATTTACAGATACATTTTAATGGATGTCTCATGTTTTATTCTCCCTATTGAGTTGAATACTCACAAGGCATTAATTCCTTCAAGAAAATTTACCAATGTAATATTTCAAATAAATGTTAAGTTTACAATGGAATCTTAGATTCCTGATTCCATAATTTCACTAATACTTGCAATCTAATTTTGCAACAAAAATTTTCATATTGAAATTTCTTAAGTCCATATTCCCATAAGCCCTACATCACCAGGTACCTGTATATGGAAGGTTGACCATAGAGCCTAACCTACCAACCTAGGCCATTTCATGGCCACCCTCAAGCTAGGGGATCCAATAAGGTGTTGGGAGTTCCCTTTGATCTTCACTTATAGATTTATACTTTGATGGATAATTTTAATATAACTTTGACTCTATAACCACTCCAAAGTCTACAAGGAAGAGGGCCAATTAACAAGGATCAAGAGAGATCCTCCTACACTTTAAGCCTTAATGCTCAGGTGGGTGTACCCTTGATTCACTTCTTGAAAGGAATCACTAAATGATATACAACTATATACTCTTTACTAACTTCTTTAAGATTTTATCATTTGAATATTTTTGTGTTTGGTTGATGACAATGAAATGCCTCCAAAGGATGGACTAGTGCCTTAACCTAGGGCAAAGAGTCACCCAATTACATACATCAACTGAAGATCTTGAATCAAACACTCTTGCGCTCAGGATAAGTGCTTTTCCTATTATCCCTCTCCCTCAAACACAAGGACATCAAATTCTTACTTGGTTGTAAACTCACTGAACCCACCCAAAAGACTTTAATCCTAAATTTGTTAGGAACTCAGAGATGACATCATAATACTCTTTGTTTACCATATGTTAACACACTTTGTGACATTAACATATATGAGCTTAGAACTGAAACAAGAAGACATACACAAATGCAAGATTGGAACTCAATAGTATTTTCATTAACATATTCAAGATCAATATACAATCAAAACAACACAAAGATAGGAAATACCCAAAATCCCACTCCTCTATTAGTATAACACTATCAATAACCAGCTGGGACCAAAGAAAGTTTGGAACCCCTACAAAATCAAAATTTATACAACTTACACTCCCTAGTCATCTTGGAATTCTCAAAGAGAATGCAACAAGCTATGGATGACTTAGGGTTAGGGTTTCAACCACCCAACCAAATGAAAATGGTCATAAAGTTATTACAGTGGTGGAAACCCAGGCAACCAAGAGAAAGAAAATCCTGGAATGATCCTCAATCATGAAAAATTCTCTGAGAAGGTACAAAGAATTATGAACAATGCTCAAAATGTCAACCCTGCAACACACCTTGAGCACAAAAATGCACAGTACAAACCCTACAGATAATCACTCAACACCCTGGACCACACTACAACAACAAGCACCACCAAACCAATCGAAATCAGTTGTTAAAACCATAAATTCTGGTACTTCCTCTTGCAAGAAACCCTCTGCAAATTCAAATTTGAAAATAAACGGCTACTTTATGGCGCTTGCAGCAAATCAGCAGTTGAAATTTGAAATCAGGTTCACTTTAAGTCGTGACTATCCAATCTTCATGCTTCGCGAGCTTTAAATCTTAACTCAACCACCAAAAGATTGAGAAACTTGACTGGGCCCACATCAGGAAGATCGACGACCGTCACAAGTTTGCATACCCATCTGAGATTCTATTAGATTTCACTCCCACCATTGGATAAATAATCTTCCCCCATCTCTGACAACCCACTGACAAGAAACATAATCAACAGCCGTCGCAAGATCTTAAGCCTTTGACAAAACCCATAATATTATACATCATCTATCGATTCACTGACAGGAACAAGACCCACTCACAAATCTAGAAAATCAGGTCCCACTGACAAGATTCCACCTCATACTACGTGGACCAATAAAAAACCTCCAAATCAGCTCCACCTGAGACCGGAACCACCGCCAAAGATACGTTTGAGACAAATGAGATCAACGGCTGGCGTAAGATCTCAAGCCTCTAACAAATTCCAAGAGAACTTACGCCTGTCATTGGATGGATTACAAATGTTAGGACCCTCTGACCCATTGGAAAATTAGGTCCCACTAACACATGCTGAGTTGTTTACCTGTGGACCAATAAGAAAATGCTGACATGGCACACCTGGCATATGGACCCACTTAAAAGGAAAGGCTATGTCATCAGGAAAATCAATGATGGTCTTAAGATCTCATGCATCTGACACATCATTTGTAAACATACACCCACTGTTAGATGGAGATGGTGTCAGAGCTGGGCCCAGGGAAAATAAAGGCTGACGAAACATAGGAAAAATTAAAGCTCAGGACTTAGGAAAAATTAAAACCACTAGGCGCTGGGAACTTAGGAAAGATTAAAGGGGACCCACCGACACATGAAACCTAACCGCAAACATGGTAAAGTTGGTCATTTTAAATGACACATGCAAAATATAAGGTTTTAAGTGACCCATGAAAAGGTAACGCAAAAATAAAATAGGGCCAGGGCAATTTTAAATTTAAGGACCCAACGACTATTTTTTTTTTGCCAAGGGTTTAGCCGGAGACATGAAAAACATTGCAAAGACCAGGGGAATAGAGCTAGAGCCATGAAATTTTTGGCACGTGCTAATAGTGGCTCTGTCTGGGGATGTATGCCTCCTTCAGGCATAGCGATGGCTTAGAATCACTAGTTTAAAGTAGAGCATCCCACTAGAAAAATTGCAGACAACAAGGAACAAGCAAGGCAGAACAGGAAACAGGACCAAAAACTGACAGACCAAGACAAAACAAGGTAGGGGCAAGCAGTTTATTTACAAAATTTACAAAATGTACAAACCTAACTACTGTTCATGGAAAATAGAATACCTCAATTGAAGTATTTCTTCCAAAATTTTCCATGAACTGGCAATTCCTGAATATCACCATTTAATTCTTTGATAATATATGAATCTTGGCCCCATTTCTCATGAATTAGATATGGCCCTAGCCAGATGGGATCAAATTTACCATGTTTTGCCTTATCCTCCAGTCTAGCATTCCAAACTAACACCAAATCACTAGGTTCAAACTTTCTGTCAATAGTCTTCTTATCATATAAATTCTTAGCCTGCAACTACAATTTGGCAATCCTTACAACTGATTCTCTTCTAGTCTCATCCAACCTAATGAGGTCCTCAATTCTCAACTACATCTCATCATCTATGTCATCATCATATAGCTGAACAAATTTATACATTTCCAATAAGTTATTCTAAGGCATTCTTGCATGAATTCCATATACTAGGTCAAATGGTGCACAACCAATTGCCCTCTTCATAGTTACCCTATCAACCCATAGAGCTAATGGTAGCTTTGAATTCCATGCCCTCTTATTCTTTTCAAGAATTCTCTTTAATATTTTAATCAAACTCTTATTGGTAGATTCTGCCTGACCATTTCATTGTGGATGATAAGGTGAGGAATTAGAAATCTGAATTCCCAAACCTTTGCAAAAATCCTTATATTCAGCAGACCTGAAGCACATGGCATTATCATTTACTATTCTCTCAGGGCACCCAAACCTTGTAACAATATTATTCATCATAAAATTAATTACCACCTTACTAGTTGCATTTCTTGTAGGTATAGCTTCTAGCCACTTTGTAAAGTAATCAATGACAACTAAGATCCATGAGTGTCCTCCACTTGACTTGTTTGGTATCTCCCCTATGAAATCAATTCCCCATTGTTGGAAAGGAGCTTGAACTTCTACTGGTTTTAATGGCACATTTCTTGAAAATTTAAGCTTACCAGAGAACCTTTGACAAGCATCACACCTCCTCACCAATTGTTCTGCATCCTTGAAGATTGTGGGCCACCAAAATCCTACTCTCAAGTTCTTATGAGCAGTTTTTTTACCCATATAATGCCCACCACAAACTCCCTCATGCATTTCTTTCAACAACTTGTTAGCCTAATCTTCATCTACACACTTCAAAAATATGCAATCCAAATTCTTCCTATACAATTTACACTTCACAATTACATACTTGATGGCCTGTAATTTTAATGTCCTCTTCTGATTATCATTCATATTATCTTGACATTTCATGTTTCTCAAGTAATAGATGCTATCTTGATACCAAATACAATCATCCATATCACATGTATAATCAATTTCAGAATGATTTACCTAATTTGCATCAAGATTGGATTGGGCCATCAATTTTCCCAATCCTTGTCCTCTAACCAACTTAGTAATCTGGACCTCAACATTGAATTCTCAGATCTTATTGATCCATTTGCATCTTCTTCCAGACACCTCTTACTGTGAGAAAATATCCTTCACAGATGCACTTGGCACAAAAGCAATCACAACTGCTCCCATCAAGTAACACCTAAAAGCCTTGATTGCCTTCACAAGTGCATAAGCCTATTTTTCATTTACGTCATACTTCAATTCTACAGCCTGCAAAGATTTATTGAAAAATGCAATAGGCTGCTCAAAACCATCCTTATTCTTTTGTAACAAAACTGTAGCAATAGTGTGAAAAGATGCAAAGGAAAAGATATGCATTGGGACATTATAATCAGGAAGCACTAGTGCATCTTTGATAGCCTACTTGATACTTTTGAAATCCTCATCAGGCTCACCCTCCCAATTGATTGCAGATCCCTTCTTCAACATCTTAGAAATAGGTCTAGTAACCTCTGCAAAATTTGTCACAAACCTCCTTAAGAAATTGACTTGACCAAAGAAGGACTGAATTCCTTTAACATTCTTTGGTCTCTGAATTTTATCAATGGCTACTACCCTCTCAGGGTCAATTCTCACTCGTTGCTTCCCAACTAAGTGACCAAGCAACTTACCTTCCGTGACACCAAAATAAAATTTCCTTGGGTTCAAAGATATGCCAAATTCCAAGGCCCTCACAAATATTATTTCTACATGAGTACAGTGGTCTTCTTCCTTCTTGGAATAGGTAGTTAGATCATCTTGATATACAACAAGGAAATCATTTATGAAATCTAAAAAGGCAACATCCATTGCCCTCTGAAAAGTAGCACCAGCATTTGTGAGGCCAAAAGGCATTCTCACATAAACATATTTCCCCCAAGGTGTTGTGAAAGTTGTCTTGAATTGCTCTAATTCCTTGACAATGACCTGATTGTAGCCAGAGAAACCATCCATCATATACATCAATTCTGATCTGGTTACTCTCTGCAACATAGCTTCCATATTGGGCAGACAATAATTATCCTTTAATGAGTTGATGTTTAGATTCCTAAAGTCCACACAAAGCCTAATGTCACCATTCTTTATTCTCACAGGAACAAGGTTTGACACCCAAGAAGAATGCCTTATAGGCTTGATAATTCCAACATCCCTCATCTTCATTAACTCTTCTTTCATCTTGGGTGCCAAAGTGGGATTAATAGGCCTTTGTTTTTGCTGAAAAGGTTTATCATCTTCTTTCAATGGAATAATATGCTAAAAAAAATATTCTCTATAAACCTTTAGGTCATCATATGACCATGCAAAAACATGCCTGAATTTTCTCAATAATTCGATCAAATATTTCTTTACCTTTTGAGATATATCTCTACCAATGTATACCTTCTTAGGTGCCTCATGTGTTCCAAGATTTATCTTCTCTAGATCAACATGATCTTCTCTTTTGATATTCTTTTGAACTCTATCCTAGTTATCAAAGACAGTCTCAAAAACAACAAGCCCCTTGGGCACGTTGTTAGTTCTAAGCTAAATGACCTCATTGCCAAAGACAACCTCCCTTCCTTCTATTGACTCAACCAAGGATAAACAATCAAATTCCTGACCATGATACTGATCCTCACAACCCATAAACTTCAAGATATCATTATCTTCATCAAAACCTTGCCAATTCTCAATATTATTTGGTATGCTAGGCCTAGCCTGAATTTCAACTTTAGAGATACCAGAAAATGTAATATCATTGGGATTGATTGAAATATTGGCTAACAAGTCAGCCATCTTATTATTACTCCTATCCTTCCACTCAATATTGAAGGCATCAAAATGTTCAATCAAATCCCAAACTGCATTCCTATATTGTTTCAACCTCTTGTTCTTGGAAGCATATACTGACTTGACTTGGGACACCACCAACTCAGAATCACCAACAACACTTAAACACTTAATACCATGCTTTTGTGCCAACCTCAATCCTAACAAAAAAGCCTCATATTCTACTATATTGTTGGTACAAAATAAATTCAATGTGAAAGAAAATTTGTAGGTATCTCCATCAGGAGAAATAAGTAAAATACCTACTCCTGCACCATCTTTGCAATTTGCACCATCAAATTACATTACCCACAAATCACCCTTCATAGAATTAGCACTTACCTCAACAGAGATAGGTGACAAAATAGGTTCCTCTTCAAATATAGGGACCTCTTCCCTAAAAGCATTAATATCAGTATCCACAAAACATGTAATTTTATTATCAATATTTCTCTCAATCATGTGGCATACTCTTGGCTCTCGTTCAATCTTGACAAACTGATCATCAATCTTGAAAGTGGCATAGGACAGATCACAGTGTAAACTTCCACCCATGACAACACTCCACCTTCTAGATAGTAGGATCCCATAATGAGGAGGTATATCCACCACCAAAACACTCATTGTTAACTCTTTCTCTGGAAATGCTGCCAGCCTATATGGCATTGCATTGATAGTCCCAATAACTAGTACCTCCCTCTGATCCATTGCACAACATCTACCTTGCACTGTATCAACTTTAAGGCCCAACTTCTCCATGATTTTGAAAGGCATGACAGTATTAGAGGCACCACTATCAATCATATAATTTCTCAACTTCATTCCATTCACAAGAACACTTAAAAAGAATGGATCAATATTTTCAAGGCTGGCATTGACAGAGCTGTCCAATTCATTGGAGGAATTTGAGACACAATTCCCTGAGCAGCAACACTTTTCAAATCTTTATCCTGAGATCCATTGCATGCAACATCATTTTTGTGAACATTACCTACCCATGCAATAGCTCTGTCTTTGTGTTCAGGGATCCTCAATAATTCTAACAATGGAACCTTAACTATAATTTGGGATAATACATATAACATATCAATAGGAGTAGAAGAAAGAATCTCAATCTGCACTGCCTTAATATCCTTTTGCTTATCTGATATATTAGGTGTATTGGCCACCCTCATTTTTTCAATCTTAGCCACTGTGTTAACTGGCCTCTCAATCTCACTAGAAATATTTTCAATTCCAACTCCCTTAGGCTCACAATTATTACCTTTTACATTCTTGAATTTCACCATGTGATCACCTTTTGATTTGTTCTCATTAGGTTCTCCAAAGTTGGTACTCTTTATAAACATTCCTGCAGCTTTATCATTTATATTCCTTGCCACCATGCCTCTGGTTTGCACTTGGGCAATCATTTCTGTAGTAATCCTATCCATATCTTCTCTAGAAGGCCTTCTCAAATTTATTGTCTCAGAAGAAGAGTTCATATTACATGTCTTCCTATCAATGTCTTCACTATCAAAAAAAAATTCTTGATGAAAAAGGGCCTGATTTTATCTCTTTACATTTACATCTGCCTCCTCATCAAAATTAGAATCATCTTCATATCCTAGATATGAAGAAGCCATGTTGCATCCAACATCATCTTGATCTTCTTCTTGATCTATCTCCTCATTGCCACAATCTTGATTTACAGCCATAGAATGTGCAACCACACAATGCTCTGCAGAATGAGGGGACTAGCATGCAACACACCAAGGTATGTCCTCCATGACATTTATAGAAGCCTTTTGTAGAGGGTCAGGGACACCTCTATCATTGTTTCCTCTTATAGTAGGGACAATAGGCTTGCCATCCTTCGATTGGGTGTTGTAGGGGTAGTTTTGCAATCTATTCTGCTTATTGAAATTATTGTTGAACTGAGGCCTCTCATTGGCAAGAGCACTGATGTTCCTATTTGTAGGTGCCTTCAAATCCTTCAATGAATTAAGCACCTTATCCAATTTATCTTCCTCTTGCCTCCTAGCTCCAACATTCTTATCATTTTCCTTTTTGTATTTCTTGTCCCCAAACAACTTTGGGTCATCTCTCTTTCCCCCCAATTTTCTTGATATTTTCATATTGTTCTCAATATTGACAACAATCCTAAAAGCATCCCTAATATTTCTTGGTTCTTTGTCCCTCAAAAAATATCCCATTTTTCCATCAAATGCATTAAAATATGTGGTCAGACAGACATTGTCATCTAACCGCATAACTTGGAACAACTTATGCATACCCTTCTGAAATTTCATGTTGAATTTAGCTGCAGTCTCATTCTAACTTTTCCTTATGGTATTGAATTCATTCACCATGAAACTATCATTAGGCCTATCACCATACTACTCTTTAAAACATCTCTCAAAAGAATCCCAAGTATCAATACATTTGTCAGGAAGTCTCTTAAACCAATCTCTAGCATCCTTCATTAGAGATTGAACAAATAATTTCATGACCACATCCTCATGCTCTAGCTCATAATCAGTAAGCATATCAACAAATAACCTAAGATTCTCCTCACAACTAATAGCATTATTACCAGAAAACTTAGGTACCTTATCTCTAATATCATTTGGGTAGCCAGGAATTCAAACTAATTTGCCTATAGCCTTCTAATTGCATAGGTCTTCTTTGAAAACTTGAACTAGTGTTAACCCTAGGATCAACATTAGCATCCACATTTATTTGTGCATTTGACTACTGCCTAGGATTAGCACCTATCCTATCCGATGAAGAAGGAATTGAACTAGTAGCATTACTAAGTGGAATAGTAGTAGTCATAGATGGCATACCTAGTTCAATAGCAGATGGGCCAAGAGCATTAGCTGATGAAGCCTTCAAGAACTAGATCTTTCTTCTTTTTTCTGTAATGGAACCTTCAATTTCAGCCTTCTCTAATTCTCTTGCAAGGTCCTCATCTTCTTTCCTTCTTCTCTTCATTTATGTGTCCTTATTTAAATTGGGTGGTGGGACCCTAGGTATAGTCAATGATTTACTTGGTTGGTGTCCCACCATCTTTTGCTTTCCTTTCTCACTAGTGGCAACATCAAGTCTAGTGATCTCATTCCCATCTTTATCTTTAGGCAAAGGAACATAACTTTGCACTTGTCTAACCATAGGGCCCTCCTTATCAAATTCCTGACCTTGCAATAAGCGCTCTTGCTCACTCCTCAAGGCATCAAGATCACCAAAGACATCATGTTGCAAAGTTTTAGGAGTAGAAGCAAGCATCTTGTTTCTCTCCTTCATTTCATTAATCTTTCTAAGGAGAGACTATCTTTCTATCAGAGCATTCACCTTTTCATCTTCTCTCTCCTCTTGTAACCTCTTATGTATGGCATCCTGCTTTGCCAACTACAACCTTAATGCATTTAAATCATCAGGATCTACCATAATGTCATCAGAACCTGATGACACATCCATATCAGAAAAATTTTGATATGGAAAGTGGATTTTCCTTGGTCTCATAGGTTCTCCTCTAAAATTGTCCTCATCAAGATCTAAATCAATCTCCAAACCCATCTCTCTAGCTTGTTCATCTTGACCTACAGGCAATGGACCTTTGTCCTGAAATACAGCTTCTGGGTTATCATAAATCTATCTTCAGAGCGACCACCATCTGATCTAGGAACTCTGTCCTATGAACCATCCTCACTTGAGGAAACATGTGGTTCTCTACCTCTAGTATTTCTTTGTTCTCTCATGGGAGCACTAGTAAAATCACCATTCCTTCTAATCCAACTCTTCCTCTCCTGTCTAGGTAATTGCCCCAGAGTGACCTCTGGATTCTTTCTGACAAAGGACCTAGTATTCCTCCTCTTGTCCATGATTTACAATATACAACACTAGTTCTAACCTTTTTGAGTCACCACCCACCTAGATGGGAAATCTTTTTAACTGAATACAATAGGAAAACAAGAGTGCACTTACAACCTTTATATCTATCTGGTCAACAAAAGATTTTGACTTTACAATGTAGTCCCAACCAGAAGTCCTAACAGATATACTGCTTCATTATTGTTCTCCCTAGTAGAGCTTCCATTTTGTTGGGAGTTCCCTTTGATCTTCACTTATAGATTTATACTTTGATGGAGAATTTTAATATAACTTTGACTCTATCACCACTCCAAATTCTACAAGGAAGAGGGCCAATTAACAAGGATCAAGAGAGATCCTCCTACACTTTGAGCCTTAATGCTCAGGCGGGTGTACCCTTGATTCACTTCTTGAAAGGAATCACTAAATGATATACAACTATATACTCTTTACTAACTGCTTTAAGATTTTATCATTTGAATGTTTGAGTGTGTGGTTGATGACAATGAAATGCCTCCAGAGGATGGACCAGTGCCTTAACCTAGGGAAAAGAGTCACTCAATTACATACATCAGCTGAAGATCTTGAATCAAACACTCTTGCGCTCAGGATAAGTGCTTTTCCTATTATCCCTCTCCCTCAAACACAAGGACATCAGATTCTTACTTGGTTGTAAACTCACTGAACCCACCCAAAAGACTTTAATCCTAACTTTGTTAGGAACTCAGAGATGACTTCACAATACTCCTTGTTTACCATATGCTAACACACTTTATGACATTAACATATATGAGCTTAGAACTGAAACAAGAAGACATACACAAAATGCAAGATTGGAACTCAATAGTATTTTCATTAATATATTCAGGATCAATATACAATCAAAATAACAAAGAGATACAAAATACCCTAAATCCCACTCCTCTATCAGTATAACACTATCAACAACCAGCTGGGACTAAAGAAAGTTTGGAACCCCTACAAAATCAAAATTTCTACAACTTATACTCCCTAGTCATCTTGGAATTCTCAAAGAGAATGTAACAAGCTACAGATGACTTAGGGTTAGGGTTTCTACCACCCAACCAACTAGAAAGGGTCATAAAGTTATTACAGGGGTGGAAACCTAGGCAACTAGGAGAAAGAAAATCTTGGAATGATCCTCAATCATGAAAAATTCTCTGAGAAGGTACTGAGTATCATGAACAACACTCAAAATGTCAACCCTACAACACACCTTGAACACAAAATTACACAGTACAAATCCTGCAAACAATCACTCAACAACTTGGACCACATTGCAACAACAAGCATCACCAAACCAATCGAAATCAGTTGTTAAAACCATAAATTTTGGTACTTCCTCTCGCAAGAAACCCTCTGCAAATTCAAATTTGAAAATAAACAGCTACTTTATGGGGCTTGCAGCAAATCGATAGTCAAAATTTGAAATCAAGTTTGCTTTAAGTCGTGACTGTCCGATCTTCATGCTTTGTGGGCTTTAAATCTTAACTCAACCGCCAAAAGAATGAGAAACTTGACCATGCCCGCATCAGGAAGATCGACGACCGTCACAATTTTGTATACCCATTCGAGATTCTATCAGATTTCACACCCACCATCGGATAAAGAATCTTCCCCCATCTCTGACAACCCACTGACAAGAAACAAAATCAATGGTCGTCACAAGATCTTAAGCCTCTAAAAAAACCCATAAGATTATACATCATCCATCGATTCATTGATAGGATCAGGACCCTCTGACCCATCAAAAAATTAGTTTCCACTGACACATGCTGAGTTGTTTACTCGTGGACAAATAAGAAAATGCTCACATGGCACACCTGGCATATGGACCCACTTCAAAGGAAAGGCTATATCATCAGGAAAATCAATGATGGTCTTAAGATCTCATGCATCTGACACATCGCTTGCGAACATATGCCCACCGTTAGATGGAGATGGTGTCAAATTTGGGCCCAAGGAAAATAAAGGCTGCCGAAACATAGGAAAAATTAAAACTCGGGACTTAGGAAAAATTAAAACCACTGGGTGCTGGGAACATAGGAAAGATTAAAGGGGACCCGCTGAGACATGAAACCTATCCGCGAACATGGTAAAGTTGGTCATTTTAAATGACACATGCAAAATATAAGGTTTTAAGTGACCCAAAAAAATGGAACGCAAAAATAAAACAGGGCCAGGGCAATTTTAAATTTAAGGACCCAATGGATAGATTTTTAAAAAAAATTTGCCAAGGGTTTAGCCGGAGACATGAAAAACATTGTAGAGACCAGGGGAAGAGAGCTAGAGCCATGAAATTTTTGGCACGTGCTAACATAAGGAACAAAATACAAATAGGTACACATGCATGAAGGAAGAAATAAAATATGAAAACACTCAACATACTTCCGAACAGGGTATAACAATATTCCTAGAGGCCTTTCTAGAAATGGGGTAGAGGTGGACTACCAGGTGGAGAAGCCATAGTACAATACATATTACCCAAGCCACACATGGACTTGGGATGACCATCTTCAAGAAGATTCGTTCCTAACTCCTTATGCCCCCCCAAATGCCTGGAGGCCATACTTGGCGTCATGGGTATCATGGAACCCCATGTTGATCACTCCATGCATGGGAGACTCTGCACAACTTGGGTCTACTACCTTCTACCCCCTTCAAGGTTACTCTACTCTCCCTAGGGTGAGTAAGCCTTGAAGAATCCCATCCTAAAAATTATACACAAATAAAACACAACTAAAACTAAAAAGAAATCAACCTGAAAATACCTAGAAATTTACATAGGGATGCATTAATGGAGTTTCAAGCTCAAGAACATCAAGAAATAAGAAATCTAATCTAAAGAAGACCAACCTTACTCCAAAGCTAAGGTGGATTGTGATTTTGAGAAGAGCTTTCCTTCCTAGTTCTTTCCTCCAAAAGGCTTCCTCAAATTCTGAATCTGTCTCTAAGAATAGAGAGTGGGTGAACACCCAACTCCTCCTAAAACCTTCCCTAAATAGGCAAACCTCCTAAAAAGTAGGGGCCAATCAGAAGAGGGAAAGAAAATCCCATTCTCTTCTTCCCACTTGCCTTCCTTCACCATAAATGGAGTTGAATGCAAGTTTGGGAAGAAGAGAGAGGTTAACCAAAACCTCACAACTCTTCAATCTCGTGCAAAATGAAAACCTTGACTTTAGAGGGGTCATTAATGAGTTTTAAGGCTCTTAATGGGTTGAAAATGACCCCTAACCCCAAAGGTATCAACCTAGGTTGGTAAAAATGACCCAAGTTAGCCTATGGGAGCCCAAAAGACCCTCCTAAACTTTGCCCAAAGTTTATGCATGGATTTTTGGTCTTGGTTGACTTCTAGAAACTTCCCAACCCAAGGTTAGTTGATCCTGCTCTAAGTTTACACCCTAGTCAAGTCCTTGACCCAAACAATAATAATATACTTAACCATGCCAACACTTAAGCAAAAATTTACCAAATTTGGCACATTTAAATGAAATAATAGACATGGCTATATCACATAGACATTAACTAATTTAATCACACACATGCAAACCACATTTACAAATAAAATACTATACAACAAGGTCCACGTTTCTTTATATAAAGAGGACCTTGGTATGCACAGTATAAACATAGCTTCCAGTACTGGATCCCCGCATTTAGATCCATGGTCAACTTATCCTGAACACTCATTGCACACATCACTAGGTCCAATAAATATGATATAAACATAATACATCAATACTACATGGTTTAAAACTACATCTGTAAATCAATCAACTAAGCATAACTTTGGTTTCCTAAACCAACTTTTCATCGCAATAGTTTTAAAACATCATATAACATCATATGCAACATAATCGTAACTAAAATTGAAACATAACATGTAGTATCTCGAGTGTACCCTGATTACATAATCAGGTACCAAACATATAAAATAGTATTCAACAGATCCTCAAATGCATAGGTGTCCAAGTAGTCTAGTATGTCTGTGAAATAAGTACTGAAAGCATGGAAAACATAATGGTAATAGTATGACTATCTGGTAGGTCTCACAAACTTAAATTCATAAATCTATTAAGATCTTGTAAAAGTTCAACTAAGACCAACTAAAAATCTCCAACATTATTTTATAATAGTCCATTACATAAGAATCATGAACATGTTAACAAAAATATCACCATAGCTCTCAAAACTTGAGTTATGAGAAATAATTCACTCTAAACATCCATAATTCAAACACAACCAACATGTCTATTGACCAAAGAATTCTCAAAGATAATATTTTTGGTAGGGAAGAGAAGCCAAAAAAAAATGAGACAAGAATGTCAAACAATCTACTTCCTTTCATGTACAAAAAATTTAGCTTTCCTAAACAAGTTCATTATTGCAATTTTAGCATCCCTATGATGAATTCACATTCCTTCCTTTTGAAAACTAGTGAATATGTTCCACAAAAGTAAGGAACACATTTTTAATTTAATTTTACTACATAACATACATCATTATCACAATCCACCATGCACATGTTCTCCATAAAAACAAATTATCTACTATTGAAAATTACATCAATGAGTAAAAAATGATCCATCTTAAAATCAAGAATCCTTGAGCCTTCCTTTTTAGAGTCAAAACCCTCTCAATTTATTCAATAATTTTGTGATAAAATTGTAAGAATGATAAGAAATGGATGCAATAAACACATTTACATATTTTATTAAATGTTATATCACGAGGTAATGAATTATTGAGAGTAAAACTTATGAATTTCTTAGTAATAGGCCAAGTAAATGAAACCTAGGTTTTAATATCATGGAAAAAACTACAAATGTAATTATTTTCATTAATGAAAAGAGAAACTGAGGTTACATTCTTTCTATGATTCTAAGTATTTTTATGCAAATAAATTACAATGATCAATGTTCTAACCTTTTCTTAGATGATTTCCTTTTGTACAAGCCCTATGTTTACAAGTAAATAGGTGTTGGTAAAATTAAGTATAGCCAAACTAGGGGACAATAAATTTGAATTTATAAATAAGCGTCCACCAAGGTCAACTTAGCATTATCAATTGGGGATAAACCTTATAGGGAGGATATTGACATGACTTATATTTTAAAAAGATAGTCTAAGATTTTTTTTGGGGATAAAACAAAAGAGAGTGAAAATTTAATATTAATAGGAAATATTTAACATTTGTACATATATATTATACATACCAGAAGAGATGGTTTAATATATATATTTTGAAAATAGGGTGTATTAATAAATAAAATTAAAGTTGCATATCTAGTAAAAAGATTTAGAAGGGAACAAGAGGTTAAAATGAGCAAAAAATATTTGTAGTATTATGGATGTGAAACCATATAAAAGTTGGACATGATATTTTTGATAAAAAAGAGACTACATGTTTTGATGTGAAAACTCTAAAGAGGAGGATGAATATGCTACAATAATTATTCATTAAAAATGTTTTGATGCCATATAAGAAAATGGAAATCAAATAATATTTATTTTTCACCAAATTTTCATTATATTCTTCTCTTATATTAATACATGAACCAACCTTTGTGGATGAAGGTTTCCTTTCTGTTGGGTATCCTAAAATTTTTCGAGGTTTGTGTCCAATTCCTGGTTTAAGTCTCCATGCGAGTGTTTTTCCTGAACTAGGGTTTGTAAAGTGTCGTGAAAATGGTTTTGACATGTTCAAAAAAACCCTTACCCTAGTTCTTGTCTTCCAAAATGTTTCCAATTCGTTTCCAAAATTCATGTGGCCTTCTTGTTTCTTTTTCTTGGTTGCCTTTAAGTCACTTAAGTCGCTATTTGTGCACATGCTTATTTGCCCCTAGTGTTCGCTGAATCGGGAAGTGTATTATCAAAGGTCAAAACAATCTGGCGATTCAGCGAATGAGTCATGTTCATGTTCACTATTAATATCAGTCGCCAGTTCTCTAGATCTTCCAGTGGTTATCCCAAACATCCAGCGAATTGGTGAATGCATTAAAGCCAAGCTTATTGATTACTTTGTTCGCTAAGTCTCCAAGTGTTTCGGCGGTTTCATTTTCCTTTCTGAGAACTAGCGAATGGCGGTTATCGCCAGTTCTCGCAATATTTGGCGGTCTTTTGAAACAATCTAGCGATTCAGCGAACACTTTGTTCGCTTGTTCTCAGAATCTGGCGGTCAAGGGTCATTTCAACTAGAGAATTAGCGAATACCGTGGATTGCTTTCATGATCAACGGCCCTATTTTAATCTCAAAATATTTGTGGGTCCTGCATATTTGATCTGGCGAACTAGCGACTGAATACTTAAAATGCTATCCTCTAAATTTGGTGGTTCTGATGGTTTGCCCAAAAGATTTCAGCGGAGATAAGTTTTCTCACATTCGCTTATTCTCGGAATAAGTTGGTGACATGCTAAACCATTTAGCGATTCAGCGAAGCCTTTGGTCGCTAGTTCTCTTAATAAAAGGATAAAGGTTAACACAATCTGGCAAATAAGCGAATCAATGGATGATGAGTTTTAAGGCTTCAGTCGCTTATTCTCGAAATGAAATTTTCACTGATATGCAGTATTTGGAGAACCAGCGAATGCTCTTTGTTCGCTGATTCTCCAAATCAAATGGTTAAGGGTTTTGATATTCAGCGAACTAGCGATAGCCATCGATTGATGAAGATCAACGGTCAATCTGGAATCCTGGTATAAAGTGATGATTAAGGAAAGATTCAGCGAATTAGAGATTAAAGGGGTTCGCCAGTTCTCCAGACAATCAAGAGGTTAAGTATATCTTTAAGCGAATACACGAACCCTTTGTTCGCTAGATCTCAAAGAAAAGTGACCGTCAGTCATAATATTAAGAGAATGGGAGATGGCTTTGTTCGCTGGTTCGCCAAATGGTAATTGCAGTTAACTGTGTAAGTGGGAGCCCTTTGTTCGCTGATTCGCGAAATGCATGGATGGTTAAGGATAGGATTCCGAGAACCCGCGAAGCTAGTAGTCGCTAGTTCTCCAAATTTGAACCAGGGTCAAACAGGGATTCAGAGAACCAGCGAAGCCAGTGGTCGCCAGTTCTCCAGTTGCTAGCTAGGGTTAGCATTCTATTCAGCGATTAAGAGAAGCCAGTAGTCACTGGTTCGCTAAATGGGCTCAGATGGAAAAGGTCATAAAGGGAAAAGAAAAAGGACCGTTGCCACATAGATAAAGTACTTTGTCGATATGGACATGAAACCAGTAAGCCATCAAATCAGCTTCAAGAAGAAAGATTGCATGATGCAAATAGTTTTAAAGTACAGAATCATGATCATTCCCTCTTCACCTTGTTTTCAAGTAGTTTAATCTATCTGTCAACATCCAGACATGGCGAGCTTGAAATTTGAAATCTGAGGGTACATGAAATTGAATATGGGATCCATTAAGGAGATTTTCATTAACTATGGTAGTTGCACACCTTGGATTCATATCGATAAATAAGTTGAAGCTCATTGTTTATTTGTTCAGTCTCAGTTGTCAAGAGTTTCTGTTTGTCCAGAGAATTTCCGAGCATAAAGCATTTGAGATACAGAGAATTGAAGGTGTTTCTGTAGCAAGGATGAGTCAACCTGAGAAGAGTGCAGCGTCTTCCAGTAGTGAGGCCAAGTCCAAAACTGGTGAGGACAAGAATAAGCCAAATTTTTTAGATGAATTCCTGAAACTGTTGCCGGGCTCCAGTCAGAACAAGAGGGCTGCTGATGACATGTTTGAAGATCTTTTGGAACGGTGTAGAGACCCAATCACTCCGGAATTCACAGGTTACACCATTTTCAACTTCTTTTACAGCAATAAAAATAAGCATGTTCCTGTCTGTAACGGTTGGGTGTTAGGATTAGGAAAAATGGTTGTCCCTGACATTTTCCTAGATATTGATTTAATTGTTGCCCTAGCCAGAAGATATGACCCTATTTCAAGGACAATTAGAAAGGAAGACCAATCACCCTTAGTTACTCTTGATAGGGGATCTTTTATGAAAGCTTTTGGTCTATACACGTCCTTTTCAACTGAGATTGATTTGAACAAAGAAAAGGCAAAATACAGAAGCAATATAGGGTCAGTAAAAGACCAGTTGGTTAAACATATGCCAAAATAAGACAAATACATAGCCCCCCTTCCTGCTAACATGAATGCCCCATACCAGTTCAAATCCCTCCATCATTATATGAGATATACTTGCTACGCATTATGTAGAGTTTTGGGAATGGATGGGAATGCAGAATTTTTACCAGCTGACTTGCTGATGATCATCCTGGATATTCAAAATCCCTTGGTAAACACTGACTATGATTACATTCAGTATGTGATTGATAGGATGCATCAAGGGCTGATGTCTGTCAAAGAAAGTAAAAGTCCTATTGAGTTCATGCATTATTCTCTATTAATGCATTTGATTCTGTTTTTCAACATCAATAGTTTTGATGCAAACATGTTAAAACCAAGGTTCACTTTCAAGGATCAGCACAACCCAGTGCAGTTGTGGGTGAGGATATGGAATTCTACCTCTAATGAAGCAGATTTTTGTATTTTTCAGAATTTCATTGTCTATCCAATTATCAAGATGCTAGGCATAAATGTCACCAGGCTATCTCCTAGAGTCCTCAGGCTTTTAAGACCACTGCAGTATGTGGATAAGTGGGATGGAAATCATAATTGGGGTGATTTCTACTTAGGAGATAATTCCACAATTATCAGAGTTTATGGTTGTCCCCAACCCCCACATTTATTACCAAAGTATGTGCCTCCGAGATTGGCTTGTTTGGAATTTGTTTGGCAACTAATGTGTACAGATAAAGAGCTTCTGGCCCCTCACAGAAAGGGTACATTCACACCCAGGCAATTCAGGGTAGGTGACTTCCTGATAGGAAAGAGGGCTTTTCCTCAAATTAGTGCATGGCTACAACAATTCAAAATGGTTACTGGTGCTTGTAGGCACATAGATCCTGAGGGCTTCATCAAGATTGCCAGGATGACTTACATCCCAAACATTGGTGTGATCAAGGAGCATGAAGGTTTGGATGAAGAAGATGTGATTAGAAACATCTTAGATGAAGATGAGGTTAAGAGGAGATGGTGCAGATTCTTTGATTTAGTAGATTTGTCCAACCAATTGAAAGCATCTCAGATTCCTTTTGAGGGTTTTTTCCTTGATCTTCCTTATTTGAAAAAGATTGATGGGATGATTGAAAAATATGATACCTTGGCAAATCAATTGGAAGGCTTGATTGATCAGAATAAGCCAGAGAAGAAGAAAAAGAAAGATTATTCATCTTCTGATGAGGAAGAATTCACTGATGAGTCACAAGAAGAAGATAGTCCTCCACAGGTTGAGAGACCACCAGTTGTTGATCTCACTCAAGATCAACCAGAAATACAGGATATCTCAGAGCCACCATTGAAGAAACAAAGGCTTGAGGAAGGTGAACCTTCAAGGCATGTGAGACAAAGAAGGGAAATCGACAGAGCGTCTGCTCTTGTACCAGGTGATAGGCCATATCATCATCAATTGAGGAAAGCAATAAGAGCAGGCAAGAAAATAGCCTTTGAGCAAGAAAGTAGAGAAAAGTCCTTATGGTTAGAGAAGGATATCAGAGAGGTTTATCAAGAGGAATTCTTGAGTGATGATCAGTTCATCAAGACTGATGAGTTCAAGAGTTTTCTCATTTGGAACAAGCAGCAGGAAGTAAGGAAAGATCTGCCTGAAGGTATGGAGCCAAGTGAAGAAACTTTGAGAGCTCTTGCTTCATATGATCCTATAACAGTGGACGAAGCCAAAGAATTGGTTAAATCAAGTGGAATGTTGTTAATCCCAGGATGGGATCTGACTTCTGCATTCCTCATTGATCAATTGAGAAAGCAACCAGAGGGTAGCCTATCATATGAGGTTCACATTGGTGACATGATAAGAGGAAGTGGCTATGACCCTAAGTCCCAAGCTGTTGCAATGTGGTCTATGGCCCCCAAAACCCAAAAGCCATCTCTATTGAGTATAGAGGATAAGATGGAGGGGAATAAGATTATATGGACTGTACAAAATACAACAGACCTTGAAGTCTCCAAGGCAGTAACTCATTGGGCTAATCTGAATGAAGCCAAGACAGCTCAGCTGTCAGAAAGATATGCCAAATTGTTTGAAAGTTCAAGCATGGTAGCCAAGGACAGAGATTTGAAAATGATGAGGATCAAACAGTTGGAAGATGAGCTGGCAAAAATAAAGGTCAAACTTGAGGAAGCCTCAAAAATAATTCCTCCTCCTCCTTTGCAAGTTGAGGTACCTGTTCAGATAAACTTGGAAGCACCTGAGGGACCTGTTGAAGACTTGGAAAAGGTGAAATTGGATGCATCCCTGGACACTATAGCCAAAATAGTGCACTACAGGCAGGACAAAATAAAGGACAAGATGGATGCAGTTCATAAATCAGTCAGCCTATTACATCAGACCAATCAAAAGGTGAATGACTATTTAGCCACCTTGGAGCCACTCTATAGTATTTGGTCTGGGAGGAATTTATTGTTTGATAAGCTTGACAGTTTACAAGAACACAGGCCTGATATCCCAAAATTAGTAATTGATGTATTTGAAAGGATTGGCCTAATAAGTGCAGCGTCAAAGTTTTTCAAAGGAAAGTCAAACCAAATAAAGGCTAAGTTAGCCATGTTTGATAAAGATTACAGCAAGTATTTGCCCCCGGTATATGATGACAATGGAAATGTGGTTAAGCTGGAAGATTGGAAGTTGTCAATGGGTCAGTTGGTAATCAATCAAGATGCCTTCCAAAAAGATAATAAGGCTTTGGATGTGGAAGGAACTAACAATATAATTGATAGTTTATTCAAAGTTGAAAGTGACTGCATCAAGTTTATAGCAGAAGTTAAAAATGTGACTGATTCTACATGGGAACGGCAAGTCAACTTATTACAGGAGCTGCAGAGTTACGACTGGCCATCTGATGATGATGTGGCAGCTTGGGAAAAGTTAATCACAAAGAAGAAGAAGAAACCGGTTATCCAGCTGACAGAGGAGGAAGAAGAATAGATCGCACTTGGCACCTGATCCAGAATTTGAGGGAGAGCGTGTTCAAACAGAGAATGATGTAAATTAGCTTGTAATGGTGGTCATCATTCATATGAAAAACTTGGTAACTGCTCTGAAAATATCTACAAACAAAGGTGCCAGCTGCGGGAGTTGTTCAGAACTGAAAATACGCCTTGCTGTCTTTATTAAATATCTTTCTGTTTGTATTTTCTTTTGTTTTCTAGCACAAATTTCTATCAGCCATCCGAAGCTTGTTGCATCCTTTCGAGGATTCCAGGATGGTTGATTAGTATAAATAGTCAGTTTCTATTGAAGATGGAGGTTGGAAAATATTTTGTAAAGGAGAGGTCTGAAATATAGAACCTAATTTTCTGTGAAATCAAGGAAGATTGTACGAATGCATTTTATCAATTAATACAAATACACTAGAGTTCTGTTACTATCATTTGATTGTCTTTACATGTGGAGTGTTTTAGTTTTTTTATGTATTTAGATTGTAAGACAGTTTAAATACATCTTTCACAAGGTGAATGTAGGGGTTGAGCTTAAGTTTCTTTCAAGGAAAGAGTAAAATCTTAGGGGAGGTCTCTGGGAATTGAATATCTATATGTGGATTTGATGACAAGTGTAGGAATGGAAACAATGATATGTTAGGCATGTTATTTGAGTTTCATTGTATTCGTTTTAATAGATATATGTGAAGGTAGAGTTCGACTCTGATGCCCAGCAGATAAGGGACTGGTTTTAGATCCACTTACATTGGTTTACCATCCAATATATAATTGATTGAAATTTTACTTTATATGCATAATTTTCAGACTTGAGTCATATTATGACAAGTTCATAAATATGTATTTCAGTGCTTTGAAGAAGCAGTAAACGAGGTTAACCCTTCCCTGAGTTTAACTCTAAAAGGAAGAAGGATGAATATCCTTAAGCCATTGTATCGTGTTGCTGTTTTTATAATCTATATCATGATGTTGTGTATCAGGATGATTTGGGTTATACTCAGAGTTTTAGCAACTTATTGAGTTGGATTTTGAAGGTAGTAACAAAGCAGTGAAGGAGCAAGTTCTCAATTCAGAGCTCAGTTGAACGTTGAATTGATAGAGGTACACCCGCCTAAGTATATATTACTCAAAGTGAAGAAGGTCTTAACCTTAACACCTTAGTAGTTTGTAACTTGCTAGGTTACAGCCATTGGGATTATTTGAGTAATTGATTAATCTGTAGGTTCAAACACTAACAAAATTGGTGACTCTACTGAGGATTTATTTTGATAGCCTGCAATAGGTTAGTGCAAATCTTGTCTATTGTATGTTTGTACACCAGTAGAAATAATTTTTCATTCCCACTTGAGTAGTGGGTGGTGACTCTAAAGAAATCTGTGTTACCAGTTGCTATTTTTTGCAAAATTTTGTAAAAATTGTTGTCATTTACCATGAGTCGACCAAGGAACACTAGGTCTTACTATAGGGATTATCCAGAAGATAATATAGGGGATGAACTCCACACACCAAGCAGAAAGCAATGGTCTAGGAGAGGCCAAAATAATGCTAGTTCCTAGGCTCCTTCTCGAGAAAGGTTTCGTGTTCCACTTCCTCATGAAACTTCTTCATCTTCTGGCGATCCTGAGCATGTCAAAGGGGTCACACCAGAGGTCTATATGCAGAAAGAAGTAGTCACAGAAGTAGGTTTTTTCCCTGCTAGAGAAACCCTTGAACAACCTGATGAAACCTCTACTGCTGAAATAGCTTCATATGATTCTGAGAAGTTAAGAGAGGAAGTGATTGCCTTGAGAGAAAAGGAACGTGAACAATTAGCAGAAATTGCTAATAGAATGAAGATAAGGGAACAACAGCTTCGTGAATTGCTTCTGGAAAGGGAAGAACTCCTCAAGAGAACCAGGAGAAATGAGACCCATGTTAGTGATCTAAACCAGGATGTACAAGGTTTGGATAAAGACTTGTTTGGTGATATGCAAGCTTTGAGAAAGCAAGCTCAGGATACCAGGCCCAAACAAAGTGAATTTGAGGGAATAGGCCATGTTTTAAGACAATTGAATCCCTCTGAAATCAAAATAAACAAAGAGATTAAAATCACCCCCAAGGAAATCCTTGATAAGGGAAAACAAAAAGTGGTGGGTGTTGCTATAAATGAACCGAAGAAAGTTGTGCCCATTCCTAATGTGCCTACTCAAGCTAGTACAGATTTAGACAGAGCTAGGAAAACAAAGGAGGATTTGGCTATGCAACTTGAGAAACTTGAGTTAGAGGCTGCTGCAGATGAAATGAAAAGGAAGATTGCCTTTCTACATGCTAACATGAATACATCTGCTAGTAGTTCTGTCCCTATTACCATAGGAACAACTTCATCCAGTCAGCCTAACATTTCAATTCCAAATACTCAAGCCTTTCACTCTGGACAATACCCATCTGGACAATTTCCTAGTCAAGTTCCCTTTATAGTTGGAGGTATAGTGGGAAATGTGCCATGTCAAAATACTGCAACAACCCCTTCAAATCAGCCAATTATCCAAAGACGACCAGTTCATTTGGATAGATATAGGCCCTTGTTTTTTGATGGTATTCCTGGCCAACCTAATGCCATCCCCAATGAAATTAGGAAGAAGATCCCATTATTCACTGGGAATAATGTTATTACTTGTGAAGAGCATTTGAAGTTTTTCACAGATAAAGTTAATGACTATGAGATTGAACATGAAGATGTCATTATGAAACTTTTTGTTCAATCATTGATTGAAGATGCTAGGGATTGGTACAGAGGGTTACCTAAGAACATTATTGCTTCATGGGATGAATTTGTCAAGAGTTTTAAAGAGCAGTATGCTGAACATGTGAATTCTAGTTATATGCTCAATGAATTCAATAATATCAAGAAAAATTTTAATGAGAGCATGTCAGAGTTCAATAGCCGGTTTCAAAAGGCTATGTACAAATTGTTCCAGGTATTGAGGTTGGATGATGCAGTTTGCATGACCACTTATTTCAATTCCATGGATGGTAAAATGTCTTATCTCCTAAGAGATAAAAATCCCCGCACCCTTAGGGATGCATTTAAATTGGCCATAAATATTGAGAGTAACCGAAAGGCATCTGGCCAAATGTACAAGAGGGATGAGGGTAAATTGTGGAAAGAGACCAGACCACAACATGCAAGGCCTTTTAAAGAGGAGGATAAAGGATCGGGTGCTAACAAGGAGTTCCCAACAAGATTTGATAAAGGTGGTAGAAACTTTCAAGATGCAAGACCCCCTTATCAGAGACAGGACAAGGCCCCTAATTTGAGAGATATGCCTTACAAAACTAATTGGAAGGATGGGAGACCTGTTCTCGACAGCAATGAAGTACAAAAAGGGAGAGATACCCCAAATCCCTTAAAGAAAAATACAACACACAATGTAGAAAACACTCCTTGGTGTGTTGCTTGTAATATGCCTCATTCACCTTTCCAGTGTGCTATGGCCCAAGCCTTAGGAGAAGAGGCTGATAACTCATGTGCAGGAGATTATGAAGAATCTGAAAAGCCTGCCATTAACATGTTTACTACAGATCAAATAGAGGATTTTGTGTCCTCAGATGATGAAGCAAGCTGTCCAGATGTTGATCATAAGAGAAAGATTTTCTCTGATTATGAGCAACAAATATTTACTCAATCTGATCCTAAAGAATTTGATAATAATGATTATAAAACTCATATGGTAGGATCTAGATCAGATGAGAAGCAATGGAGGAAGCCCAGTGAAGAGGAGATCAAAAACTTAACTGTGGCTGCCATAACACAAGCAAGATCCTCATACAATTTGAGGAACAGAAAGGTGGATAATGAACAGGGAATTCCTAGATCAGTATTCATCAAAGGTAGTCCTCAAGATAAGGGTTTCCCAAAACCCAATGTTATAGATAGCAAGGATCAAGAACTTGTGGGTGAAAAGAAGAAAGGGGAGGAAGTTAGTGTTGACAAGATGAAAAAGAAAACTGGTAGGACAAAGGATCAATCTGATTCTCCTACTGATTCCCCTACATTTGATATGAGACATGCGTTGTCTTAGATGAAAGTGTCCATCCCTCTGCTTGAAATGTTGAAAATAGAAGAGCACAAGACAGCAGCCTTGGCTCTTATAAATGAGCAGAGATTTGCTCCTACCAAACAAGAGGAGGGGAGTTCTATAAAAAGGCCTATTCCCATCTCAGATGTATGTGTTGGGACAATTGTAACACAAGAACCTTCTTCCATCAATCCATTTTATGTCACTTTAATTGTGAATGACTTATTGTTAAAAAATTGTATGATAGACTCTGGTGCTGCCACAACTGTGATGCCATATCATGTAATGAAAGAATTAGGATTGCAAGTTGACACTTCTAATGGCAGGTGTTATGCAATGGATAATAGGGCAGTGCCTGTTGTGGGGACTTTGGTTGGAATTGAGGTAAAAATTGCTGCATTCCCAGAAGCTACATACAAAATGGATGTAGTTGTTGTGGATACAAAGCCTCACTATGGCATGTTGTTGTCAAGACAATGGGCTGCAGCAGTGGGTGGAAAGCTGGAACTAGATTTATCTTATGCCACTATTCCAGTGAATGGGACTGAAGTAAAGTTGTACAAGGAGCCCCGTTCCTCAGTTATGGTGGAAATGGTTGCTCCAGAAGCCCTTAATTGTTTTGTAGATATTGACATAAACAATTTTATGATTGAAGAAGTGATACCTCAGCTGAAAAACATAGACCCAATTGTGGAAGAGTTGATGATGCAACAAGATAGCTTGTGGCAAATGTTTTTTGATGGTGGATGCTCCAAAGAAGGATCAGGAGCTGGCGTTGTTTTCATTTCCCCATCAGGTAATACTTTCAAGTATTCCTTCTTGTTGACTTTCAGTTGTACAAATAATACTGCTGAATATGAAGCCCTGATCTTGGGATTAGATGTAGCCATAAAGCATGGCATTAAATGTTTAAAAGTCCACGGTGATTCCCAATTGATTGTAGCCCAAGTAAGATCCCAATATGCTTCCAAGGATGAGAAACTCAAATTGTATAAGCATGCTGTCTGGGATAGATTAGAATTTTTTGAAGCTTTTAATCTGCTCTGGGTAGAGAGGTCAAATAACATCATGGCAGACTTTCTTGCTAATGTTGCTTTGAAAAACAATGATATCACCCTCTCTGGTGTTTCCATGTTGGAAACTAAAACTAGGCCTGCAGTTCCTGACAATGTGTACAATTGGCAAGTTTTTGAGGATGATCTTGATATCCTTAGATTTCTTCAAGGCCTGGATCAATATGATGGTCAACAAATAGATTTCAATGAGGTACAGGAATGTATTGAAGGAAAAGAATGCATCATGGGAAATGAAATAGTTCAATTGCCTTCTAATCATATACCCAAAGGACTGGTAGAACTGGAGGGAATGTTTAAAATAAATGATGGTTTTCTGTCCCAAAAGTCTAATACAAAATTGGAAGACTTAGAGGAGATAAACCTAGGATCAGAAAATTCCCCACAAATGGTATACATTGGGAAGAAACTGAATAGGGAGATCAGAGGCAACTTGATTAGACTTTTGAAAAAGTACAAACATGTGTTTGCTTGGTCATATGATGACCTCAAAGCTTATAGGGCTGATTTATTCCAGCATGAAGTTCCTCTAAAGGAGGAAACCACACCCTTTAGACAAAACTAGAGACCTATTAATCCTTTACTGGACACCAAAATGCAAGTTGAGTTGACAAAACTGAGAGATGCTAGTATTATTGAACCAATTAGGCACTCAACTTGGGTTTCAAACCTTGTACCAGTGAGGAAGAAGAATGGTGACATCCGGCTTTGTGTTGATTTTAGGAACCTAAATGTGGCATCACTCAAGGATAATTATGGATTGCCTAATATGGAGGCCATGCTGCATAGGGTGATTGGATGTGAACTCCTGTCAATGATGGATGGTTTCTCAGGGTATAACCAAGTGCTAGTCAAAGAATCAGAGCAATTCAAGACAGCCTTTACAACTCCTTGGGGAACTTATGTATATGTTTGCATGCCTTTTGGTCTAAAAAATGCTGGGGCAACTTTTCAGAGAGCCATGGATGTTGCTTTCAAAGAAATGATCAATGTCTTAATGGTAGTGTATCAAGATGATCTCACTGCTTTTTCCAAAAGGGCTGATGATCATTGTTCTCATTTAGAAAGGATTTTTCTCAAGGCCTTAGAGTTTGGTGTGTCCTTGAATCCCAGGAAATGTCAATTTGCAGTGACAAAAGGAAAGCTACTGGGACACATAGTATCAAAAGAAGGAGTCAAGATTGATCCTGAAAGAGTGGAAGCCATCAAAAGGGTCCCTCCACCAAAGAATATAAAGGGTGTGCAATCATTTTTGGGGCAAATAAATTTTGTGAGAAGATTCATTGCTAACTTTGCAGAGTTGGTCAAGCTAATAGTTAAGTTCCTTAAAAAGGGAATGAAATTTGAATGGAACTTGGAAGCTCAGCAAGATTTTGAAAAAATTAAACAAACAATTCAAGAAGCTCCTGTTTTGGTATCACCTGACTATTTAAAACCTTTTTCTCTGTTTTCTTTTGCATCTTTCCATACTATTGCAGCTGTCCTTCTGCAGAAAGATCAAGAAGGATATGAACATCCTATAGCTTTTTTCAGCAAGTCTTTGCAATCTGCTGAATTAAATTATGAAATAATGGAAAAGAAAGCTTATGCACTTGTGAAAGCAGTCAAGGCTTTCAGACCGTATTTGGTTTGTGCAAAGGTTAATGCTTATGTACCCCATGCTGCAGTAAAGGATATCTTGATACAGAGTGAAGTCACAGGGAAGAGATGTAAATGGATAAATAGGATTCAAGAGTTTGACCTTGACATTCATATTACCAAATTGGTGAGAGGATTGGGACTTGCCAAGTTAATGACTGAGGAAAACATGGACCTTGTCTAGATAAATAATGTTGCTGCTAATGTTGATACAGTTACTAGTATTGAGATGCAACCCTGGTACAAGGATCTTGTTTATTTTATTAAAAATGCTAAATGTCCACCTGAATTGAATGATAATCAGAGAAGAAGCTTGAGATTACAGGCTCAGAGATATGTCCTCATTCAAGGTGATTTGTACTGGAAAGACAATGATGGCATTTTACTCTTTTGTTTGGATGAACATCAATCAGAGAAGGTGCTAAAAGAAATGCATTTTGGAATGTGTGGAGGACATTATTCTGCTCGGTCAACAGCTCATAAAATTTTGAGGGCAGGATATTATTGGCCTGTACTATTTAAAGACACTCACTCTTATGTTAGAAAGTGTGAACCCTATCAAAGGTTTTCAAAGAAACTAAAATTTTTAGGTGCATTGTTATTAAATCCAGTTGTTGCAGAAGCTCCTTTTGCAATGTGGGGTATGGATTTTATTGGAGAGTTCTCTGAAAAGTCCAGTGGAAGACATAGTCACATTTTGGTGGCTACTGATTACTTCACCAAGTGGATAGAAGCTATTCCCACTAGAGGAGCAACAAGTACTGTGGTAATTGATTTCCTGATGAACAACATAATCACAAGATTTGGTGTCCCAATCAAATTGGTTGTAGACAATGCAATGAGTTTTAGGTCTCAGGAAATTACTAATTTTTGTGATGAAATGGGAGTTATCTTGTCTTATTCAAGCCCATATCACCCACAAGCCAATGGACAAGCTGAGTCTAGCAATAAGAGCATTTTGCAAATTTTGAAGAAGACCTTGGAAAAGAACAAAAGAGGTTGGCATGAGAAGTTAAAGTTAGCACTATGGGCTGATAGAATATCTGAGAAAAAAGCCACAGGGAAATCCCCCTTTGAAATGGTATATGGTGCAAAGACAAGATTGCCAATTAATAATTTCCTTCCCATCTAAAAGTTTATGCAAGAGGAAGATATTGAAATCAGTAACCCACTGCAAGATAGGATGGTTCAGCTGATTGAGTTGGATGAGATAAGAAGGGAAGGGCAGAAAAATAACATTAAACTGCAGCAAAAAATGAAATATCTTTTCGATAAAAGGGCTACTGTAAGAAAATTTCAGCCTGGTGACATGGTTCTAAAATGGAATGCTAGATTTGAAGACAAAGGGAAGCATAAAAAATTTGAGTCCTTATGGATGGGTCCCTTCATTGTTTGTCAAATTCATGGCAAAGATTCTTATTTTTTGCAAGGTATGGATGGTGAAGAGCAAGAATTGCCAGTGCATGGACAATTCTTGAAGTTTTTCTTCAGTTGAAAATTCTTTTTCCATGCACAGTAGGCTTGTATTATATGTATAGGTGTGTTTGCTTCTCGTTTTAGGTTCAGGTTTTGTGGTCTGCCTCCCAGAGATTCATGGTTTCTTGCTTTGATCTTACAATCAAGCATCCTCAGATAGAGCCACTGTTGGGTATCCTAAAATTTTTTGAGGTTTGTGTCCAATTCCTGGTTTAAGTCTCCATGCGAGTGTTTTTCCTAAACTAGGGTTTGTAAAGTGTCGTGAAAATGGTTTTGACATGTTCAGAAAAACCCTTACCCTAGTTCTTGTCTTCCAAAATGTTTCCAATTCATTTCCAAAATTCATGTGGCCTTCTTGTTTCTTTTTCTTGGTTGCCTTTAAGTCACTTAAGTCGCTATTTGTGCACATGCTTATTCACCCCTAGTGTTCACTGAATCGGGAAGTGTATTATCAAAGGTCAAAACAATCTGGCGATTCAGCGAATGAGTCATGTTCATGTTCACTATTAATATCAGTCGCCAGTTCTCTAGATCTTCCAGCGGTTATCCCAAACATCCAGCGAATTGGCGAATGCATTAAAGCCAAGCTTATTGATTACTTTGTTCGCTAAGTCTCCAAGTGTTTTGGCGGTTTCATTTTCCTTTCTGAGAACTAGCGAATGGCGATTATCGCCAGTTCTCGCAATATTTGGCGGTCTTTTGAAACAATCTAGCGATTCAGTGAACACTTTGTTCACTTGTTCTCAGAATCTGGCGGTCAAGGGTCGTTTCAACTAGAGAATTAGCGAATACCGTGGATTGCTTTCACGATCAATGACCCTGTTTTAATCTCAAAATATTTGTGGGTCCTGCATATTTGATCTGGAAAACTAGCGACTGAACACTTAAAATGCTATCCTCTAAATTTGGCGGTTCTGATGGTTTGCCCAAAAGATTTCAGTGGAGATAAGTTTTCTCACATTCGCTTATTCTCGGAATAAGTTGGTGACATGCTAAACCATTTAGCGATTCAGCGAAGCCTTTGGTCGCTAGTTCTCTTAATAAAAGGATAAAGGTTAACACAATCTGGCGAATAAGCGAATCAATGGATGATGAGTTTTAAGGCTTCAGTCGCTTATTCTCGAAATGAAATTTTTACTGATATGCAGTATTTGGAGAACCAGCGAATGCTCTTTGTTCACTGATTCTCTGAATCAAATGGTTAAGGGTTTTGATATTCAGTGAACTAGCGATAGCCATCGATTGATGAAGATCAACGGTCAATCTGGAATCCTGGTATAAAGTGATGATTAAGGAAAGATTCAGCGAATTAGAGATTAAAGGGGTTCGCCAGTTCTCCAGACAATCAAGCAGTTAAGTATATCTTTAAGCGAATACGCGAACCCTTTGTTTGCTAGATCTCCAAGAAAAGTGACCGTCAGTCATAATATTAAGAGAATGGGAGATGGCTTTGTTCGCTGGTTCGCCAAATGGTAATTGCAGTTAACTGTGTAAGTGGGAGCCCTTTGTTCGCTGATTCGCGAAATGCATGGATGGTTAAGGATAGGATTCTGAGAACCCGCGAAGCTAGTAGTCGCTAGTTCTCCAAATTTGAACCAGGGTCAAACAGGGATTCAGAGAACCAGCGAAGCCAGTGGTCGCCAGTTCTCCGGTTGCTAGCTAGGGTTAGCATTCTATTCAGCGATTAAGAGAAGCCAGTAGTCGCTGGTTCGCTAAATGGGCTCAGATGGAAAAGGTCATAAAGGGAAAAGAAAAAGGACCGTTGCCACATAGATAAAGTACTTTGTCGATATGGACATGAAACCAGTAAGCCATCAAATCAGCTTCAAGAAGAAAGATTGCATGACGCAAACAGTTTTAAAGTACAGAATCATGATCATTCCCTCTTCACCTTATTTTCAAGTAGTTTAATCTATCTGTCAACATTCGGACATGGCGAGCTCAAAATTTGAAATCTGAGGGTACATGAAATTGAATATGGGATCCATTAAGGAGATTTACATTAACTATGGTAGTTGCACACCTTGGATTCATATCGATAAATAAGTTGAAGCTCATTGTTTATTTGTTCAGTCTCAGTTGTCAAGAGTTTCTGTTTGTCCAGAGAATTTCCGAGCATAAAGCATTTGAGATACATAGAATTGAAGGTGTTTCTATAGCAAGGATGAGTCAACCTGAGAAGAGTGCAGCGTCTTCCAGTAGTGAGGCCAAGTCCAAAACTGGTGAGGACAAGAATAAGCCAAATTTTTCAGATGAATTCCTGAAACTGTTGCCGGGCTCCAGTCAGAACAAGAGGGCTGCTGTTGACGTGTTTGAAGATCTTTTGGAATGGTGTAGAGACCCAATCACTCCGGAATTCACAGGTTACACCATTTTCAACTTCTTTTACAGCAATAAAAATAAGCATGGTCCTGTCTATAACGGTTGGGTGTTAGGATTAGGAAAAATGGTTGTCCCTGACATTTTCCTAGATATTGATTTAATTCTTGCCCTAGCCAGAAGATATGACCCTATTTCAAGGACAATTAGAAAAGAAGACCAATCACCCTTAGTTACTCTTGATAGGGGATCTTTTATGAAAGCTTTTGGTCTATACACGTCCTTTTCAACTGAGATTGATTTGAACAAAGAAAAGGCAAAATACAGAAGCAATATAGGGTCAGTAAAAGACCAGTTGGTTAAACATATGCCAAAATAGGACAAATACATAGCCCCCCTTCCTGCTAACATGAATGCCCCATACCAGTTCAAATCCCTCCATCATTATATGAGATATACTTGCTACGCATTATGTAGAGTTTTGGGAATGGATGGGAATGCAGAATTTTTACCAGCTGACTTGCTGATGATCATCCTGGATATTCAAAATCCCTTGGTAAACACTGACTATGATTACATTCAGTATGTGATTGATAGGATGCATCAAGGGCTGATGTCTGTCAAAGAAAGTAAAAGTCCTATTGAGTTCATGCATTATTCTCTATTAATGCATTTGATTCTATTTTTCAACATCAACAGTTTTGATGCAAACATGTTAAAACCAAGGTTCACTTTCAAGGATCAGCACAACCCAGTGCAGTTGTGGGTGAGGATATGGAATTCTACCTCTAATGAAGCAGATTTTTGTGTTTTTCAGAATTTCATTGTCTATCCAATTATCAGGATGCTAGGCATAAATGTCACTAGGCTATCTCCTAGAGTCCTCAGGCTTTTAAGACCACTACAGTATGTGGATAAGTGGGATGGAAATCATAATTGGGGTGATTTCTACTTAGGAGATAATTCCACAATTATCAAAGTTTATGGTTGTCCCCAACCCCCACATTTATTACCAAAGTATGTGCCTCCGAGATTGGCTTGTTTGAAATTTGTTTGGCAACTAATGTGTACAGATAAAGAGCTTCTGGCCCCTCACAGAAAGGGTACATTCACACCCAGGCAATTTAGGGTAGGTGACTTCCTGATAGGAAAGAGGGCTTTTCCTCAAATTAGTGCATGGCTACAACAATTCAAAATGGTTACTGGTGCTTGTAGGCACATAGATCCTGAGGACTTCATCAAGATTGCCAGGATGACTTACATCCCAAACATTGGTGTGATCAAGGAGCATGAAGGTTTGGATGAAGAAGATGTGATTAGAAACATCTTAAATGAAGATGAGGTTAAGAGGAGATGGTGCAGATTCTTTGATTTAGTAGATTTGTCCAACCAATTGAAAGCATCTCAGATTCCTTTTGAGGGTTTTTTCCCTGATCTTCCTTATTTGAAAAAGATTGATGGGATGATTGAAAAATATGATACCTTGGCAAATCAATTGGAAGGCTTGATTGATCAGAATAAGCCAGAGAAGAAGAAAAAGAAAGATTATTCATCTTTTGATGAGGAAGAATTCACTGATGAGTCACAAGAAGAAGATAGTCCTCCACAGGTTGAGAGACCACCAGTTGTTGATCTCACTCAAGATCAACCAGAAATACATGATATCTCAGAGCCACCATTGAAGAAACAGAGGCTTGAGGAAGGTGAACCTTCAAGGCATGTGAGACAAAGAAGGGAAATTGACAGAGCATCTGCTCTTGTACCAGGTGATAGGCCATATCATCATCAATTGAGGAAAGCAATAAGAGCAGGCAAGAAAATAGCCTTTGAGCAATAAAGCAGAGAAAAGTCCTTATGGTTAGAGAAGGATATCAGAGAGGTTTATCAAGAGGAATTCTTGAGTGATGATCAGTTCATCAAGACTAATGAGTTCAAGAGTTTTCTCATTTGGAACAAGCAGCAGGAAGTAAGGAAAGCTTTGCCTGAAGGTATGGAGCCAAGTGAAGAAACTTTGAGAGCTCTTGCTTCATATGATCCTAGCCTTGATCCTATAACAGTGGACGAAGCCAGAGAATTGGTTAAATCAAGTGGAATGTTGTTAACCCCAGGATGGGATCTGACTTCTACATTCCTCATTGATCAATTGAGAAAGCAACCAGAGGGTAGCCTATCATATGAGGTTCACATTGGTGACATGATAAGAGGAAGTGGCTATGACCCTAAGTCCCAAGCTGTTGCAATGTGGTCTATGGCCCCCAAAACCCAAAAGCCATCTCTATTGAGTATAGAGGATAAGATGGAGGGGAATAAGATTATATGGACTGTACAAAATACAACAGACCTTGAAGTCTCCAAGGCAGTAACTCATTGGGCTAATCTGAATGAAGCCAAGACAGCTCAGCTATCAGAAAGATATGCCAAATTGTTTGAAAGTTCAAGCATGGTAGCCAAGGACAGAGATTTGAAAATGATGAGGATCAAACAGTTGGAAGATGAGCTGGCAGAAATAAAGGTCAAACTTGAGGAAGCCTCAAAAATAATTCCTCCTCCTCCTTTGCAAGTTGAGGTACCTGTTCAGATAAACTTGGAAGCACCTGAGGGACCTGTTGAAGACTTGGAAAAGGTGAAATTGGATGCATCCCTGGACACTATAGCCAAAATAGTGCAGTACAGGTAGGACAAAATAAAGGACAGGATGGATGCAGTTCATAAATCAGTCAGCCTATTACATCAGACAAATCAAAAGGTGAATGACTATTTAGCCACCTTGGAGCCACTCTATAGTATTTGGTCTGGGAGGAATTTATTGTTTGATAAGCTTGACAGTTTACAAGAACACAGGCCTGATATCCCAAAAGTAGTAACTGATGTATTTGAAAGGATTGGCCTAATAAGTGCAGTGTCAAAGTTTTTCAAAGGAAAGTCAAACCAAATAAAGGCTAAGTTAGCCATGTTTTGATGAAGATTACAGCAAGTATTTGCCCCCTGTATATGATGACAATGGAAATGTGGTTAAGCTGGAAGATTGGAAGTTGTCAATGGGTCAGTTGGTAATCAATCAAGATGCCTTCCTAAAAGATAATAAGGCTTTGGATGTGGAAGGAACTAACAATATAATTGATAGTTTATTCAAAGTTGAAAGTGACTGCATCAAGTTTATAGCAGAAGTTAAAAATGTGACTGATTCTACATGGGAACGGCAAGTCAACTTATTACAGGATGCAGCAGAGTTACGACTGGCCATCTGATGATGATGTGGCAGCTTCGGAAAAGTTAATCACAAAGAAGAAGAAGAAACCGGTTATCCAGCTGACAGAGGAGGAAGAAGAATAGATCGCACTTGGCACCTGATCCAGAATTTGAGGGAGAGCATGTTCAAACAAAGAATGATATAAATTAGCTTGTAATGGCGGTCATCATTCATATGACAAACTTGGTAACTACTCTGAAAATATCTACAAACAAAGGTGCCAGCTGCGGGAGTTGTTCAGAACTGAAAATACGCCTTGCTGTCTTTTATAAATATCTTTCTGTTTGTATTTTCTTTTGTTTTCTAGCGCAAATTTCTATCAGCCATCCGAAGCTTGTTGCATCCTTCAAGGATTCCAGGATGGTTGATTAGTATAAATAGTCAGTTTCTATTGAAGATGGAGGTTGGAAAATATTTTGTAAAGGAGAGGTCTGAAATATAGAACCTGATTTTCTATGAAATCAAGGAAGATTGTACAAATGCATTTTATCAATTAATACAAATACACTGGAGTTCTGTTACTATCATTTGATTGTCTTTACATGTGGAGTGTTTTAGTTTCTTTATGTATTTAGATTGTAAGATAGTTTAAATACATCTTTCACAAGGTGAATGTAGGGGTTGAGCTTAAGTTTCTTTCAAGGAAAGAGTAAAATATTAGGGGAGGTCTCTGGGAATTGAATATCTATATGTGGATTTGATGACAGGTGTAGGAATGGAAACAATGATATGTTAGGCATGTTATTTGAGTTTCATTGTATTCGTTTTAATAGATATATGTGAAGGTAGAGTTCGACTCTGATGCCCAGCGGATAAAGGACTGGTTTTAGATCCACTTACATTGGTTTACCATCCAATATATAATTGATTGAAAATTTTACTTTATATGCATAATTTTCAGACTTGAGTCATATTATGACAAGTTCATAAATATGTATTTCAGTGCTTTGAAGAAGCAGTAAACGAGGTTAACCCTTCCCTGAGTTTAACTCTAAAAGGAAGAAGGATGAATATCCTTAAGCCATTGTATCGTGTTGCTGTTTTTATAATCTATATCATGATGTTGTGTATCAGGATGATTTGGGTTTATACTCAGAGTTTTAGCAACTTATTGAGTTGGATTTTGAAGGTAGTAACAAAGTAGTGAAGGAGAAAGTTCTCAATTCAGAGCTCAGTTAAACGTTGAATTGATAGAGGTACACCCGCCTGAGTATATATTACTCAAAGTGAAGAAGGTCTTAACCTTAACACCTTAGTATTTTGTAAACTTGCTAGGTTACAGCCATTAGGGATTATTTGAGTAATTGATTAATCTGCAGGTTCAAACACTAACACTTTCTAGTGAGAAGAAGTCTTATAAATAAATCAAGGTGGAGATGATGACATTGAACTAGTCCATAATTTGGGGTATATGTTTGATCTTCATGAGGATAGAAGTCCATTGGCTATAGGTATTTTTTCAAGAAATTTTTTTTTTAATGTAAACAAGTCACTTGATCTATATGAGGTGTAGTAGGTAGAAAAATGATATTCCCAATTTGAAGGAATTTACTTTATTCTATTATTTTCTCTTCTTTCTAAGTTGAGTCATATTAGGATGTTATTTTCTATTACTATGCCACCTAATTCAAAGACTAAGAATAAAAATGTCAAGATATAATTGTTGCATCAAGACTTAGAAGAGAATGCATTAACAAGAAATAATAAAGCATCTAAGGTGAAAGGTAAAGAGAATTTTTTTTGTAAACTAAAATTTCATTGTATTGATTAAACTAGTTCCCAAGGACATAGGAATAGAAGTTTGACATATGTTCTAGAATTGAGTTT